>JAWLRI010001031.1:898148-916400 GCA_034781795.1 Crypturellus tataupa
GTGCCCCCGCGGCCCCGCGGGCTGCGCTTACATAAAACTACAGGTTCCAGCACCGGCACCGCCGCAAACTTTGTGCAATTATTCAAGTTTCTCCTCCTTTCCGCCTTTTTATTTTTTTCCCCACTCACGGGGCGATTTCATTTTTAATCCTTTTTTTTATTATTATTATTTTTTTTTAAGCAGGCGAAGCAGCAGGAAAAGCTTTGTGCATTCATCATGCACTAACTGGTTTTGTAACTATCTCCAGCTGTGTTATATTAGGAGATGTATATAAAAAGCTTCTGTTCGGAGAACAAAGGAACACGTGCAGAAATGAGACTGGGAAAAAATTCACTGACAGCATTTCGCTACGCGAGGCGGGCGTAAGTTCCTAGCAATATTTCTAGCAGCTTTAGCACAAAAGAATACGGAAACATGAATTAAAATTCTTACCTAGCGAAACCAACGGAGCGGTCCTGCGCTGCGAGGGGAAGCATTTTTGCAGTTGGATCTTTGTCCAAAAAGTTGCGGGCGGCGCAGGCGGGCGAGCAACTTCCCCGCAGCGCGCGCGAGCGGCTGTCGCGTCGAGGCCGCGCTCGCCACGGCCCCCGGCGCAGCCACGAGTTTGTCAGCGCGCGGCACAGGCTCCAGCGCGGGCGAGACGCTATTGAACGGCTCCAGATTTCCTCGCAGCCCTGTCTGCTCCACTTGAATTGAACTATATATGACCCAGATGATGGACAGAAGCAAATTCAGTCATGTGCAGGGCTGGGGCTCAGCCCATTTGCTGATCCTTGGCAGGGTACGGCTTGTGCTGCTGATTGGGCCAGACCCCCATCAGTGAAATGTGAAGCCGAGCGCCGCGCCGCCGCGCAGCGCCGCTTGTTTGGGTGTCTGCCGCGTCGCCGCCGCCACGCCGCCCGACTTGCCGCTAATTCGCGCTCCTCTTGCACCTGCGCCGCTCGGGGCCGCGGCCGCCCGCGCCGCTCCTCCCCATGCGAGCCCCGCCGCTCCAAGCGCTGCTGGTTTAACGGTTTATTTTATATCTCGTGTTGCTGTACGGCATGAGTAAAATGCTCTGAAATGAATTATCGTGCGTTCAGCACAAACTAATTATGCAAAATGAACCAAATTTACGTTCAGCCTCCAAACTGCCGAACCTCTGTTTTATTTTCTTTCTCTTTTGTGGGGTCGTCGCCCTTATTCCGGCATCCAGTCACGTAGCGCAGTGCCACGAGGGTGCATTGAAAAGCTTAGTCCCCAATGAGCTGTGACATAGCCTTTAATCATGCAAGACAGTCAGGGTCTGCTCTCATCAGCCTCTCTGAACTACTGGACCTCGGGATTTATTTCTAGGCTTTCTGGGCCACTGGGAAACTAGGTCATTATCCAGCTCTGGCAGTCACGGCATTTTGTTTAGCTTGTTTAGCACATAAAGGAGCTTTCATTTGTTTAACGCGAGTCAACTTCACATTGCACCTAGAGGTGATGCAGTGTCCTGCGAGGCTGCGCGGACGCCGCGGGCCCGTCCCTCGGAGAGCGGGTCGGTTATCCCCCCCTGCCCCATTCTCGCCCTCTCGCACGTGTTCTGACCGCCAGGTAACTCCTCTTCTTCCTCGCAAGCAGCGACTCTGCAGTCAGGGTGCAGCCAGAGCAAATACTGCCCTTGTGATTGTCAGACAGAAATAAAAGGCTTTTCAGCATGTTCCCCAATTAGGCCACCTGATGATAGATGAATTCCACTAATTTGCCAGTCTTGGTGTTTTTGGATTAACAAAACTCAAAGCTGCTTCCGCGGACCTGTCTGTAATCTCGCCATATGCTGGCATAGTGTAGCAGTGCACAACTTTGATTTTCTGATTTTTTTTTCTAATTGAGCATGTAAGATCTCAGGGATAAATAGGCAGCAGTTGGTTTATATTCTCCTTCCTCATTCTTCTCCTGTCTCTTTAGTGTTTTTCTCGTTGCTTTCAGTTGTTCACCTTTTGTTCCACACTAACAGTTTTGACTGGAGGAGACCAAGGTATGGGGCAACCTGACTTGGAGCAGGAGTTTGGTCTAGGTGACTTTCTGGGGTCCTTTTCAGCCTAAATTATATATATATATATGTGTGTATATGTATGTATATATATAAAAAAAGTATATATTTTTTTCCTCACTGCCAGGTTAGGCACTTTACAAATGACTGTCCCACTGGGTTGAATAGAGGATTGCATTTCCCCAGAAAGCATTTAGCCACAAACCAGGGGAAGGTGTTGCGATGCCAGGAATTCGTTCGCTTTTTCCTCCTCTGCTACATGGCCATTCTCTCTGTGCTTCTGTTCTGCTGCTGATGCTAAAACACCTTTAATGAAGATTGATGACTTTCAGTGGTAACCCTGTGGGTTTCTGGTTTCTTTCACTTGAGCAGCCCTGCAGCACCCAGGTCCCCGAGGCGACGCGTGGGGCTGTTGAAGCCGCAGGTGCCCGGGGCGGCCCTTGCGGAAGGGGGATGCTCCGTGAGTCACGCCAGCCGTGGCCTTCCGCTGCTCTGCTCTGCTGCAACAGCAGTTTGCTGGGCGCTTTTGGCCGTGTCCCGCTGTTTGCATCGGGAGTCTCTCCTGTGGCGTGGAGGAGTGCGCTTCGCTGGGTGGGAGGCTCCTTTTTGGCATTCCTAGCATGGATTTCCGCAAAATTCAGCCCTCGAGTACTGGGTAGTCATTGTCATAAATTAAAATGAACAAATGAGAGTTGCACGGAACTAATCTGAAAGAAAGCAATTTGAAAAAAAGGTTAATACGCTGCTTAAATGGTGACCCAGGCTCCTATCAGTGTTACGCAGCTGCTATGGATGTGGATGAAGAGGTTCCCACCTCCTTTCGTGAGTGTGAGGGAGATAGCTCACATATCTGCTGTCTGCTCTACCCCCAAAAACATTCTGGTACCTTCTCCGGTTTCCAGACAGCTTCCTCTCTGTCTCCCATTTCAGAGATTATCTTTCAGTGGTCGAGTTCCTTGACCGTTTCTCTAAAGCGTAGCTGATAGCACTGCTAAAGCACACACTCGTGCGCACTGGGCTCTGGACCTGCTCCTGAGCTGTCGCGGTTACGGGCCATGCTGACGGGAAAGCAGACCATATCTTGGAGCGATTCCGTTTTTGAAAAACAAACAAATCTGCAGGAGTTTCCCTGAGGGTAGGAGGGTCTTTCTGAGCCTTCTAAATGGCCGCTGAACTCTAGTGGCGTTTACAGAATCCTCTTTGTGGCTTCATAAAGCTACTGCATTTTACAGACCCCACGTGGGCTCCAGGGAAAGGAGTCATTCACCACGCTACCCCCGTGCTTTCTGTCAGGGCTTTGCTATTAAGACTTGCTTTAAAACAAGGGGAAGGGGGGAACAAACTTTCAAAACTGGCAGTTCTGTACCCTAGCGCGGAGCCCGGCTTGCTGCTCCCTGTGCTGTACCCCCAGCACTGCCGAGCGGTTCTTAGTGCTGTGTGTCACATGCAAGACTGTGATGCTAATTTCGAAACTTCAATAACGAAGAGTCAGAGGTCCTTTGGAAAACCAGTTTTAGGCTTTGTAGTAATAACACGAGTGCCCAAATACGAAATGATACTGCCTGGAAAAAGAAACGGTATTTTGCAGTGTGTAACCTATCTCGCGGGCTGCAGATGTCCCTTTCTGCTGCCGCTTCCGAGGTTATCTTTAGACGGGCGAGTTGCTTGAATGTTTTGAGGCTTGTCCTAAGTGAATTGTGCTTTGGATCAAAACAGCAGATCCGGTTCAGTTTGATGTACATCGCGATTACTAAATTAGAGTTGTATTTCACTAAATCTGTGGAAAGCATCATTTCCCAATGGGAAATAGTCTGGTGGAGCGGTTGTAAAGCAGCAGCTCCCCAGGCAAGGGCACCTCAGCAGAGACTGTTCTGACATGAGTGTTCCTGGAAACAGAAGCTGGGCCCTGACCTTGTCACTTGTGATGGGGCTGGGAGGAGAAGGTGGGGGGTTGACCCAGTTTTTGACCCTTAAGCCATTTAAAAATACTGTAATCAACTTTGTACTATACCGTGCTGCACAAAACTTCCATTTCAAACGGAAAAAAGGAAACGGGAAATCTGCTGGGATAAAGGACGTGCAGTGCAAATACTGCTTTTTGCTCTTCCCAGTTATCCTCCAGGATTTTCAGCAATTCCAACCTTGGAGAAAGACCACAACAAAATAGGAGCAGGAGGGAATAATCTTTCAGTAGGTTTGGTCAGGTCAAAGGTGCCTGACCCAGAGAGGCAAGTGTCTGGGTCAGGTGTCATTTGTCTCCATCCTTTGAAGTCCTGCAAGCGAGACCCTATTTATCTTTTCTTCTCTGGGATCATCTTTATTATGGCCGAAGAGGAATGGGATATGGGATATGGGATATATGCAGAACGGGGGCGCAGGGCCTGGGCGGCAGCCTTGTGTGCTCATGCCCGCGGCGCTCCTGGATGCTGCCCTGCAGGAGGAGGCAGCTCGGAGCGAGGAGCAGGCTGGAGTGCTGCACGGCCTGGGCCTGGCATGGCGAGGTGCGCTCCGTGCGCTCCATGCACTGCGTGTGCACCATACACTGCGTGTGCTCCATGCACTGCATGTGCTCCATGTGCTCCGTGCGCTCCATGCACTGCGTGTGCTCCATGCACTGCGTGTGCTCCATGTGCTTCATGCACTGCGTGTGCTCCATGCACTGCGTGTGCTCCATGCGCTCCATGCACTGCGTGTGCTCCATGCACTGCGTGTGCTCCATGCGCTCCGTGTGCTCCATGCACTGCGTGTGCTCCATGCGCTGCATGTGCTCCATGCACTCCGTGCGCTCCCCAGTGGGGCTCTACTACAGTATTGCAGAGTCCTTGGGATCAGGACCAGCCCTTCCTTCAGTCCCTGACGCTGAAGGCTGGGATATGCCCAAGTTGCTGCTGCATTATGGTGCAGAATTTCCTCCTGGCCGGTGCTTGTTTCTGCTGAGTGAGCTGGGCCGTGCAAAGCCGAGAACCGCAGTGCCCCGGCGAGCAGGAGGTGTCAGGATGTGCCTTGCGCATTCCCGCGTCTCCACCGGCCTGCACGGTGCCTCCCTCTCGTTCCACATCACCGTCCTCTCCCCAAAGGCCTTGGGTATTGAAACGTGTCCATCATCTGCGTCATTCAGGCAAGACTGTGAAATAAATTAAGAAAACAATTTGGACAAAAGTTAATTTGGGTCAAAAAGGGATTAACTGAGGAAATTGTTTCTTCTTGTGTATCCTCTGCTAAAAAGCAAGCAAGAGAAAGGTGGCAATTCACCCCTTCCCCTTTTTTTCTTTTTTGAGTACTCTGTCCTTTCAGTAGCGGAGAAAAATCATGCAGGCATCGGGTCAGTTCAACAGACCCAATAACTGCAATTCCCTGACTCCATGAGGAAGATGTAAACGCATCTTGAGAGCCAGAGCTCTCCAAGTTAGATGATTTGGCCAGTGACAGGATAGAAGGCACAAACGTAGGTAAAAATGGGGTTAGAGTGAAGATTTCTTGGTCCTGACCGTATGGCTCAGAGGCCTCTACCATTCCCACAGCCTGATTTACAACTAACATTTTCTCTCTTCCACAAAAATGAGAAAGGAGAAAATTAAATAAGAGAACCAACCTGAAACTGGGGGGATAGAAGATGATTGATAGAATTGACGGATATTTTTGAAGACTTGCTACAAGTCTTTAAGAGCTGCATAGGACAAACAGCGTTGTGCAGGGCCTCGGGTTGGGAGCGGGTGGCGGGGATGCCCCGCGGCACGGCCGGTGCCCCGGTGCCAGCCTGGGCTCACTGGGCTCCGGTGCCGCTCCGGGGGCGGCGGGTGGCAGCGACCAACGCGGCACCTTCATCCCTGCACTCTGCAGGTGCCGCTCTCCTTCGGAACCTCGGCAGAGGAAGCTGCCTTTAAAAGCAGGATTACATTGGCCTGCCAAAGTATTCCCGTTTATTACCATTAAAATGCACTTTACTGTATAAAGCGCTGTAATGTTTTATGCTACACTATTGTACAAAAACAGTTAGTTATCCTCCTCACATCTGCAGGGTAGGGAGGAGCTCGAATTTTCTCACTTGAGACATAAACAGAAAAGAGCGAAACAAGTAAGTCCAAACTGCAATAGTAAATCAGCTGGAGAGCCAGAAATGGGGTCTGCTAACTCTGTGCGTGTATTTGTTTTTTAGGGTGTGCTGCCAGTATTAATAACAAAAGAATTGGCTCAGTTTCCACATTCGGCTATGAAAAATGCATGTCTGTATTCTCATAATCAGGGGAGCACTTACCCTCAAAGGAGGAACGCTGCAGGTTAGCACTCTGACAGTGTCCCTGTGGCTGTCTTTTTCTCGGTGGCTGTCACCTTCTGTAGTCATCAAGTGGATAAAGAATTTTTGTCATGCTGCTTCATGAATGAAGTCTGTGCTCTTAAGGAGCATAAGAATTAGCTCTGAAGTAGGCATTAGCACAAAGCATAGGATGATGTTGAAAATCATAAGAACTAAAATATACTTCCACTGTTTTCCCTTGTTACTCCAAGGAAGGTGCTCGCTCTGGTTTCAGTTTATCGTGTTTATCTTTCTCTCCTGCTTGCTGGTAAAATGCTCGGGATTGTGGAGAACTATCAGCCCTTTGCTTTTAGCATCATTCAAAATCCCTCCATTTAGAAACCGTTCTGATATCTTGGTGGGTTTTTTTCCTTCTTCTTCTCTCTTTTTTTTTTTTTTTAACTACTAAGGAAATTTGCATGAAAATAGAATCATTGTTTCTGAAGAGTTCCATCTGCTCCTGCTGCTTAGTCTTCGCTGAAGTCATAATCCTCTGTTTGTGAAATTTCCCATTGAAGAGATTTTTGGTTTGTTATAATTTCACCACAAAATTTCCGAATAGCAGCTTTACCTAAAAAGCTGCCTCAAGATCACATTTTAAAATATATATATGTGCATCTGCAGTCCTTATCCAGCAGTTCTGTAGGGCCCGGTGAATAGGAAGTAGGACAGTAAGTGAGATTTGCTGAACATAAAGTGTCAAAGCTTGGGTTGGTTTAATGAAGGAATAGTAATTTCAGTAATTTAAATAATGATCAATTCAGTATTTTAGTCTTTAATTTGGAATAAGTCACTAGAGAGGGTTAGTTCAGGGCAACAGAGATGCTCGAACTCGGTGGGGAGAAACGAGCAGAGTCCCCTGAAAAGAACTTTAACCAGAAACAGCCAGAGTTCTTTTAAGCCCTGCCTGAAGAGCCATAGGATGCAGCATTCAGTAGCTCTCAGGGCCCTGTAAGTGCCTCCTAGGAATATTCTGCACATCAGAACACAGATTGTTTTTGTTCTTCAGATTCCTTGTGTTTATGGGATTCCTGCATTTCCGATACACGTATGGGTTTTAGGCCATGTTGGCGGGTGCCCGTACATAAACGTTAACCACGTTCTTCCAAGGGAAGCGATAGGAAATGGAGAACCCTGCGTGCTGCAAAGTTCTGCTTGTCCTGCTAGGACCTCTGTCGCTATGCAGAAATACTGCAGGAAAGTGGGTCACGGCGCTGAGCAGAGCTCTGGGAGCAGCCGAGCCGGCGCGAATGCAACTTAAAGGGATAACAGCTCTGCAGGCAGGAGACCGGGGAGCGCACGGACTGCGTGCGCATGCAGAAATGTGGGGCTGGCAGGAGCCTTTTTTTTTATTTTCCTCCCCACAAATATATGCTGAGATATAATCAGAGACTGCATTTTGCATCCGTATTTAAGGGAGGTATTTGTGGAAAGCATTGCATACATATGAACTAGGCTGTCTTTTGAAATAGGTAATATATAGGTAATAATAGATTATGTATGGAACAATGTTTTTCTTGAACAGGTGTGTCTATAAGCTCCGGTGTTCCTCTGATCTTGGAGCCGACGTGGTGTCATTAGCTGCAGCGTGGGGTGTTTGCATGCTCGGGGAGCCCGGCGTGTGCTGCTGCGGACAGCGGGCTGCGGCGCTCGGCCCCGCGCGCTCGTCCTCGCCGTGCTGCTCCCGCGTGTTCTCGGTGTGCCGCTCTCCTGGGCGCAGAGCCGCGCTGCTGGCCATGTGGGTGCCGAGCCCGGGGCTGTGTCCGGCACAGCCTGTTCCTGCTCCCGCCGCGGAGGCAGCTCCGTGCAGCAGCCTGGCGCAGGCCAAGCTGCTGGGGCGCGTGGGGCCACAGCTTAAGCCTAGCTCACGCTCAGCCGTCTGTAGAGCCGCAGCTTCCTGCACAATTCGGATCTGCAGTTTGTCCCGTTATCAGCAGCTTTCCATACTCTGTATGCGGTCACGCTTCGACTGAGCAAGTCGGGAATTGCGGGCAGCTTCCCAGCGGTGTCTCCTTGCTGCCGGCTGCCCCCGACCAATTCCCGGTCGCTGGCCCGGGGGAATCACTTGGCCCCGCCGGGCTCGGCCGGGTGACGCTGCCGGCCGTCCCCGTCCCGGCCGTCCCCGTCCCGGCAGGGTGCTCTGCAGCGGGGCGAGCGTCCCGGTCGCCTCCTGTCCCAGCAGGCAGCAGACGCTGCAGAAGGTGCCTGGTGCCCTGTGCAGCACCCGGCTCATGCGTTGCACACACCGAGTGCCGAGCAGCGGTTTAGTGGGACGGACACTATGGCAGGAGCTGTTAGCGGAGGATAACAGACTGTATCGTGTAGATCTTCAGGGCTTTTGGAGAAGAAGCTAGTACTTTGCTCCAAGCATAAAGAAATACTCTCTAATGTATGTATAGGTTCTGTTTTGATAAAAGCGAGAAGGTCACTTCTCTAAAGCGGGGAAGCCTTTACAAAAGTTAGTTTTCAGTTTGGGTCACTTGGTGTTTGGGGAAGGGTCTCTCCTGCCTCTCCCGCCCTGCGTGGGGGCAGATGGGTGTTTTGGGGACAGGTCGGTTTGCTGTCGCGGTGCTTTAGCTTCCCTTTGTCCCGGCCAGCTGCGGAGCCCGGCGCCCTGCGCTCACGGGGCGGCTGCGGCTCGTCCCGCCTGCCTGGGAGCCTGGCCCTGCACCCACGCTTGGGTCGCGGGAGCGGTGCGGGCTACTCGGAACAAACGTGATCGTGCTTTTGTTTGCGTGTAAATTCTTTGGGTTTGGGTTTTTTTTTTAATTTTTTGTTTGTTTTTCTTTTTAAATTAATGCCATTTTTATCTTCTTGCAGAAACAGCAACTGAAATGTATGACCTACGTACCAATCCTGTACCTCTGCAGCTAAGTTATGAGACCAGAAATTACATGTAGCTCTGTGATTTAATTTTCTCTGACATATTGAGTCTATGTTTTAGCCTACAGAACTCCACAGCTGTGCCCTAATTCTCTTTTCCTTGTGATCTCAACATCGCTGCCTTTTAAGGCATTGCTATTCTTGGATCTCAGCAGGACACCATGTTACATTGTCACCGTAAACTTGGTAGTAATGCCAGCGCAGAAAGCAGCTTCTCAAGGGCTTGCAGATCGTGTGTGTAAGAAAAAGTTGGTTGCAATTTAGCAGATGATATTAGAGCAGAATGTTTATATGGTGTAGATCAGAGTGTAGGTGTTTTGTGATCGCTGTCCGTGAGCATAAAAAGTCTTTGCATTTTATTAACAATAGCGTGCAATAACAGCGTAGTTAGATTTTGCAAATGTTATGTGTCTGAGATGATAATTCACACAGATGGAAATCTTTAAGTAACAGGGTCACTTTCCAGTGGGAATTCGTGCTCTGCTTTGTTGAGGGGCGTTCGTATCTATAGAGCTATATGAGCCTAACTGTTGACGTAAACAAATATCGACCTTGTTGTAATTGTGGCTCTGCCTTTATCTACCATCTCTGCATTTACTCATGTAATTAGAGTGTAGGTGTAGTTTGCTAAATATGGAGTAGGAATTTGCTATATGTGTTTAATGTGTTCTAACACATGGTGTTGCACCCTTGCTGTGCTCAGGTATGTGGAGCTAAAATACCAGAGAACATCTTTTGTGAGTAGTGTGAATTGTTTCCTACCGAACCTGTGCTGCAAAGTCATCAAAGCGCGGTGCGGGTTGCCCCATCGCTTTGCTCTTAAGGTACCTTATGCTGAGCACTGGCAGGAATATTTTGTCTTTGTCTTGTTTTCAAGCCGTTGTGCAAACACTTGTGCGGACCTGCAAGATTTTCACGTTCAACTTTTAGAAGCGAATAAGCTGCCCTTCAGTAAGCAACCCGAACTAAACCTGGAAATATAATACAGCTGGCATTTCAAAAATGCAGCCCTGGAGCCCGGGGGTTGCTGGGATAGATCATTTTAATTTGAGCTCGCAGTCTTGCATGTTTCTTGTAAAATCCCTTGCGTTTCCCGGAGCAGCTCCCTGGGGTGGCTGGGGGCGGCTGCGGAGGCCCTGGGGATGGCCGGGAGCGGGGCGCCGTGTGCGGGAGCAGGGTGCTCTGCGTGGCAGCGCGTGCCGTCCAGCCCCGTGCGCCCCGTGCAGCCACTGCCACCCTGGGACCAGCTTGGTGCCTGCTCGCTGCGTGTGACCTGTGGCGTTGGGCACGGCCGCCTTCCCGGGCACCGCATGGCCGCTCTCCGGGAACGGCCATTGGGAGGCAGCCCTTGGCCTTCCCAGCGGGCCCCTTGGCTGGGCTTCCCATCCCGTCACCTTGGACCACCCGGGAAGGGGAGCTTCCCGAGGGGCCACACGAGGAGCCGCCCTGTGCACGGTGCACGGCAGCGGGGATGCCACGGGCACCGGCTCCGTGTCCTGCTCGTCCAGTTCAAGGAGATGGTTCCCGCGTTGTTTGGGTATGCAGTGGGGAGTAATGTAGGGTTGCAGATCCCCTTGGCCTTTGTGCAAGCTCCCGTCCCCGTGGCAGGCTGTCCCACCCTCCCCGCCGTGCTGGCGGTGCCGTGCGTTGGTGCTGCACGTGCATCGAGCTCTGCTCTGAGGAGAGCCTGGGCCGCAAGGAACCGCGCTGGTGAGCGCGGTGGCCTCGACAGGACTCGCCCTGGCTCCCTTGCAGGCGCAGACGGCCAGGGTGGATGTTGCAGCCGCGTTCCGTGCGCTCTGCCGTGTGCAGCGGGGCCAGCGCCCGCGTCCCCCCCGCTCGCAGCGCCGTGGCCCAGCCGGCCCTGCGCAGCGCTGCCGGCACCGCGGAGCGCGAGCAGGGACGCAACAGCCATCGGGGGTGAATCACACAAGTACCAGACAGAATCATGTGGGCAATAACTGAAGAATGCGGTAGGAAGTTAAAATTGTACTGGGGAAATTAGGGTGTTAGGATTTTTATTAAAAAGGACAAAGGAAAAAGAAAGGCTATTTTCTAATGGACTATTTCTGTGAACTCACCCTGAATTCCCAGCTGTTCCAAAAACATCTGCGGTTGTTTTGAGGCAAAATGCAAAGGCCACGAGCACCCTCCTCCCGGGGACACCGTGTGTGAGCACGAGCCATTTGGCTTTATTTACTGGCAGCGCTGAATTTTGGAAGGGATAATGAAAGCTCTGGTAGAGTTCCTGAAGGGTTCGAACATGGAGAATTATTTTCTGTTTAAATGTCTGTCTTTAGAATAAATGCATTCTTAAGAAAAGATGAAAGCCCCCAAAGAGTTATTTTAGTAGCAGTAATTTGTTCTTTCCTAGACATTGGCTTTGTTGAGGCCCGGCCATGGCTTGAACGGCGTTGGTTTAGTCTGGCCCAGCAGAGCTGTGTTTATGACACGGGACCTTGATATTAGCTATGTATGATAATCTATAGTTATGAATGACTGTTTTTTTGTAGGGATTGGGTTATTAGTGCCTGTTTGGATAACTGATGTCTCAGGTCTGTTCCAACAGCTGTACTAAAAAAAAAAAAAAAAAAAAAAAAAAAACATAAAAATTCAGTGAACTGGAAGAAAACTGTGAATTTACAAACGCAAAGGAGAGATTCCAGCAATGCGGGCATTTCTGGGCCTTGCAAATGTGCCTGGAGCAGCCGCTCTGCACACAAGGCCGGGCTGCTCCGGCAGCACCGCCGGGACGGCTGAGGGCACCCGAGCGGGACAGGGGGACGCGACACAGGAGCTGCTGCCGCCAACCAAGCCACAGCCCCGTGTGGTCCCTACAGCAGCCGCCCTGCACGCCTCAGTGTTCCAGGGGTTTGCTGGAAACGCAGGGATTAGGGAGCCTTGATTTCCTTTCCGGGGCTGGAGAATAGTGAGATCCGTTTCCCCCCGCACTGAGCTGGTGCCGCGGGTCCATCTTGCCCCTGCCCTCGGGTCCCGGTGGGTTCTGCTGCGGCGGGAGCCTGTGCAACGTGACCACTTCTCTTTCCCCTTTCTCTCAGTTTTCTCCCCGTTTGTGAAATGAAGGGAAATTCCTCAGGACGCAGGAAACACGGTTTATCTCTGGGCTGTCTCGCGCTGCGGAGTAGGTTTCTGATTCAGGAATGTCGTCCTGGAAATGGGCTGCAGGCTCGGGCACTCCTTACCAACAGCAAGTTGTAGCTGTTACCCATCTGTAGTCGCTTTCCTCTTCCAGTACAGCATCTTATTAGCATAGATTTAAATATTTGATTTACAGAATGCTAATGCCTCCTGCTCCAATAGTATCATATATGACACCTCACAATAGATACGGCGTTTAAAGATTGTTTTAAATGGCTTTAATTCAGGCAGAGGTCAGAAAAGGCAAGATAGCAGCAAAAGAGGCTATGTCAAAAAGTAATTAGAGCAGGACAAATGGATTGTGCAGGCATGTCGAAGGCTGTTATTTCTGTAGGCAGTGAGTAGGAAAGGTGTTAATGTAATGTGACAGATCTGGAGCAAAAACGAGGGTGCAGGGAAAACAAATAGGAGCTGACCAATGGAATGATTTAAATTATGAGGTTTGCTTTAACATAATTTGATTACACATGAAAGAAATGTTTAGTGTAGTTTCTTTGAAAATCTAATTGTCTTAAAGGCTGCGCGCTCGGTGCAGCCCGTGCAGCGCGGCGAGGCGCCCCGCGTGGCACCGTCGCGCTGCCGAGCAGTAAGCAGCAGGCGAACGGTTCGCCCCGCGCCGCTGCGCACGCACAGCGCAGGGATAGCCTTAATCTGGGGAATTGGCTCTTATTGGCAGTCACGTACATCTTAATTTGGGACCTGCTGCTGCCGGGGGTGGGTGGTAGTCGGGTCTGGATGCTGTGGATGCAAACTGTGTGAAAACCAAGAAATTGTCCTGTTAGAAGGGGAAGGAGCAGGGTGGGATGGAGAGAGGGAAGGCAGGGAGGTACCAGCTCTCTTCTCAGGACCCGGCTCTCGCTCTGCTGGAGGGCAGCAGGGGCCGGCGGCAGTGCCCAAGGGCCCGGGATCCTCTGCCCGGCTGTCGGAGCAGTCGGCACAGGATGGGACTTCCTGAGGGTGCTGCCTCATCCACGAGTGTCTGATGGCTCGTGAACCTCTGCACACTCCTGCAGTGTGCGGGACCCACCGAAGTGAGCTAGCAGGTTGTGTGTATTATTTTATGGGGGAAAATGGTGAGTTTGTTTCTAAACCTGCCGCCAGACCATTTCATTTGAGACGTTCTCTATAGAGTGACATGTTGAAGTATATGATAGTGATACAGGAAAAATCATAAGAGGAATCCTCTCCCTTTGGAAATCTCTGCTTAGGAAGCCTTTTCTGAACTCATCATCTGTTCGGGCTGTCGCCCTTTAAGCGAGGATGGTCGGGCCGAGGGCAGGATGCTCGATGAGGCCCTGCGGACCAAGCAGAGCTCATGTGGAAGTGCCTTGTGCTTGGGCAGGGAGCTCGGTGTGCGTCTGAGCGCGCCAGAGAGGCTGCGGGAACAGCAGAACTCACACGAGCTGTTTGAAGTGTTGGGCTGCTGCATTGTTTTTTAGGACATTTGAAGCTCAAGAGTAAAAGAGATGTTTAAGGGCAAAAAATCAGTGTTACAAATAGCAAAATAAAAGAGGATATTAAAAAAAGAAAACATTCCTTTCAAAGTTAAGCCTATGCAAACAAGGGAATAGATGTTACTATAAGCCTTGACAAGTTAAATATAAAGTCTAAAATAGGCAGGTAAAAAAGCTTTAAGTAGCTTTTCTGAATGATATAAAAGCAAATTGCAATAAAAAATGAAAGCAGAGAGCCACGGAAGCAGCGGATGAGGCTCGTTTACCTCGTGGTCACTCGTGGATCATTCAGGAAGCGGGGACGGTTGCAGGAGCGGGACCAGGCTGTGGTCACGTCGCCCGGGAGCTGCTCGCCGCGAGAGCTCCTGCAGGAGCCCGGTTGGTTTCTGAACCTCGGTTCGGCTCTTGCGTTCCTCACCGTGACACTGGACGGGGATGCGGCGGCTCGGGTGCCCATCTGCCGCGCAGCTGCCGCGGGAGGAGCGCGGCGCCTCGCGCTCCCTCGCGCTGTCGGATGCTGCCCTCTCCCGTCCGCCCGCTCGGGAGGCAGCGGTGCTGGAGAGCCGAGCGCTGCTGCGAGCTAAGCGCAGCCCACGCGGCCCCGGGCGAGCGCGCGGGGCGGCCCCGAGGGACGCTGGCCTGCGCGGGAGCAGCACTGGGGCCGCTCGGCTCCCCCAAGGAATAGAAGCTCTAGGCTTTGTCCCGCCGAAACGTGCTCGGGTGGGAGCCATGGCATACAGCTCCCGACAGGACCCGTGTCCTCGGCCTGCTGCCGTTGCTGCCATCAAGCCGGGTCCCCGCGGCCGTCGCAGGTGCCCGGGCGGCGCTGGCCGCAGGGTTGTTGCCGATAGCGCCCGGGCTCCGCATGCAGCGCGGCCTGGCTGGACCGCGGTGCTGTGGGGGGCGAAGCCGCCGCGCAGCCAGCGCCTGGAAGGGACCTCGATTGCCGCTCATAGAAATGTAAAGCTGTCCCCTTTGCAACTCTCTTTTCTTGTACTTGCCCACCAAGGCAGTAAAGCCATATACTCCTCATTCCTGCAATCCCATTTGTTTTCTCTTTTTCCTCTGAAGGTGACCTCTCTGAGGAGCCTCTAACCTCCCCCCTGCTTTCCCCTCTGTTGTGTAGAGATCATCTGCTGTTTGTGAAGCAAGATGCAATGAAACGCTTCTTGCGATCCAGAACAGCAAATGTGGTGCTCAAGCAAATAAAAATATAGAGAAACAAAAATGGAAGGTTGACAGAAAGATCCATTTTGCCCAATGACCTATTGAACTAGAGATAAGGAAGAAAATTGTTAACTTTGTGTGCACCAAATGGGTCTCTCCTCCAGAATAATTACCACCACATCCTTGGTGTTTTAAATACTAGGGAGCGGAGTAATTACTTGCATCTGTTATTATGCTGTTCTCAAAGTCAAACTAATGTTTATTACTACTTCTTGCAGTTCTTTCTGTAGCTTCTGTAAAGATTTTTTCTTAAAACTCTTTGTTGACTCTGAAATATCTGAATACCTGAGGAGAGAGGTGAGCTCAGCAGAGAGCCGGGCCGAGTGAGAGCCGCGTTCGCATGCAAGGGGCTCTCACAGCAGCAGATGAAAGCGGTAGCCTCGTTAGTAATGAAGTTGTAGCCCTAGACCTCAGAGCTGAAGTGTGTTAATCTGCGTTTATAACTGGTGTTCAGCTGCATTTGCAAAGCCGCCTCGTGTAAGCCGGCTGCGTAAAGGTGATGCTGAAATTCAAGCAATTGCTGTGGGTCTCCTTGGGGTGCCAGAGGCAGTCGGGGCGGCGCGTCCTGCCGCGCTCCCAGCCGAGCACGGCCGGGCCGCAGGAGCCGGCGTGGCACTTGCGGCGCTCGCGGTTGCTGGGCCGCGATTCCTGGGGCTGAGGAGCCTGGGGAGCCTCGTGCCATGAGGAAAAGGCAACAGCTTCTCCCTTTCCCAGCTCTCTCCATATCTGCTATTTGTTATTTGAAAACAAAAATACGTATTTTGTGCCTGGCCCCCCTCTCTTTTAGAACGTAGCGTCGCCCGTTCAATTGTGTCCAGCCAGCTCTTATTTTAAACCGCCTTAAAGCCGGGATGTGCGTGAGATTGGTCTGGGCAGCCCGACGCTGTCCCTGCCACAAAGGCGCTGATGTCTCAAACTGTGTCACCGTAACAGAGCGCCGATTGTTATGAAAATAAGCAAAGCTCCACTGAAACGCAAAGGAATTATGAAATGACCACGATGGAGGGAGGGCGAGAGCCCCGGTAAGGGCTGTCGTGGTGCTAAAGCAGGGCGCTCGCGGCGTTTAAGGGCCCCTTCAGGCTTTGGCTGCAGAAGCCAAATTCAGAATGGTTTTAGGAGTTGGTTGTTGCAGGTGATACTGCCCACAACAGTGTCTCAGAACAACGGGCACTGTTGGGATTTCTCATCGCTGGAAACTGCTGAGAATGGAGCTTGCTGCCTCTTCTAGTGATGCTTCTCTATTTCCACAAAAGTTTGGGAATTTTTGCCTCTGCAATTGTCATCTCCCGATTTGTGTGCTTAGAATTTTCTCCTGTGCTATCTGCTGTCTTGGTTGTTGAATGCACTGATGCAATCAATACACTGGTGCATTGATGGGTTGGCCATAATGAATCTCAATTTGACAGTTTTTCTTGATTCAAAGATCCATTTAAGTGCTGATGAAAGTTGAGCTACATCATGATGCCAGCAGCTCCCAAGCAAATGCATTCCTGCCCCAAAAGGAAAGTGTTTCTAAGTCTAGAAATAACAAAACCTTTCCCCGCCACATTAGGCTTCTCTAGCTTGCAGTGTGAACTGAGTTCACAACAAGTTTGGCTCCTGGACTAGTTAGTTATTTGCAGTGTGTTTCCTTTGGCCTGGCGATGTCTGCGCGCAGCCGGTGCCAGGAGCTGCCCGTGCCCGCGGGGGGCAGCCTGGCCCGCGGCAGCCCTGGAACGCGCGTGGCCTCGGCACAGCGCGGGATCCCCTGCCCAAGCGAGGGGGACGGCTGGCGCCAGCGCCATGAGGACCGCAGAGGAGCCCCGCGAGCGCAGGTACAACCAGGCACTTCTCCTTGGCCCTGCGAGCAGGAGGACCCCGTTCCTAAGAGCTTGTCCTAGTGCGCACGTGGAGGCGGCATGCACGGGGGTGCGCACGGGCAGGTGAGGAGCGGGGAGACGCGGGGGCCGCGGGCCTGGGACGCGGCGCTCCCTCTGCCCGCTCCCTCTGTGCAGGGCAGCCGGGAGAGCGAGCGCTCCCGTATCCCCTGCTATTGCTTCCCGTGCCCTTCCTGATGCACATCCTGCTGAATAAATCTGTCGCGCAGAGTTGTTGCTCGCCAAGGTTTTGGCGACTCCCTTGGCTTGTACGGCTCTGAGCTGCTGTTACTGTAGAACTGTAGCTGTCGGGTGCAGTGGTGTCTGCGTGTGTGCTTGTTTGGATGGCGTTTGGCTACAATAAAAGCTGGCCACGCTGTTCTGTTAGCGGCCTCGCTGTGAGGAGTTGGTCAGGCAGCGGAGCTGATCTCCCTTGCTGCCCTCGGGATTTCTGCTGGACCAGCACGAGGCTGCCCGAGTGCCGGCACTGCCCGGGGCCCGTCCATGCCGTCACTGTGAGGAGTGGGCGCCGCTGCCGGGCGGGCGTGGGTTGGACGTGCGAGGACGGCAGGAGCCGCGGGAGGAGACGGGACGAGCAGCGTCTCCGGGTGAGGTTTGCCGTCCCGCGGCAGCGGGGTTGTTCCAGCTCCGTCCTGGCCCAGTGCTGCTCAGCCCAACCCGCACGCGGTTGGTTTCTCCCCTGTTCCCAAGCGCTCCCGCGGCGCCTCCCAAGCCGCTCCGGAGCCGTCCCTAGGCACAAGGCAGGGCCCGTCACTGTGGGCCCTGCGCGCGCTCCCGCTGCCGTTCCCCGCCGGACGGGTGGGTTGTTCCTAGCGCCGTGTTCGGGTTTTGTGTTAATCTGGGCACTAATCCTTGAGTCAGCTGGTGTGGGGCTGACGGGAAAAGCCCAAGCTGCTGCAAAACCCCTTGGCTAGAGCAAGGCCGTGTCGGACGGCCACCGAGGACAGCGGAGGGAGTGGGTTTAGTTTACAGTGATCTGTAACGAGGACAAGTGAAGCGGCTCTGTGCGCCGCGGGGAGCAGCTGGTGTGAATCACTCATGGGCAGAGGGCAAGGGGGAGTGGGACGGGCAGGACGGGCTCGTGAGCCCCTCGCCCAAATGCAGCTCGTTTGCAGCGTTATCTGAGGCGCTGGGTAGATCGGCTGAGCCTCAGAGCCGCGAGGAGTGCGCTGGGCAGGAGTGCGCTGGGCAGGAGTGCGTTGGGCAGGAGTGCGTTGGGCAGGCAGCGCTGGGCAGGAGCGCGTTGGGCAGGAGCGTGCTGGGCAGGAGCGCGTTGGGCAGGCTGCGTTGGGCAGGAGCGTGCTGGGCAGGAGCGCGCTGGGCAGGCTGCGTTGGGCAGGA
>JAWLRI010001031.1:917394-941718 GCA_034781795.1 Crypturellus tataupa
GGGGCGCCGCTTTGTCCGCGCGCTGACAGCGGGACGGGCCGGCGGCGGGAGGGGGAGCGCGCGGGGTCCCGCGGAGCGGCGCCGCAGCCCGCCCCTTCGCACACGCGTAGGAAGCAGCGGCAGCTGCTAGCTCTTTATTTATTTATTTATTTATTTATTCCGTTGTTGTTGTTGTTGTTATTTTGTATTTTTTATTTCAGCGCAGCTTTTAAGTTATTGGGTGCGCTGCCCACAACTCACAAACCGCGAGCGGCTAACGGCGTTGCGTCACTTCTTTAAACGGTTTTAGTTTGTTCTGTGACTTAATTTGTTTAAACTTCTAATCCCCTTGACCATCTGGAAAAGCTTTTTCTGGTTTCGTTAATTATCGCCCGCGCCGGGCTCGGGGAGGCGCCGGCCCCCCGGGAGCGCTGGCCGCGCTGCCTCCCCTGCGCTGGGGCCGCCGCGAACGCGGGGGGATTTGGGGCGAGAGCGGCTTGGCCGGGGCAGGGCGTTCAAACGCGTTTAAACGGTGCTTGCTGGGCTTGTGCGGGCCTGCCTGCCTGCCTGCCTGGGCACGGCACGCTGTCCTGGGTGATCCGAGGGCTTCCTCATGCCGTAGCGTTGCCGGTCGCTGTGCGCAGGGAGCTGGGATGGGTCCGGCAGCACTCTCTTTAGGCAGGTTTTAATCTTACTGCTTTGCAGTTTACCAAACTTAAGCAAGAGAACAGGATCCTGCATTGAACTTGGAGCATGCGGCTGCGCCGGCACAGGAGTGGGTGCCGGCACGAGCAGTTGGAGGGTTTTACTGTTCACCGGCCTGGAGAAGGGTGGCCAAAAAGTGCTGCTCCCGCCCGGCTGCTGCGCGGGGCTGGGGCCGGGACCGTGGGACTGCTGCTCCGGGGTGCCCTTGGCCGGCACGGGAGCGCGTTGTGGATTTGGGGGAAGCGAGCATCATTCGGGAACGCCGGGAAACGAGCAGCTCGGGTAAGCAGTGCGGCTGCGCGCGGGAGCCCTCGGCCACCGCGGCTCCGTGCCCGGAGCGGAGCGGCGGGCGGCTTGTGGGGCGGTGCTGAGGACCTGGGGTTCCCGAGCGCCCGGCGGCTCCGAGGCGCCCGCTGAGCAGGTCCCTCGTGCGGACGGGAGTTCGGGATGCCCGTGGGTGGGGGCAGCTTCCCCGTGTGCTCCGCATGCGCGTTGGCCGCCTGCGCGGGGCCGTGCCGCGGAGCCTTCCTCGCGCTCCTCCTCGCCGCTCGCGAGCGCTCTGCCGTGGGCGGCCTCCCCTGCCCGCGCTGCCGGCAGGTCCGCGCGGCTTGTCCGTCTGCATTAACCTCCTCGCAGCTGGGCACACAAATGTTTTTGTTTTAGCTGGCGGAGGGTTAATGCTATTCAGCGCCGCCTGCGCCGGGGCGCGCGCGGGGCCGGCCCTGCTGCCCTGCACTGGGGCTCGCGGCGCTCGCTCCCTGCGCCCGGCCCCGGCCTTTGCCCTGGGGCTAAGAACCAGGCGCAAGAGGGTGTTAGGGAGGATGCGGGGACAAGGGGACGCGCTCGTGGGTGTCTGAGGCCCCGTGCCGGGAGCGTGCGAGAGCTCCCGGGGCCGTAGCCCACGTGCAAGAGCTCGGAACGGCCACGTCGCCGGAGCAAAGCGGCGAGGCCAAGCTCGAGGGGGCGGAGGGGGCCATGACCGCCCGTGCGGAGCCCAGGGGCTGCTGCCCAGAGAGCAGCGTGCCGAGCGCGGCCCGAGCATGGCCCTCGCAGCCGCGGCTTCCCGCAGGGCCCGGGGCCTCCGCAGGGACACTAGGGACACGTGCAGCCCTGCTGGGCGCGTGGCACGGACAGCATGGGCACCGGGTGCTGCTGGGGTCTGAGCAGGCGTCCCCGTACATTAAAATAATTGATAGGCATTTCATGTGCTGCGCGGTGGGTAAGCTGTGCATGGAAAGCTGAGTCCCCGTGTGTTGCAACGTGCTTCCACGGTGTTTTCTTTTGGGGATTCGTGTGAGTTTCCACAGAAGAGTTGTCAGCACTGCTTGTTCCACTGAGAGGAAAAGGAACTCTCTAAAAAGTGTGTTGTTCCAGTGGTTTGCAGCAAAAAACCTAGAGGAGTGGAGTGTTCCTGCGCTTTCTCACACCGTCTCCGTGACTCCTGTGTAACATCTTAATATTCCTGTAGAATTTGCATTGTATGGAAACGTGGTATGAAACCCGCCGTGACCTCTGCGAACAATGCGCCCTTTAGTGCGCTTCGGGGAGGGGTGAGGGAGGCAGCAGCCATAAAAATCTTCAGGGTTCAAGATGAGGTTGAGATTTTTGTGAGTGCTTTTGTTGCAGCAGCAACTGTTTGATTTGTGGCCCCCATTACAATGGGCTGTGAGAACAAAGCCGGAATATCCCGGGTGCGAGCTGGCTGGAGGCAAGACGTGGGGAGCAGCGAAAGGAGGCGCGAGCCCTGCACCGTCCGCAGCAAAGCGCACGCCGCTGCCCCACGGAGCTCATCCCGCGCCGCTGCCCACGGAGCCTCCGGCCTCGGCAGTGGAGCCCGGGCGCAGGAGGGCCCGCTCTCAGCAGCCGTGCCGGGACGCGCTCCGTGCTCTCGTGGGGCTCCCAGCGTGTGGAAGTTGCAGAGCAGGGGTGGATCACGAGCTCCTTTCAGCGCTCCCCGTGTTCACTTGCAGGAGGAACTCGCGTTGAGCGGGTGAAGGGCAGCGAAGGGCAGCCTTGCGGGGAGATGCCCGTGAGCTCCCCAGGGCCGTCCCCCGTGTGCAGCCTGCCAGCGCTTCTGTAGCTAAAGTTTGTGTTTCCTTTGCTCGTTCCTTTATTTTAAGGTCTTAACACAATTGCAGAACAATTCACAGTAAAATGCAAGTTTGCTTACGGTGCATCAGTGAATGTTTATTAAAAATGTGATGGGTTATTGAAGGATTTAAGCTCTGGAGAGCTGCTCATGACCAAAATCAGCTGCTCGTGATTTCTTGCTTTGCTCGTGTGTCTGCAGGCTGGTGTCATCTCCGAGCCCAGCGCGTTTGACTCGTTTCTGTTGGGCTTGTCTGTTGTGTCGGAGTAAGGAGCTCAGCACGGGTCTGCCACAGTGCTCGGGGTTTACTGGGATTACGGAGGACTTGGCTGAGGCCTCTTCCTCTGCCACTCCAGGAGTCCAGTAGGTAAAAATATCAGCATCCCCCGTCGTCATCCACCAAAATTAGTTGATATGTGAACAAGAACCTTATGAAGTTTACTACAGATTTGTGTTTATCCATGAATGTGCTCGAGCAGTGCCCATTTCTGAAGATCAGCTCTGTTTCTAGGCAGCAGGATTATTACTGGGGTACAGTATTGAGGAAAGGGGAAGACGGAGAGATTCCCCTGGAACGAGAGGGGTCAATCTGTTTGCCCGTATTAAGGGTCTTCTGCAGGAAAAGGGCTTCTGGTGCAATTTGCTGGAATTACATTAAGTATAGCTGACTTGTAACGTGAAGCTGGATTTGGGTCTCCCTGTGTAGATGCAAGATAATGAGCAAACATCTAGGGTAACGAAGTCAGTTGCTTTAGCTGTCAGTTACTTCTTCCTTTCAGGTTGACATCTCCGTCTATGGAGATTACTCCGTGCTCGCCGACGTCCTTGCGGAGCTTCACATCAGCCCTATTCTGTCGCAGAGCGAATGGTAAAGCCTTGCGATACCAGATTTAATATGACAGCTCCTATTGCTGGGAGTCGTGCAATTTACATTTTTTTTCAGGCCTGTGAAAGATTTGCAAAAGGAATAGTAAAATCAAGTCCTTGTGGCTTAACCTTATTTTCATTTCGGCAGTAACATTGGCTCAGATGCTGGGTGTGAGTTGTGCAGTGAGGCCCTGCTGGCCCTGCTCGAGAGACGAGCGTGTTCCTCTGCTTGTCGCTGTTTGTCCCAACACAGCACAAACCTGCTGATGCATCTGAAAGGAGGGTTCAGGGCAAACCCAGCCGCGTGTTCTCCGGGGTTTCGCAGCCTGGTCTGTGCCGGCTGATGTACGGGAGATGCAGGAAACTCCGTGTGGCATCAGTTCCCTGCTGCCACCTCCTCCACCTCCTCTTGCAGGTGGAGACTCGGCCAGGCCTCTCGCTGCTGGGGAGCTGCCTCCCCTGGGGTATTTCCTCCCCCCACATTGTCCTTGCTCTACCCTGTTGCTTCTCTCCGGGGGCCTGTTTTCCTCTATCAGTAAACACCATTAAGCTAAGTCACGACTCAGTCACGACTGAGGTGGGAAACTTCTGCATAAGATGTAGCCTTCTCCTGTGCTGGTGTATTGCTGGTCCGTGGTGTTGTGAATGGGTCTTGTGGGGAAAAAAAAGGAATAAACCTATATGATCTACGAAGTAGTAGAAGTTACAGAAGCTGCTGTCTTCAGAGGGAGATCATTGCCTTGCAGGGGGTCCTTGCAAGGTCTCGTGTGTGGTGCTGCTGTTGTGGAGAAAGCTGCTGGCGAGATCTCGGCTGGAAAGGGTTTGATCTGCTTGGGGGGACTTTGGGCAGGTTTCGGGACGCCAAATGGAGGTGACTGTAATGCAGAAGGGAAGGGAACAAATTGCCTGAGCAGGCTCTTTTCTTGACTGCAAAGTGTTGTTCTTGCCTTGCAGATGAGCGGGTGGATCAGCGAACCTGCCTTATCTGTGGGGACAGAGCCACGGGTCTGCACTACGGGATCATCTCCTGCGAGGGCTGCAAGGGGTTCTTCAAACGGAGCATTTGCAACAAGCGGGTTTACAGATGCAGCCGGGACAAGAACTGCGTCATGTCGCGCAAGCAGCGGAACAGATGCCAGTACTGCCGGCTGCTCAAATGCCTCCAGATGGGCATGAACCGCAAAGGTACGCGGCCACGCACCGCGTCCCCGGCCAGCCTGGGGACGTGTCCTTGCTCTGCGCTCTCGTGTGCTGCGTGGTCTCTCTCCACCTTACCCCTTTCCAGACTCAGTTCTCCCAGTAAGCGCTAGTTACGCGTCTGTCTCATCCTGTCTTTGTGTAAGGCACGTTCTGGGCACGGGTACGTTGTTTATGTTGACAGGGCTTTCCCGGTGTTGAGAGAGGCCGTTTGGACTCATTTCCAATGTGGAAAAGCATATTGAGGGCAATCCACGTGGGTCCTCTTTGAACAGCAGGTCTGAGCTGCGCTGGAGCCGCTGTGGGCTGCTGCTCGGGGGCGCAGTGCCCTCGCCTGGCTGCGCGGGGCCGTGCAGGCGCCTGCACCACTGCTCCTGCCCCTGCTCCTGCTCTGCCCCTCCAGCCGCGAGCAGCTGCCTTCGTGCCGGCACCACCCGGGTCTCAGCAGCCCAGGAGAACCGGCAGTCCCTAGGGAAAGGAGCCGGTGACTGATACGATATTTATAGCTGCTTGCAAGGGCTTAGGCTGGGTTTTAAAGAACAACAGGTACATTTACAGAGTCTTTCAATAAGCATAAACATTTTGAGAGTTTATGTCAAGCAAACCTACAAGGCACCAAACAGAACTTGCTTAGGAAGGGAAGAGGTGTCAGGGAGCCCTTGCCCCTCTCGCGCGGCGGTCAGCAGGGTCCGTGGTGAGCAACCCTGGGAGGAGAGGGAGCTGCGGAGCACGGCCATGCAGACACGGAGTGGTGGCCCAGCCGTGTCACCGTGCTCACGGTGGGAAGCGGCGGTGTTCGCTCTTGTTTACTTGGGTTTTTTTCTCCTTCTCGGCACTAGGTTAAGATTTTCCTGTCATTGTGCCCAAGTTGTTGCCTAATCAGATTGCAAAGTTGCTCTGTAAAGCTGTCTGCAGAGCTGGTCTGGAAGTCAGATAAGGTTGTCTTGTCCCCTTCCCCGACTGTAAGTCTGCAGAAAGGAGCAGAGCCGGTTTGCAGGGGTAGCTCCTGGGCCGGGCTGCTGCACACTGAGCTTTGAGACCCTCCTGTCCGGGCAGCGTCCTCGAGCAGGGAGCCCTCGCGAGCCCCGCTGGCTGTTTCGGGTTCTGAACTTAGAGCTGTTGAAGCTGAAGTCCAGTCTTGAAGTGGGAGAAAATGATTATAGTCTGTTTTCCTTCGTGTTTGAGAAAGCAGAGGACTGGGGAGCACTTTCCAATCGGGAATCCTCTGCACTCCTAGAAAGCGGAAATGCACAATTTTTGAACTAAACAAGCTGCATTCCTCAGACTTCTTGGACTTTGCACGTTTTGCCTTTTTTTTTAGGGACAGAACTAGCTAGGGGAAAGTTGAATACGAGCAATGGAATTTGTTTATCCTCCAGTAGTTGAAAAATATCACCAGTCCTAAAGAAACACCCCTGCACCCGGGCCTCAAAGAGGACTCTGATGTAAACTGCCCCCCATTGCCACGAGGAACTGGGTAGCTAAACTGAGACCCAGGGAGGGTCCCTGCGCCCCGGCTCACGGCAAAGGCTGCTCCCGGCGCTGCGGGCTCCTCCAGCCCGCCGGGCAGGAGGGCTGGGGAGGCTGGAGCGGCACCGCGAGCTGCAGGGCACAACTGCTGCCCGTTTGCTGCTGGGCCAGGTCAGCGAGCAGAGACCAGCCTAGCCGTCAAAGCGGCACTTGCAGAGTGCCCGGTCTGGAACCTCCTGCAGGTTTCTATGGGCTGTTTTCCCAAAGCCTCCTCAAGGGAAGCCACGGGAAGCGAACAGCTGCTACACCTGCGCTTGCAAATCCAAGGAACAGGACACAAATGCTGTGTGACGCTTCAATAAAAAGACTTGCTGCTATACCAAGGTGGTAGGGTTTGCGTTTGAATCATTAAAGAAAGTGGCTGCGAGCAGACTTTTCTAGCACAGCTTTTTTCTTCTTACTTCTTTCTGCCTTTCTCCTCCTGGGGCAGCTCTGTGCAGCCCTCGCGGCGGGCGGGCGAGGAGCCCCGTGGCGGCAGCAGGGCCGGTGCGCGGCTGGGACGGGCGTCCGCCACGGCTGCCCCGCCGCGCTGGAGGGAGCTGTGACCTCGTGCGCACGGGAGGGACCCGGCAGCGCCCGGGAAGCAAAGGAACAGCTGGGAGCTGTAAAAACAACCTCCTCTTCTGCAGAGTTCCTCTGCTAATAAAGAGAAGAGCAGAGGGAAGAGGAAGACAGAAACAAGCCTTGGATAATCTCTTAACTGAACCGTTTCTAGAAATGGTTTGAAGAGCCTTAAAAAGTGCAGCCTCTCACTTTAGAAAGTAGGTGCCTTTTTGCAATGACACAGCTTAGCCTAGCGTAGTACCTAGGGTTTAAAGAGCTGGTTTGCATGCACCCCGCTTGGGAAAGTGTCTCCCTCCCATTTTCTTCTTCCCATTTTCTCCCTCTCTCCCTCCCAAGCCCAAGTAAAGGGCTTGCTGCTGCCTCCTCCCTGCCACTCGAGGATCACAAGAAGCGATACTGAGCCCTGTGGGTAAAACTCGTAGCCTCATTGTTCCCGTTGGGGTGAGCGTCACAGTGCAACGTACTCCAGCCCTGCGGCGCCTTGGGAAGCGCAGGGTGTTCCTGTGTAAATGGCTTTGAGCAGAGAAATCAATCTCTGGAGATCCCTTTATTCATTTATTGAAAGTTACTGTCTGTTCTGGGGATCCTGAGTAGCAGTGCTCCTAACCAACGCTTGGTTGTTTCTTTCAGCAATCAGGGAGGACGGCATGCCAGGCGGCAGAAACAAGAGCATTGGACCTGTCCAGGTGAGCCGTGTAACGATTTCTCCGCAGTTCTCTTTGGCTCTCCTGAGCTCTGCACACACCGCTGCAATGAGGGTATTAACCTGCCTCTGGAAGGGGCAGAGTGAAGCAGTTTCTACCTAAGCAGGGGAGAGTTAAGTAGTTTTCTGATGGGAGCAGGGGAGGCCTGTGTGCAGTAGGTGCCTTTTCCAAGTTCTTCTCGACGTCTGTTGATCAGCTTCCCGCTGGCCGGGCTCTGCCCGCGTGTTAGCAGCGCGTCGCAGCGGCCCTGTGAGCCCCGCGGGGCGCTGCCCGCGTGGGACCTGCCCCTGGGCTGCACGCACAAACCCACAGCCTGCCCGGGCGCTGCGGGAGCCGCTGCTCCTTGGTAAGCAGCGCAAGTGCTTCAATCCCTGCAAAGCTCCCAGTAAATCTCGCAGTCTCTGCACTGCAATTTCTTAAGTTGTTGCAAGTGGGGCGCCCAGTAAATGTCAAACTGATGGATGGCGCAGCTTGTCTGGAGCTGTCCTGTAAAACGCCAGGTAATTCAGCACAATAGCTTGTGCTGCACGCCTGAGAAATGATGGCCGTTTTCCAGGCTGCCTCTAGAAAAGCTCCCCTTAAAAAGTTTACTATTCATTTTAATAAAACAGAAATAACACTGAGGCTATTTTTGTAACTCTGTGCCTGGCAGAGTACTGCTTGCTCCAGTGCAAAGCTGAAAGCACAAAAGACCCAGCAGAGAGAAAGCTCTGCCCAGCTCAGCAAGGTCCTGCAGCATTAAACAAGGAGGCGGCGAGGGGTCTGGTGCAGCTAGAGCAGCCCCCGCCTCAAGCAGCATGGGAGCCTGGCTGGACTGAAAAGGAAAAAAAGAAAAATTAAAAAACCACTCTTAACAATTACGTAGCATTTTCTAATGTTTGGAAACATGGTGTTTCTAGCAGCATTGGTTGCTGATTCTTAAAGCCTGTGCCCTCCTGCTCGGAGATTTGTGCGGTGGGTCGGCGCGGGCTGTAGATCCTGTCGCCGGCTGCTGTCCCGGGGTGAGGCTGTTTGATGGTGCTGCTGCGGGGCCGCGCACTGGGGTAGCTCCAGTACGTCCTGCTGACAGTTCTGCCGGGCTGGAATGACCCGTCAGAGCAGCGCCGGGTGCTTTATGCCTCTTGGAAACCACGGTTAGAGTTCACCCCGCTTCCCGCAGCCTCTTAACTCGGGGTCTGTGCGTGCAGAGACACCCTTGCTAGGGGACGTGCACGGAAGAACAAAATACATATTAATAACAGAAAGCTTTATGTTGCATTTTTCTTGCCGCTGATGTATATTCAGTTCTTTCTTGAAACTATATATACTGTTGGCCTCTGCAGTATCCTGGGGCAGGAAATTCTGTTTTTTTAATTATTTGCATTATATAAAAAAGTACTCCCTAATACCTCTTTTAAATCTGAAGCTTTATTACCTGCTTAGGTGCAATCTGGTTTTCATCTGAGAAAAAACAGTCAGCAATAATTCCGTATTAGTGTTTTCCTTATTAATTTCTCTGTGTCACATTGCCTTTTTCAATTGCTGTGTCAAACTAAAGCCTACGCTACCTTCTGTTTGCCTAATACCTCGCCGAGTCTTGAGTGATGTTTTCAATGGACTGGTCTCAATTACTTCCAGTTTTCTTACGTGTGTGGCAGTGGCTGATTTATGGCTCATTGCTGTGTGTATATTCGATGTTATCTTTCCATGTGTCCATTACTGGCTGCTGTGTTATTGTCACTTCAATTGTACTACTGCAACTGAAGGTCACTGTGGTTTGCTGTAAATAGGATTTTTCATCTATGTTATTAAATGTAAGGGGGGGGAAATGTGAGTGTTTTGGGAATGGTGAAGCCTGTGCATTCCTGCCCACGCGGTCTGAGGTGCTCGGGGTGGCCGAGGGGCTGCGCAGGGACACTCTGCCCTGCCTGTGTTCCCAGCCGGAGCAGCAGCCCCGCACTGACCATAGTGCTCTTGTGTCTGAAAGATCTCGGAGGAGGAGATTGAAAGAATCATGTCTGGACAAGAGTTTGAGGGAGAAGCGAACGTGTCATGGAGCAACAACGGAGACAGTGACCACAGTTCCCCTGGAAATGGAGTTTCTGAGAGCAACCAGCCTTCACCTGTGTCTACTCCATCTTCAAGGTGGGAATTCCCTCACGTCCCTCAGTTCCAAACTCTTCTAATTTTGGCTGTATTTTCCTGAATGATACGTGCGGTTAATGTAGAAAAATAGGCCATTGGTGCACATTTGCATAAATAGAGCATAGTGCAGATTCCTGTATCTCCAAGTGCTTTTTCAGACAAACACCCAGTGAATTCAAAAAATCAGTCTGAACTGAGAGGTGAAATGTGCATGAGGAAATCCCAAAAGAAGGCAATGTTGAGTTAAAACTCTCATACTTAAAATAAATCAACCTCTGTTGATTTTTCTGCAGATCACATGAACTTGGTTAACTTTCAGGGTTCATTCTGTATAAACTCTTTTTTTTTCCCACTCTGCTTAGATTTTGAAATAAACTGCTGATTTAGGTTGCTAATTGATAGTGTTGTGTTAAGGTCAGTTATCCTTGATGTTGCCTTTCTGACTCGCATTTGCCTCTAAATGCAGCAAGAATCTCCAACTTACGTTCTGTCTGCTTTCAAGTACCCCAAATATCTCTTTTTAAATAAGGAGATATTTCTGTTCACTCTTTGTATAAGGGCATGTAATTTACAATCCTAACTTTAAGAAAGCAGACATGAAAGTGTGTAGTACAGTCTTGGATTTCTTTTTTGCACTAGGAATGGCTGCTAAGCAGCAGTTTGCAGCTCTTCACATTAAATGGAGCTAGCGAGGAGGTCAGGCTGAGCGCAGTACAGGCACAAGGCATGCGATCTACACACTCAATTGTTTCCACTGCAGAATTCAGATAAAAAGAGATTTTTCATTTTGCTTTTTGTTTCTTGTTCTATATTTATTAACATTTCTGACAGAGCTGCGTTTTAGCGGTAGGATTTTTTGGTATATTGAGAAGATCTTGCTTTTCCAGCAGGTCCGTGGAGCTGAACGGATTCGCTGCACTCAGGGATCAGTACATCGGCACGCCGGTGTCCACGCACTATCAGTACCTCCCGCACCTTTTTAGCTACTCTGCCCACTCGGCTCTGCTGCCCCCGCAGGCGCGCAGCCTGGACCCCCAGTCGCACAGTCTCATCAATCAGCTGGTGTCGGCTGAGGACTTGGAGCCGCTCGGCACTCCGATGCTCATTGAAGACGGGTGAGTGTCCCGCCGACCCGAGGGGCTCGCGGAGCTCCGAGTTGCTGGTCGCTTTGGGCACGCGGCCTCCGTGCGGCCCTGCAGCTCGTGCAGCGGAGGCTGGCGGTGCCAGGGGTACCAGGGTAATTATCAAGGGGCAGCTGGAGCTCATTGGGGCCAGGAGAGAAGGGGCTTCCTGCTGCAGCCACGCTAGTCCGCGCGGGAGCGAGCATTCACCGTGCTTGCCACCAGGTGACACTGCGGGCCCCGGGATTTGGGCTCGGAGCATAAATTCCTATGACATTTTCCTTGCTTTTCAAGTGCCGTGTCAGATTATGTCATTCCGTGTTGTTAATTATTTTTATGTCTTCCTATTAACTGTGCCTGCAGGTATAAAGTGACTCAGGCAGAGCTGTTTGCCTTGCTGTGTCGCCTGGCGGATGAATTGCTTTTCAGGCAGATTGCTTGGATCAAGAAGCTGCCGTTCTTCTGCGAGCTCTCGATCAAGGACTATACCTGCCTGCTGAGCTCCACGTGGCAGGAGCTGATTCTGCTCTCCTCGCTGACGGTCTACAGCAAGCAGATCTTCGGTGACCTTGCAGATGTGACCTCCAAGTACTCCCCCTCCGACGACGAGCTGCACAGGTGAGCGGGGCTGCGGCGCGCGGCGGGCGGGCACGCTGCCCCTCTGCCTTGCCCTGCTGGGACCACCTAACCACGTCTCCCGGGATGAGTCACTTAACCTGCTCCTCTTTTCCTCTTCTGTATCGAAGGAAGGATTATTCTTTGCTTATAAAGTACACTTGAGAATGCATGACTGGCCATGCCTGGTAAATACTGAATAAAAGCTGTCTTCTGCAAGGGAGAAGAAGGTCTTTTAATACTTGTGTTCAGCTGACCCCCTGCACAGGGCTCTGCTGACCGTGCGCAGCTCTCCTGTTGCTCTTGCGGCTGGAGGAGAGCTGCGTGGGACACGCTCCCCTTTCCTGGAGCACCGCGGCTGCGTCCTGCTCTGCTCTCGGGCTTGCTCACATTAAGTCCAAGCACACCTTGAAAAGTTTCAGTTGCCTCGTGAAGGCTGTGTAAAAATCTGCATTGAGGGAGCTGGGAGATTCGTTAGATGGGCACCCGCTTTTCAGATGTAACAGCTTCTTTATCACAAACAGGATGCATCACTGCACACATTCAGACAAACCTGGGAGGTTGCATTTACAAAGTCTCAGGTGTAAATCCTTAATGTCACAGGCTGATTTTGTGGTGTTGCTGGGTGCACGGAGCTCATGTCGATGCAGCACTTCTGAAAATCGGGCTCTGGAGTCCAAACACAGGCGTTTGCCATTCTGACACGTGGAAAATGCATCGTGTTTGTGTAGGCTTTTTTGTGTTTGCCTTCAGCCTGTCATATCTGGATTTGCAGGGAAATTTTTGTTTAAACATTCTCTTTTTTAAAATATTATTTTGGGTGATTTGAAATCTTTGTCCTTCTTCAACCACCCATTACTTCAAGACAAAATTTTAGGGTTTAAATGTCACCTTCCCTTATGGTGACTTGTGCTAGAATTCCTCAGTATAGGATTTCTGAACTGATTTACTTACCTCCATCCTCAGACTGTGAGAAGACAGCCACATATAAATCATGTTTTGAAGTATTCATTTGGAATTATACATAGAAAAATGACAAGACAATATTTTTCACACTGATCCCTTGACTTCAGTTTATATTTTCTTTGGAGACGGGTGATTCTGTTTTCTTCCCCCCGGTTGCTGTGGCTGGTTGCGTTGGTCACTTTGCAGGGAGCACGGCTGCTCTCCTGAACTTGCTCCAGACACGTCTTTAAGAATCCTTGATACATTTTTAAAATCTGCTCTTGGTAAAATTGGTTAAAACTAGAGGCGGCCACCTGTGCCGGGGCCTGCTGCCCTCTCCAGCACGAGTGGAGAGGAAAACATAACCGTGTGGCGCTCGGGGACCGGAGCTTCGCTGCCGAGGGAAGGCCCTACTTGAAAATCAGCTGCGCCAGTGGAAAGCCGGTTCCCAAGCTGCTTGTCTGAACTAACACAATGTCGTATTATTAATTGCCATGTCATTGTTTTGATTACATAAATTTAAGAATGTTGCAACTCAGCTCTTGTTTTTTCCATAGTTTGTGTTATCTGATGATCTGGATAACCTGCCTTTAATTTATAATTTTGGTCTTGTCTTTTTTTTTTTTTTTTTCCTCCCTTTTGTCATCCTGGTGCCAGGCAGACCCTTGCTTTGACAATAAACTCGCAGTATTATGACAAAAGAGGTACGATTCTCCTAACCTGCCACCCAGCCTCTCTTTTAATATTTGCCCTGCCCTGGCTCTTCCCGTGCTAGGTTGGCAGTTTTGGCAGTCGTTAGGGAATCCAAGTGTTTGATGAGCAGAGATTTAGAACCCGCTCTGCTCCTCGGTCACGGCAGCGTCTCCCCGTGCCGGGAGGTTTCCCTGTGCCCGTTGTCACACGCTGCCCGTGCCCGGGACCCCGTGTCGTGTTCTCCCGGGAGCAGAGGCGCAGCGAGGTTCACTTGCTAACGACGGCAGAGGAAGAAGGTGGAAGAGCCAAGAACTGGACCCAGGTGTCTCATTTCCTGGGGTGGGTTCCGAAACACAGCCCTGCTCTGCCTGCCCATTCACCGAGCATCTGGTGCCGCTCCTACGAGGAATAGTAAGGGTCATAGAAAGCACAGTAACACTTGTTCCTATATTCATCCTTCCTTTTGTTCGTGCTGTCCTGGGCAGAGCCTCAGAAGAGAAGTGTTTGTTTCATTTTGGGCTTGTGATAAATACGAGCGAGAGGTAAAACAACACGACAAAAGAGGAGTCCTGGCCCTTCAGAGGCTGCAATTCAAAGCTGGTATCTTGGGAAGTCCTTCACAGGAGATCCGTGCGTGTGGATTAAAAGAGGTGTTCTTAGCAGCAGAATGTTTCCTGTAGTCTATTTTTGTGATTTAGCTCTTCAAGTATCATTAATTGTCATTAGTAAAATGGGAAAGTGTAGACTAAGAAGTCCGTTTAGTGGGAAGTTGCACAGATGAGAGATCTCGAGCTGTGTGAGTCCCTTCCGCTCTTTTAGTAGTCTTTACGCTGTGGATAATCTGCCATAAATATCTGTGTCTACCAGTGGCACGGTACATCAGTATTAATCTTTCCTATATTCTCTAAAAAGGAGATTCTCTTAAAAAGCTGCAGCATCCTCTGTCTTCTTTGGGACCAGTTTCTTGAAAATCCCAAGGGAATTCTGCAGAGAGGTGCCTGACTCCTGGGCTGCCTTCAAGAGCCTGCATTTCCTTGGCAAGTGCTAGCATCGATTTATAATTATTGCACCTTGATGTTCCTTTGATCTGGCCAAGTGCCGGGGCTCTAATCAGTTCTAACAACAGGCTGCACGTTCTGCGGGCCTCCTGGATCAAATGTTTTCTTCCCTGTGTGCTGTTTTTCTGTAGGTGAATTTGCAATGAATAGATTCCTGGCCTCCCCCAACACCCTCCGATGCCGCGTCCCTTCCCCCGCCGCCCGAGCTAGTCCCGATAACTCATAGCCCGAGCCCTGCTGGTGTAAACTGCGAGGAAGAGTGTGTGGAGGAGTCGGTCCTCGAGAAGAAATAGGGCTGTGAAAAACAGAACAGCTTTGTTCGAAAGGGGGAGGAAAGTATGCGCAGAAAAGTAAGACAGTTCAACTGCAGGAATGAGAGAAGAGCTCTCCTGGATTTATGAAGTGATGAGTGGCTGGTAAAAATGTGCATGCTCTAAAAACAATTAAACCCAACAGACGACTGAGTGGTCTTTGTGCTCATTAACTTCTTGAGCTTTGCAATCTTGCACCTGCAAGATTTTTAATGTCAACTTGAGAGCACGAAAACTTGTACAACTTTAGATTAGCCGACAAGGCTTTCATCACTGGCAATATTACTTTCCTGAAGAACTGACCCGAGGTTCAAACAGCTTGTTTTCACTTCTCTGGGGCCAAACTCCACCGTGCATTTTACAAATAACTTTGAAGTAAACAAACATACATGCCAAAATAAGGTATTATTCAGTGAAAAGAGTTCTATTTCTGTTCTATTCAGAGCTGCCTTTCTGCCTGTGCTCTCGCTCTTTGTGCTGCACAATGCCAGAATGCAGCTGAAGTTTGCCAGGGCTCTTCTGTCCCACTTCTGAGTGCTTATGCAACGCACAGGTTCTTTCAAACTGCCGTTCTGCTGCACAGCGTGTTCAGGAGAGCCCGTCACTGCTCGTGGGCACAATGGGACCTCTCGGAGCCCCGCGCTGGGTGTGGGAGCGCGGCGCTGGGTGCCTTCCCGTCTCTATTCCAGCCCCGCTCCTGCTTGCACTGCTTCTCTCGCTGATGCCCAAGCAGGACATGGCTCCTGTTGAAGAAGCCTGTCTCTCCCTTTGCGTTGCCCACCTTGTCCTCCACCCCCAGCTCTCCGTCGGGCTGTTTCCCTTGGGATTTGGGAGGCTGCACTCCTTCCAGCTGTGCACCTTCTGCCACCTCCCTGTTCCTGTTAGCAGGCTCGTTTGGCACGCAGCAGCTCACGGAGAAACGTGCCGCTCGTTTCCAGCACTTCCCATGCTGGCGGTGTTCTTGGAGAGGTCTCACCCGCTCCTGTCTCTGAAGCTCCTTAGATGTTTATTACCGTGCGCTGGGCATCATCCTCCCCCGCGGGCCCGTTATCGCCCGCTCACCTGCTCCAAGCGCCGCGGCGGCTGCCCAGCTACCTCTGCGGGCACCGACACGAACCTGCGCGGCCTTCCCGCTGCCGGAGTGCCTTGCGGAAGGGGCACTCGGACGTGCGCCGGCTCCTCGTGCACGGGTTGCTCTAGACTGCAGAATCCAGGACGGCTGCACTGTCAGCAGGGCCTGGGTTTCTTTTCATTTGGTCTTGATAAGCATTTATGAAATGGGATGAATCCTGCATGCCCCGTTTGGGGGAAAGGTTTCAGGGGACGCAGGGAGCAGAATCATCAGTCTGCTTAGGCATTAAATCTGTAACTCAGGGTTTTACTTTGCAATACTTACTCATATTTGTAGCCCTCCTGGTCTGAGAAGAGGATCCCGTCCTCCCCAGGGTACATCTTGCCCCCGGCAGATTCACAAACCATAACCATGGGCCAGAAACAACCCGGGTGGAGCGGTAGAGACCCTATCACCAATCACTGCTGGACACTGAGTAGTCACTGACCAGTGCGACACGGACTCTTTGGATTCTGTTGCAAGATGTTAAGATTCCTGAGGTTATTTCCATAAGCCTTCTGCCTGCCGTGTGGGGACTCTGTTTTGTTTAAACTGGTGTGTGATCTCTGCCTGCAGATTCAGTGAGGAGGGGATGGAGGTGATGGAGCGCTTGATCTACCTCTTCCGCAAGTTTAACCAGTTGAAGGTCAGCAACGAGGAGTACGCGTGTATGAAAGCCATTAACTTCCTAAATCAAGGTGAGCAAAGGGAAGGAAGGAATCGATCCCACTGGTGAAATTATCTGAAGCAGGCTGAACACTCTTGGCTACATTGATGGTAACTGGGTTCCTACCAGCTGCTCTAGCAAACTCTCTCCAATCAAGGAGGTGTCATCTAAAAACACTCTGGTGTTAGGTAGCTGTTTAGGCAGGTAACCGAGGTCCTCATAAAACCATTATTTGCATAACTTTTTTTCCAAAGAATTTTCAAGAGTTCCTTATTGAAAAATATATTTGTTCATTCTTCTGTTTTAAAGAATGGCTTTGTACTACTGATTGTCCATATATTTTAGAGCTTTAGTGGCTCTTTAAAACATTTACCTTCATGATCTATGCCTCACTGGATTCCTAGTGTTTAGATTATTCATCAGTACAGTTCCCTGTGCCTGATGCTGACTTCTAAAAGGGAAAAGTGACTAATGAAGTATTTCTGTGCAGGCAGTGAATCCTGCCTGATGGGGGACTGTGACCCCCAAGGACTAGCCAGCAGATTGAGGCTGGCAGTGCAGCCTGTTGCGAGGTCCTGAATGTTTCCAAATCCATAAAGTCAGTGCAAAATGAAATGCAAATTGCTTCTTCAAATCCTGGTCATTTCTTAACCGATTTATTGGGATAGACGGGGGTTTCCGCAGCCACGCATGTCCCTGTGCCCCGTGCCAGCCTCCTGCAGCCCCTCCAGGAAGGGCTGTGGGGACAGGTCTGGGAGCTCTTAGCATTCCTCTCTGTGCTGCCTGTGCCTAAGTGAAGGAAACTACTGAAAGGGAGACGCTGGATTGGGGCTCTTTTGGAAATCAGCGTCTCCGTAGTCTTCCGAACCGGGAAGATAGTTGTGCTTTGTAAAAATGTGCTGAAAACTGCCTCCTCCCCCACTCGTTTTCGCCAGGAGATAGTGCTGACGCGTCACTGTGTGCCCGGGGCTGAGATTCCGGTTTGCCTCCCTGGACAGTTTCCTGTCACTGGATAATGCACTTCTTTAGCCGCTTCCATTGTTTCCCAAAATGTATTTTCATTAACTTCCCGTCTTCTTATATTTTTAGTTGAAGTTTGCAATTTTTTATGTGAAATACCTGAAAATTATTTTTAAAAGTCAGCTTTTGGGCAGTAGATAAATGCCTCTTCCGTCGTGTTGTCCTACAATGGTGAGAGTGCAGCGAGGGCCACGGCGTGTGCTCCTGCCAGGACGCCCAGCAGCGGGCAGATGTGTTGGTCATGCTGAAACACGACAGCGGGGCTTCCTGCCTTGCAATAGCTCAGAAATGCCTATTTTTCCTTTGTGTGTGTTGCTTGGCATTGGTAAAGCTACATTTTAAAATAAAAACTTGACAAGTTGTATAAAGCTCATGTGATATAATTCCTAGGCAGATGGGGAGAAATATGATGATACCTTGTATTATAGAGTTGAACGCTTTCCTCAGCCAAGATGATATAGCTAAAATCAACATGTTTCTGTCTGAGGAAATATTACGTTGAAGCCAGTGTGGGGACTAAAGCCTTGACATACAGCTACTTTACAAAAGGCAGGTAGGGATTTAAGGTTGCTAGAGCTGTTATCTCCCTGCAAGTTCATTGATCTCTGAAGATGAGCAGCTTAGGACATTGCCTATTCCTGGCCATGTGTTTTCTGGAAGGAATTCTTGTACCCACATACTGTAATATGGGTATATTAGAAGAGGAGATGGAAATTTTAATCTCCGTGTAACTGTACACTTGAAGTCCCTCTCCAAAGCCGTGACCCAGCCTAGAGGTGTAGAAATACCTTTTCCTTCCCGAAGAAATGGTGATGAGAGGGAGTGCAAGTCCGCTGTTGTTCTGTTGTTTTCACTGTGTTTTCATTATTCTAATCATGTTTATTTTCAGACATCAGGGGTCTGACTAATGCGTCCCAACTGGAGCAGTTGAACAAGCGGTATTGGTACGTGTGCCAGGATTTCACCGAGTACAAATACCCACATCAGCCAAACCGTTTTCCGGATTTGATGATGTGTTTGCCAGAGATACGATACATTGCAGGTAACTTCTTGAGCCCTTCTCCCTGTGGGATCATGTGAAAATTATGCAATTTGCTTTTGGAATAAACTTAGCCCTATCTATAAAGTGAAAGTCTTGTCTACTGAGGGGACACCTTGTTTGCCTTTGTGGGACCTTTCTTTCTTTAAGTATCCCCTTGTCTTTAAGGTAATGTCATTCACCCAGCTAGACTGGCCCTTGTGAGCTGTCGCGATGTGGGGATGCTTCTGAGCATTTAGCTGGCTTGTCCAGTTAGTTTCTTCCTTTCAACCCCAACGTAGAGGTTTCAGCTGCTCTGGGGTTTAGGACAGATGGGCAGCTGAAATCTACAGGTGAATTTTCAAACCGAGTTGTGTCACCAGCTGTGTCTGAAGAGCTTGGTCCTGCTAAACGTCGTTTGCTGCTGGCTGCTATGGTAGGGGGATGATATTCGCCTGCCCGTGTCAGGGCTCTGTATACTTCCCCCTGCTCTGTTGTAACAACCCAGATAATAATCAGCCTAACTGCCATAATTTACGCATGGAGATTGCAGGGAGCTTAGGGAGAGGTGGCGGGTCGTCTTTCCCAGTTTGTAGAAAAACAGCTCCATGGTGGAGAAATCCTTTTGGTCTGACTTTGCCCATTTATTTAGCTTTCATTTCAGTAAATAATAAATCCTGTTGTGTCCAAATGAATATCAAATGTCTAATGTAGCAATAGGATGATTAACTGTTTCTCAGAAAGGTTCAAGGTAAAACCGTCCCTCGCTGCGTAGCCAGCTGAGGTGTCTGAAACCCGGCTCAGGAGCAGCTGCTAATTCTGGTTCTTTCCTAACAGGAAAAATGGTGAATGTCCCCTTGGAGCAGTTGCCTCTGCTTTTTAAGGCCGTCCTGCATTCCTGCAAGAGCAGCGTGAGCAAGGAGTGAGCCCAGCGCCCCAGCCGTGCCTTACCGCGGTGCCTCAGGCAGGGACCCGGCTCACGAGGAGGGGGGACGTGAGCCGGGCAGTGGGGAATCGCGGAGACAGGGCAACGGGTGCCCCTGCTGTTGTAGCAAGAATCTGTTTGTTTGTTTGTTTGTTTGTTTACTCTTTTTCCTATATTTATTTCACGACAGAGTTGAATGTATGATCTTCAACACAATGCACATGGTTCTGTAGGAGTGCAGCAGATGCATTCCCTAGCAGTTTACAGAATGTGAAGATGTTTAATGTTACAGTGTTTGTTAGGGTTAGTTCTTTTGTAATTTGGGGACCGAGATGACTAAGACTACCTCAAGGAGAAGATGCTGTTTGCGCACTGCTCTTTCCATGGTCTGTATACGAAAGCATTTGTCACAGAGCAAACTGCCTCGCTTCATTGACAGAGCTGTTAGCATCCCAAATGGACGATTTTGGAGAAGGGTGTTAGAGAAGTGCCAAGCTTTTTTAACTGAAAAGGAAAATCAGGTAATGAAAAAAGCTGGGACTGGAGAAGAAGGGCAAGTCTGCCCAGCTGGTTAGTTCCTTTTCCTTAGGCAGGTTTGGATGCAGGTGGTAATGCGGGCGCTTTCCTCGGGGGCTGATATAGAAGTCTGCAGCGTCACAGAGCTGAGGAGGCTCCCGAGATGGTTCCCATCGTGGGAGGCTGGAGCAGCTCAGCCCCAAGCCCAGCCCCGCTGCACGTGCCCAGGGCAGCAACAGGGTCCCTTCTTGGTAGAAATGGGCTGCAAATAACTGCAATAACTGCAAATAACTTCTAATCACTTCCTTCACATCCGTTTTAGTTCACAAAAGCAGAAGAAAAACTACGTAGGGAAGAGGCAGGATTGTCCCTTTTAGTGTATTTCCCCCAAGATGATACCTCATTGCTGAGGAGAATTCTGCATTGCAGCAATCTCGAGCAGCCCATCCCTGGGAACCCTCCACGTCCCCGGGGTTACGTGTGACGGTGATGAGGGGCTCTGGGATCCTCCGTCATGGCCTTCTCTGCTGGACTCAGGGAATGCATGATTCATAGTCATATCCCACCAGGATGTATTACTGCCTTTTTACCAGGAAAAACTAGTATTATTACAACACTCGATAAACTCTTACCCTAGCTGTGAAAAGGCTTGGATTTTCCACCTAGCAAGTCCACACCATCACACTGCATGGAGAAGTGGTGTGATGAGTACTGGTCAGGTCTGAGCAGTTGCTCAGCCCTGGTGTTGATCTAGACCCGGGGGTTCTCGTGATCTCCTGCTCGTGGTGGTGATGCTGCTAGGTGAGATTCCTCTTACCTCCTTCTTTGAGGACCAACTTGCAAAGACCCAGTCGTTCTCCTGGGCAGCTGTATCGCTCTGGCTGAATTTTCCCTGCATCCTTAGTAGTGAATCTGGTCTTTATGTAGCAAGTTAGGGCTAGTCGAGAAGTTTTTGAGTGCTGTTTTTAAACTACTTTGGGAAGCACGTTCTGTTCCTCCAGTGCAGGAGGGACCAGGCGCTACCTCTGTCTTAACAGCTGCTTATGGCACAGAATAGGTACTCGTGAAAGTACTGCAGCTGATACCAGACCAAAATTAATGTGGGGGGGACAGGACCGTGTCATTCGGCTCAGTCTTTTTTCCTTCCCCCGTGTTTCCTGCACACCCGCGTACTCGGAGGTGGCAGCCGAGGGACGCTGCATCCCGCGCGCTTGGCACATCTCTGGGTTAGGCAGCAGCTGCTCCGCGCACCGAGCGCTGCCCGCTGCTCCCTGCGGGCACCTCGAGGGCTGCTTTACGCTCGCCCTTAAGGACGTGCTGTTGGCTGACCACGTAGACCCAGGCAGCATTGCGTTCTGTGGAATTCTGCTTGGGAATCTGCCACCTTGATGGTTTCCCTTTCCTCAAAGTCCGCACGCTGCTCATTTTTCATTATTTAAATATGATGTTACGGGTAACAGCTGCTGGGACCAGCAGTGGTTCAGTTTGATAGAGCTTCACAAATGCACAGTTAGTTCTGTAAATCTCGTTTATTTTCTGATTGTAAAATGAGACAAGCACATATTTCTCAGGAAAGCCTTCTGCATACAGTGTATACCTCAAGTGTAAATGGGAAGATTTTAGTATATCTGTTTGTAAGTTAGAAAGTATTTCTCATTTTTTAACATTAATTTTCAAATAGCTTCATATGATCTTTTTATTACGGGTTATCTTCTGGCTTGATGCTTTATACGCTCAAGGAAATGTTAACTTGCATAGGAGTAATCTTATTCTACAATTACTGAATTATTATAATCTGTTAATGAGTAAGAGTTTGTTTTAATTAGTGTACATAAAAGTGGTTGTCTTATTGCCAAATACTCAACAAAAAGCATCTACAAGGTACTCTGTGTTTAGCCAAAATAGACTCCCAAGAGTCTAAAAAACCCTAAACTTATTTGTCATGATGAAGGGACAGAAATGTTCTACTCTCTGTTGTATAAACCAAATTTTATAGAGGTTGATCGGCAGCAGTACCATTTACAAATAACTGGTTTATTGTAGGGAGTGGGAGAGCTTTGCTGAACGTACAGCTAAAGAAGCTCGTAACCAAACCAGAATCCATCTCATTGGACCGTCCTTATTAATATCTTCTGCACCAAGTCCTCTAATGACTTGTATTTTTTAAACAGGGTAAAGTGAATGTGTTGCATTGCAAACTCAGGTATTTGAGAAGGTAGAAATGTAGATAGAAATGTAGAGATGTTAGGTCAGTCACTAGATGTATTTGTGAATTTGGTTTGAAGGACACCCTGGAAAGGTTGGAATTTTTGTTCCATTCTTCACGTAACACGCAGTTTACAGGGACTCATATTTTATTTGTGCTTAATGCTAGTAGGGGGAAGTTCATTATCTTTGGTATCTATCTGCTGTTGCTTATCTGACCTTCTGTCATAGAGGAATCAATCAACAATAATAGTCTTTGGTAGAATTTTCTGCCATGACAAGTCAATTTTTATCCCCGATTTGAAAGATAAATTGGCTGACTGACCCCCTCTTCTCCTTCACAGTATTTGTGCAAATGGAAAGCTGAAGAGTTACTTTTAATCTGAACAGAGATTTGGGACATAAATTTTGAAATGCTCCGGGTTCCCTGTTGGGAGGGCTCTGCCTGCGCCGCTGACCTGCGTGTTGCAGCCCGGAGCGCGTCGCCCTCGGCAGCGAATGCAGCAAATGCAGCAAATGCAGCGGGAGCTGCTGCTGCAGCGGGGCCGCGTCCCGCGGGTCTGCAGCGAGTTCTCGTCTTGCCAAGGGAGACGGTCTGGTGCTACCAGGCGCTTGGGGATTTGTCTCTATGTCCCAAATTATGAGCGTTCCCAGCCTGCAGCGACATCGTAGCGTAGGCTAAAGGGAAATGAGGCTTTCCAGATGCTCCGTGCGAACACGCTGGTCAGTGGGGAAGGGAGGGCAGTGGAAGGCCCTGCTCTGGGATGTGACAGCCGGGTGCCAGGGGCAGCACCGCAGGGTTTTCTGCAGCATGGAGGATCTTTCCAGCTCTTTGGAGAGTTTTCCAAGCCCGTTAGCTGCTGCTCCATACACCCAGTGTCCAGAAAGGGCTTTTTCTCTTGTATTGCTTGGAAAGAACCTAGAAGAGCAGGCAGGGCCAGGAAGGCGGGCAGGGATTTTCCGGGATCCGGCGCTTCGGAAGGGCTGCGCCGCAGCGCGGCGCCGGGCTCTCCCGCGGCGCCCTGGCCGCGTCCCGGCTCCGGAGCGGGAGGCTCCAGGGCTCCGTGCCGCTCCGCACGCCCCTGCCCAGGCCGGCGACGCAGCCAGCCCACATTAACTGCTTTGAGACTTGTCCTTCAAACCAACCTTTTAAAAAACTTGAATTTCTTTTATTACTTTTTTTTAGAACAAAAAAGAAGAATTCTGCTGTGAATGTGCTATTTACCGTTCATTCTTTCTTCCTTGGTTTTGATTTGAAGCTATGAAGCTTGGTGTCTGTGAAAATGTTGTTATTTCTGTATTTCTCAGGATAATAAGCGGCAATCATCCCTGCCACGTGAAAGGCAGGAGAAAGGGGGAAACTGGGGGAACTAGTTTAAATATGAAGCTAATTTTTAAGTTTTAGATGATGTGTAAATGGAGGGTAATACGCACGCTGTCAGTGTCAAGCTGCGGTGTTTCTCTGGGTTCTCCGTGTGTTGTTTGCAATACACAGAAGCTCAGGGATAAGTATTTAAAATGTGACCCAGAGAAACCCTCGTTTTGATGTTGCAGCGGCTGCTTCTTTCATGACCTGTTTGGAGAGCTCTTAAAATCTGAATGAACTCCCCGAATAGGGATTTTGGGGGAAAACCTCTGGTTTTGCCAGTGGGGCTGGGCTGGCAAGCGGTGCCACCGCCTCTCTGCCACCCTGGGGACAGTGACATCCGTGTTGAGGTGAGAATTGCTGTCACTTTGGGGCATTTGTGCTGCAGATTCGTGCTCATTTCCACGCTCCAAGCACTTGGCCTGTACCTGTCTTTTTGCCTTGGGTGTTAAGTTTATTGCCCCTGGTGCTTTTGGAAAGGAGTAAAGTTGGTGCTCGTGGCCGTGGCCATCACCCTGACGGCGCGGCTGCAGGGCTGCCGCAGCTGATCCATTGTGCATGGATTGGAGGTGTGGATCTCAGCCCTGCAGCCTCCCCATCAGCGCGGTGGGATGGTGGATCCCAACCCAAGAGCCCAGCCCAAGCACAGCCGCAATTCGCTGCCATCTACTGCCTGGCCTTCCCCGGGCGCACGGGAGCAGCGCTGGGGCCCCAGCAGGTCCATGAAGGAAGCAGCAAGGTTCAGAGGGAGAAATGCCCCCAAGGGCAAAGAGAAGCAAAAATTGAAACCAGATGACGATCAACCTTAACAAAGCCTTTTGTGATTCATTGTTTTCTTTCAATTTATAAAATGTCTTGTAATAGTTGATAACATTATTGACTTATTTTCCATAACAAAACTACCTCGTGTGACGTCCTGTTTATCAGCTCAAAGGGACTGTGCAAAGAACGGAAGGGGCAGCGGCCGGTGCCCGTGCGACACGCGGGGCGAGCG
>JAWLRI010001031.1:959783-997187 GCA_034781795.1 Crypturellus tataupa
CCGCCCCCCCGGGGCCCCCGCGGCGCGGGGCCCACCCCGGGGGAGCAGCGCGGTCCTCATCCTGCCCAGGGGGTGACGTGCAGCCCGGGGCCCCCGCGCTGCCCTGCCTTGCCTCGGCTTGGTCCGCGCACGCCGGGACGAGGACGCACGCGTTAGCAGCGCTGCCCTGGACGGGGCTGCCCTCCGCGGGGAAGTCAACCGCTCCAACCTGCCACGCTCCAGGCTGTGCCGTCGTGGGGCACACGCGAGGACCTGCCGCTCAGAAACCTGCGGGGAAGGAAGGGAGACCTCAGCCATGCGCTGCCGGCGGGAGGGCAGGGTCCCGCCGGCAGAGCAGGTGGCAGCTCCACACACACCCGGGCAGCCGGGTGACAAAGGGGACCCTGGCACTGCCGCGAGGATGGACACAGGAGGCTCCATGGCAGCACCAGCGCTGCCAGGACCAGGGCACCACGGCCCCACAGTGGCTCCCGCTGCCAGCACTCGCAGGTGCATTTCCATGACCACGATAGCTGTCAGGCTGCCTTTCCATCCCAAGGATCAGTAATTTTCCTGCCATTTTAAAATAACTCTCACTTAACGCGGTTTTGGGAGAGTTTCATAATTACTTGGTATTGATCACTGCAAGAGGGGGCCGTGGAGACCAGGAGCTACGTGTTGCTATGTGTGGCTTAGCAACATATAAACGTATTCAAACAGAATAATGAAATTATCGCGGGGAAACAATGGAGCCATCACTTGAAGAGATGGGGATGTGGAGGCCTCTCGGTGCTCTTGTTTGGCAAAACAAGGAAGACGGTAGTTATTGTTTGTGCAAATATGTGAGCCCCCCGGCAGCCCCGCCGTGCATAAGGGGTGCAGGGCAGCCCGCGCCGCACGGCCGGGCACCACAGGCCCTTTTAGCCTCATGCCTCAATTTCCCCTTCCACAAACCCAGGGTCCAGCTATTCTCCCTCCCACTTGGTCTCCCCCTCTTCGGGCCCTGGGCCGGGAGGTTTTCCTCCTGTCCCGCTGTGCAGCCTCCTTGGAGACTAACCCTGGTATCACGATAACTCCTTACAGCTGGCGGGGATGCTTCAAGTGGAACTATTTAGGACAAAATAGGCCTCTTTTCATTAAACTATTTTGGGAAAAAGAAAAGGGGAAGTGGTTTCTCTGCTGCAATGATTTGTCTCCCATTCATCAATTTCCAAAGAAGCTTCCAAAAATGATCCAAGGAAAAAAAAGACCAAGAATAATTGAACGAAAGTATTTCTCAGTTGGAAAAGGAAAGAGAATAAGTAAAAATATATAGCTACATGCATAAACATACACCCAAACTATTCCAGTCCTCTTGGAATCAGTGCCAAGAAGAGCCAGAGTTCAGATTCATCATGTTCGCTGTTCTCCCCAAGCCTCATTTTGCTACAAGTCCCGTTGTGCCGTGGGGAGGCAGCGTCCTCAGGGCTGCTGCTACTGGGGGGGTTTGGTATCCCTAAGAGCCACCAAACATTCGGGGTGCCCTGCAGCCTCCCAGCCAGCGCTGCAGCTGGGCAGTGCTGCCTCCCCGCGTTATGCAGTGGCTGGAAGCTCTTGACTTTGAGCCCAGGGCCGGGGAGCAGCAGGAGCAGCAGAAGGAGCGGGAGCAGTGGGAGCAGTGGGTGCAGTGAGAGCAGCGGGAGCAGTGGGAGCAGTGGATGCAGCAGGAGCAGTGGGAGCAGCAGGTGCAGTGGGAGCAGTGGGAGCAGCAGGGGCAGCGGATGCAGCGGATGCAGCGGGAGCAGCAGGTGCAGTGGATGCAGCGGGTGCAGTGGGAGCCGCGGGTGCAGTGGGAGCAGCAGGAGCAGCAGGGGCAGCGGATGCAGCGGGAGCAGCAGGTGCAGTGGATGCAGTGGATGCAGTGGGAGCAGTGGGAGCAGTGGGAGCAGCAGATGCAGCGGGAGCAGTGGGAGCAGTGGGTGCAGTGGGAGCAGCAGGAGCAGCGGGAGCAGCGGGTGCAGCGGGTGCAGCAGGAGCAGTAGGAGCAGTGGGAGCAGCAGGCACAGCAGGAGCAGCGGGAGCAGCGGTCCGGCAGCCGCGCGCTGCGCTCCGGCGTGGAAGCACACAAGTGCGCAGAGGAGAGCTCTTCTGGTTCAAGGAGATCTTCTCATTCACCCGCAGGCTGAAGGAGCTGAACCACGCGGCTCAGCCACCCCCGGGCACGAGGAGCTGCTCTTGCTGCGAGAGGAGAGGGTGGCCGCACACGAGGCGGCTCCGCGCCGGAGCTGCCGCAGCTCCTGTGCAGCAGCCCGCGAGTGCTAAATCCGCAGAGAGGGAGGCACTGGGAACCCTGCAGGGCAGGATGCCTGGGCCTGACTCACACTTTCCCTCTGCAATCCTAGGCAGTTCTCCTAAACTGGCTGGAAAACTCAGAGATGCTCTGCTGTGAGGTTCCCCTTCTCCTCTGCATGCACACGACTGTTGTTTTAAAATATACTGAGGACTTGCATAAGAAAATAGCTATAACCCACTAGGGTGTTCTGGAAATAATAATAAAAAACTTTCTAAAATCAGAGGAAGAGGGAAACAAAACAAAACAAAACCAGAATCAACCACTTTCCCTCCACCCTCCAACCAGCACTCCACTGTGCAGGCAAACGTTACCTGAGGACTTGAATGCTGTTAGCTCTACGGCCTGGAAGAGAGGAGAGCGTCTGTTAGCAGGAGCACAGGGCGGGCTGCCCCGCTGCCTGCGCCGCGGGCACCGCGCTGCCTCTGGGCAGCTGAGCTGCTGCAAAGGCAACGAACCAGAGTCTGCGGCCACGTCCCAGGGAGACGCGACACTCTGGGGAATCTCCCTGGGAAAAGCTGTGCCCCGAGGAGGACGACGCAGGGAGCGCCCCGGCCGCGTGCTGCAGCTGCACTCGGCGCGCGCTCTCCTGGGATTCTCCTCCAGCCCCGGGATGACCCAGTGGCTGAAAATCATGCTGGAGACAGCAGGAAAATTCAGGAAAACAGTAGAGTGAACTTCCTCCCCCGGGTTGTGGTGAAGAGACTGCACAGAAGCCTGGACCATGTGCCTGGGTAACACGGTGAGACACGGAATTCCTGCTCCCAGCCCAAGAGCAGTGAGTGATACCACAAAAAAATTTAAAAGCCGAAATGCAAAGAACATCATGCCTGTGTTTGCATCTTCACTCTGTCAGTGTTTTGTCATTTTAAGTGTTTTCAAATGTTTTTAAGTAGCATCTTCTCTTCCCCCAAACTATTGTGCAGCTGCCAGTGACATTCTTAATTCACAGCTCCTCCAGCGAGCTACCTGACTCACTCAGGGAGCAGGAAAAACAGCAAGGACTTATATAAGTGACGAGCAGAGGAAGCGCGTCTGCAGCCGAGGGCAGTGTCACCCGTGTCGCCGTGTGTGCGAGCGCAGCGCCCGTCCCAGAGCACAGAGCGGGGTGCAGGGCTGCGAGGGCGGGCGCTGCGGGCTGCACCGCTGCAGCCGCAGCCTGCAGGGAAACAGCTCCGTGCGCTTCCTCTCCCCCACGCAGCCACTGCCATCAGCCCTGCCTGGGGAAGGCTGTGGAAGACGCAGTAGTTGGAATGGAAACAAATCCATTCTAGATGAAACGCTTAAGCAGCAGAGATACCGAGAAGTCCTAGGTGACCCTCACACAGAGGAAAGCAGTTTCTATCTTTGCCTGCTAGGAAATGCCATGGCCTTGGCATTTAGGAAATCTGCTGCCTCCTATGTTAATGCTCCCTGCATTAGAAAACACAGGCCTCCGGGCTAATCTCTTTAGCCCACGTCTCGTATTTTGTGCCAGGTAGCTTAGCCCTGGTCCCAGTTTACACAGCAAGCACCTGGCTGGCTGAGAAAAGCATCACCCCTGATTGCGGGTAGGTGTTTAGCACAAGGGGAGGAACAGCATTAACCATAACAGAAATAACGAGAAACGAAAATATGGATTTTACTGAGTGGCTTCAGAATGATATGCCAGCTACAGAAGTATTATCTATTGGATAAATAAGAGCTGTCTATGTGACACAGGTTTTCAAAGGATAAATATTAGAGAGGGAGAGAGAGATACTTTCATATGAGGCTCTCACTGAAGAAGTGTTAGATTTTATTCTGAGAAAATTACAGCACTTGTATGTCAAGTGCACAAGGACTGATGATCATTTCAATAGTGAGAGATGGAAGTGGTAGCAGAGTAGTCAAATTTAAATTGTTCCTCACTTTAGGCTATGCCTTGCTGAGCTTTACATCTGATTCACTTCTGCAGGGGGAGCGAAACGGCCGGCAGAACAATACCAGGCCTGCCCTCCCTGCACGATGTAACGTGGCTACACGAACAGACGAGCCCTTGCTGCCCTTTTTTAATTTGCTGTCCCTGGGGGTAGTTTCTAGCCTTGACCTCTGCCACCCTCTGTGTGATGCTTTACTTACTCAAATTCACTATCTCTTTCTGTTCATTTATATCCCCCGCTATAAATCGCCCTCAAATCCTCCCTCCCGCAGCGGGGCCGCCGGCCTCGGGGGCGGCTGGCGGTGCCGCTGCCGCAGGGAGCTGAGCTCCCTCTTGGAGCTCGCCGACCCGGGGCTTCCTCCTGCTCTGTCCCCGCATGGTGCAGTCCCTTCCAGGCCCTCCACCTGCCCCGGTCCTGCCAGCCCGCCGGGCCAGGCAACAACCTCCTGAGCAAGCCCTGCCACCCTGCCCGAGCCAAGCTGGGCTCCCTGGCACGGAGCTATTCCTCGCCACCAGCCTTGCTCCTTTATGTTCCTGCAGAACACACTAAATACCCATTCTGTATCTTTTTTTTTGACTACCAAGAGCGGTAATTATGGGCATCAAAACCATGAATTTCAAATGATTTAAACTAACACACTGCTAATAACAAGTATACATTTTACTAAATCAGTATGTGCAGAATTTGTATTAAAACCTTTTCAATACAGAGAGGCTGCATGTCTGGAGTGCTCCTCAGGAAGAGCACATATATGCTGTGCTGACAGACTCAGTCCACTGCAAACACTGAGCAACTTTTGTAACATCCTGGGACAGAGGCATTTATTATTATCCTCGGTCTGCAAACAGGATGGATGAGTCAGCTTCTGTGATTTGCCTAACATAAAACACTGAGTTTGTGCCAGAGCTGGTAACGCTGCCAGGTGTCCAGAGCCCTAGCCCTTTGTTGGAACCATTAGACACATTTCTACACAAATATTGTACTGTGTATATGGGTGAAGGTGGAAAAAAATAACACAAAACATTACATACCGGTCTCTCTGGGGACATAATTGATGAAATCCCCATGGGAATTTTGGCTCCAAAGTTTCCTACGGCAGAAACAGCACAGTGAGTGTGAAAGCTAGAAATATTTACATTTTCCAAGAACTCATGCTTTGTGTTCTCTGAGTATCTCCCACTTAATCAAAGGGACCAACCAAGTTATCTGCACAATTCCAAGCAAGCAAATCATTACGTCCATAAATTGTTTGGAACATGTAATACCTTTATTCCCCTGAAGCTTAATAACTTATTTCCTACTGCCACCGCTGCTTCCCTTTAGCCAGAAAATTCATGTTAAAATACAAGCGCTGATTGTTGACTCAAGGGAATGCAATGCTGCGTAATGTGGCTAGGAGAACCCCTTGCCTGCTCAGCCAGCGGGCAGGAATGAGCCTGGTCCCTCTGCAATTTGTGTGAACGTGCTGCCTGCTCTCCCTGGGATTCTGGCACCCGTCCCAACGCATTCACACAGCCATCGAATTGCATCCTTCACAGTGTGCAAACAGGTTTGACACAGAGCCAAATGAACGGACACTAAAACTGAAGCCTCCTCACGCAGCCCGGGCCAGCAGGCAGCTCTACCTTTGTTGGTGATGTTCTTCACTGGAGGCTCCTTCTGCACGGGACTCGACAGGGCACTCTCGGCTGCAGAAGGACTCAGTTTCCCGCTCTCCCAGGAGGTTGTATTTCTTGGACTTGACAAGTAGTTGATGGGATGAGAGCAGTTCTGTAATGACACAGAAGGGATACAGGCCACAGGAAACTGCAGCTACGCCTTCCTAGAAAAGGGTGACCCCAGCTCCTAATTTAAGGACTGAGCACATCTGCATTGCTGCTCTCGAGCCTGACTCCCACCCTGCTCTGGGAGGGAAGGTTGCTGCCTAATCAGGGCAGATTAACCGCATTTCTCAGTAGGACCGCAAGGAAGGTGCACAGTCTCTGCCGCTCTCCCTGCACAGGATGAGTGGGGAGAAAATAAGCTATATTTCCAATTCCATCCCCTCAGAAGAGTCCAGGCGCTTACGTAGGGCCTCTCGCCAGCAGACACATGATGAACAAAGGTGAGCAGCAGGGCTTCCTTGAACTTACTGTGAACGACAGCGCTTTCTTCTTGTCTTTCATTCTCTGGATGGCATTCCTCACCTGCAGCAGAGCAAGGACGTTAGAAGAGGCCACAGCAGCAATAACAGCAGGAAATCCTCCAGCAAGTCAGGGGGCAGAAGTGAAAGCTGCCCTACGCGCAGTCCGGGCTATGCTGCCTGTTCCATCTGCCAAAATCCCAATCATCCCCTTAATCCCTAATAAACCATTGCTCTCAAGATGGACCAAACCCCAGCCGGGGTATCTCTTACCTCACTGTTATAGATTGCATAGACGAGGAAAATGTACAGGCCCTGGAAAGGAGAGAGCACAGAGGAGTCAGAGGCGCAGCCTGCAGAACAGAACCTGCACGAGGCTTCCCCCTTCCCCGCGACGCGTCCGTCTCGGGCTCGCCCGCGCTCTCCCCGCTAACCCCGTGGCACCGCGTGCACCGGGTGCCTGCCAGCAGCCAGCGCTGTGTCCCACGCCGGCGCGGCGCTCACGCTGTGTCCCATGCCAGCGCGTGGCTCAGCTCGGCACGGGCACAGTGCAGCACACGCTTGCACAAGGGCTCTGGGCACAGCCCAAGCGAGCACCACCTGGAGGCCACAGCCTGGGGCTAATTACAGCTGCAGACCAACGATTTTGGCCTTAAGGCAGCTCTATCTGGCCCACCAGATTTATGTTGTATCTGTGGGGTGTTTGTTATCGCTGCTAGATAAATCAGCTGCAGCAAGAAGAGTAATCCATCTTGTCTTCAATGAGCCTTGCTCTTCATCTGCGCACTCTTGGCAGGCGTAATGGTAGCAATAGCCTGGCGCCGTGCCATGACCTGTCCTTCAGACAGCACTGCTGGTCACTCCTACGGACCAGATTTCTGGTCGGGCTGCCAAGGCAGGTCTTCCTTGAAATAATCATTCTGTATGAAAGCGGGGCTGGGGGAGGGAGCGGTGAGGTCAGCGGGGAGGAGAGCAAGGAAGAGGAGGCCCAGCTGCAGCGGCGGGCGGAAGCGGAGCCGCGGCGCTGCAGGAGCCGGCACAGCAGAGCCCTCGCGGGCAGCGCTCTGCCCTGCGGCTCCCGGGGACACACGGGGGCCAGGCTGCACTGCGGCCCGCGGGGAGGCGAGGGATGTTCCCATGGCGTGGGATGCTCCCATGGTGCAGGATGCTCCCATGGCATGGGAAGGTGCGGGGTGCTCCAATGGCGTGGGGAGGCACGGGGTGCTCCCATGGCTCAGGATGCTCCCGTGGCATGGGGAGGCGAGGGGTGTTCCCATGGCACGGGATGCTCCCATGGCTCAGGATGCTCCCGTGGCACAGGGAGGCACGGTGCTCCACACCGCTCCCAGTGGGATGCGCCTCCTGCTCCCTGCTCACCAGAGGGGAAATCCTGCCTTCCCGGGGATTGCTGCCTCAGGAAGGTCTCACTCCATTCAGGAGGGGACTTCTGGGGATGCTGAGGCCTGATCCAGCCCCGCTCTCCCTGGCTGGCCACAGAGGAGCCCGGCAAGGATGTCCTCAGGGACGTGGTGCAGACAGGGAAGCGAGGGCACAAGCCCACGTCGTCAGCAAGTAGCCATCATTAGAGTATAATTCCTGAGCACTGTCCTGTGCTCCATTCCACACTATGCAATCCTCCGGGCCTGACCCAGGGGCAGTTGTACAAGTGGGAGATATTTAAAATACCTCAGGGTCTTGGAAAGACACATATAAAAATATCCAGCTGGAGGCCCTACCACAGAGAGCAAAATGAAACAAAATCCCCAAAGTGTGAAATTCAGCAGAGAAACACAACTGCGAGAGAGGTCGGCGGAGGGACGACCCAAGAGCCGTTCTGGGCTCAGCAGCTCAGTCAGTGGCCAAAGTGGCAAAGAATAGGGCAGAGGAGGGGGGCCACGACCCTTGTAGTCACACCAGCCCCCAGGCTGCTGCACGCAGCAGGGACACCCAACCCGCTTCCCTGGGATGGTTGGCCATCCTTGGCGGGGAACACGTGGGGTCCTCCGTGATGTAAGAGTCGATTCAGGCAGACTCGAGCCTGCAGCCATGGCGAGTCACACTCGCACACCGGGAGCCGACGTTCCTCCTGCCCCTGACATGGCTTTGTGGCCACCGTGGCCACCACCTGTGCTCCATCGGCACCCAGCTGCACCACGCGGCCAACAGCTCAATCAAAGGCAATTAGGGGGTATAAGTATATAAAAATAACTTTTTTTTTGTGCGTGTGACAGCAGCTGCTGCGCTGGGATTTCAAACAAAGCCTAATGCCTGCAAGGCCTCTGCAGGCAAGACCGGTGGGTGGTTTCTACTGCAGAATGGAGGTGCTATGAGCAGAGCCAGGCAGACCAGGAGCTCTTGGGTGAGCCCCAGTGCCCTCCAGCTACATATCTCGCGCTGGGGTGACAGCAGCATTGCTGGGTAGGACCTGCAGTAAGTTTAGGTGTTTCTTGTATTTTTAGCCTGGCTTGCTCGCTACCGTGCACTTAATCTTGGCTTTGCCTTGGCTGGAGCACTGCTCACACTAACACAGTGAGCAGCAAAGACAACTTGGCATCCCAAGGGCACATCTGCGGGACCAGAGATGAGCGAGCAGCTTTGCAAATCCCTGCCCTGAGCCTGCCCTGGGAGCATCCTTTCACCTCTCCAAGATCAAACACAACCAGCAGGTTTTACACACACTTTTTCTTAACAACAGGCACCTTCACCCAGCACTCAACACTTGGCAACACGCTGGTGCTCCCACCTCTGAAATGATGAGCTGGAGAAGGTGTTGCTGACTGCTAATTAACCTGCAGGTCAGCACGGGACCACCTCCAGCTCAGCAGCACGTGACACTGCTTCTCAGCCACTCGGCTGCATTCTTGCGCTGCCTGGCTTGCAGAAGGAGTTGTCATGTTCGGTGTCGACGCACAGAGTAACCTTGAAGACAGGCTTCAGTTTCCGCAGATAAACAGAACGCGGTCAAACAAACAAACAACTACAGCAGCAAAACTTTCCTCCGTGACACTACCACAAAAAGAAGCACCTTGGCCTTTAAGGAAATTCCAAGGTGATCTATTGAAGTTTGCCCTTCATAGGCCAGCCAGCAAAGGAGTTGAAGTGTGATGTTTTTTATCAGTGCTTTCTCCTAACTCTACAGCTTCCCATAAGCATCACAATTTCTCTCCTAATCTTCACATTGACCTGAACTTGGTAATCGAGGAGCAGAAGGGAAACAAGCCCAGCATATTCACGCTCTTGACCGCTGCTTGTCCACACAATAGCCAGGACTCCTCTGCTGAGCTTTAGCTGAACAATTACCACCAATATTAGCAGCCACCTAAATGAGGAGCTCGCCATGGGACTTCTCTTGCCAGATTACAGAAAGAAGAGCAGCTCTGAGCCCTGTGGAGAGCTAACCAAGCCCAGGTACCTCGGCAGGGCTCCTCTGACCTGCCTCTCTCTGCTGATGCCGACGGAGTTCACCCAAACTGAGAAATGGTTTTGCTGTCAAAGCAACGATGCAGCAGCTGTCCTTAGCCTTGTTCACCTTAGCCCCTCATCCCTTCGTAGCAGAGCTCCTGGATTCCTCTCCTACACAGTACCCTAAGCATGGCACGAGGAGGCAAGAGGAACTGGTGCTACATTAAAATACAGTTAGGCCAGACCTCCTGCCACCCATCCAGTATCCGTGCTAACGGAGGCATGGAGAGGCAGCCCTTGTCTGACCTTGGAACATCTCCAAGGGAAAGCCCAGGGCTGTGCGTGAGCAGCACCCTGCCCTGGGGCCGAGAACGAGCAGCCCCATCCTGCCCCGTGGCACGTGCGGCCCTCGGCAAGCTGAAACCTGCCAAGCCGGGCGAAACGCTGTGGGCTTCCCTGTGCTGTAAGCAAATATCACAGCCAGGAGCACCCCTGTTGTATCCAAAGGGAAAAATGAGGGTGGAGAACTCTCTGAACCCCAAGGGTTTGCAGGGTGGTGCCCAGTTGCTCTCCCACCTTGGATCCCCAGAATAAGATTTGTCCTCAAGGGCTGTGTAAAGAACTCCGTAAAATGCATCCATGAATATCCAGGGCAAAGGAAGAGCACTGCCTGCACGGTAAAGCCAGATGTTATTTGTACTGGCACAGTTTGAACGCTCGGCTTGGACCGAGGCCCTGGCGTGTTCTCCTTTGGCTCCCTGCTGCCAGCACCTCTCTGCAGAGAATTCCCCTCTGTCTTGGGACAATTCCCTCCCTGCTGATGCCAGGAGCACTGGTGTTTAGTGCTTCTCTAGCTCCATCTACAGCCGCTTTCCCTCAAGGTTTGGGAAGCTTTTGCGAACCAGGCTGATGCTTTGAATCCCAGGTGACAAGAACATGTATTGCAACTTCACCTGTCCTGATGACCTTTTGCCACCACGTGTCCCCAGTTTCAGCTCTCCCGGGGTGCTGGGAGCACTCCTAGCGCAGTGCAGGACTGAGCGAGCCGCCTGCTGCAGCCAGTACAATTTTCTTTGCTCTCACAGCCACAAACAAGTCGGTTAAAGTCCTGGACCAGAACTTTTCTCTTCCGAAGAAACCAGTGCAAGTGGGAGCAAACAGCACAGCTTTACACACTGGGTTTACCCTCTGTCCTATAGTAATTCCTTATTAACACATCATCATATTAATAACCATGACTGTGAACTATTATAGTATTCAAATACCCTTAAAAAAATTTGTCAGGGCAAAATGAGGAGGCAGAAAATGACATGACTCAGCCAAGGCCTGGCTCTTACCCTGAAGAGTCCTGTTCTGATACTGATGCCTGCGCACAGGGCTCCTACCCTGTAGAAATCACACTTACCTCACCAATAAAAATGGCAACTGGAACATCAGCATCAGAGCTGTGCTAAAATGGACAGTTACTAGTAGTTAATTATCTATTAAATGGCCAAATTAAAGCCCTTGCGAAGCTCCTCAGAACCATGTAAGCTTAGATGTGTCATTTCAAAGCCACGTTAATGTCATAAAATCTAACTACAAAATACAAGATTTGAACTGAAAAACCTGAGACACTGCAGAAACAGGTGCTGGAAGGGCCTAAGCTAAACATAGTGCCCAGAGCAGTAGATCAAACCTTGTGATTCTGAACTTGAACTCCTCACAAAAGATAGCACAACAGCTCAGGAAAGCTAGGCTGGGCTCCAGAGCTGACTGGTACTCCTGGATATTAGGACAGGTAGGTTACACTGAAGCAAGTTGCAAGGAATTGCAGCTAACTGCTTGGCCATGATGCGACATACAGGACTCACCTGGAGGGAGTTGAGCACGATGAAGACGTAGGCCCAGATGATGCTGAGGTGGACCAGGACGCCACACAGCCACGTGAGCCCCAGCACGGGCAGCAGCACCAAGACGGGTTTGGCTGTGGCCCTGTCGAGACAAGTTGCTCGGTTACCTGGATGCATTTCGAAGCCCCACAGACTGCACCGGGGCTCGGTGCCCCGCTGGCACTTGCCTCCCACCCACCAGCTCTGCACAGGGTGCCCAGGCTCCTGAGCTGGCTTTGCCAAGCGCCTGTCCTGGCTCTGCAGACACTGCCCAGGGTCTCGCTGCGAGCTGGGGAACCTCCCCCAGCTACAGAGCAGGACACTGGATGTGCAGTGAAAACGGCACCAAAGGTTGCACAGCCCTCTGGCCTGTATTTGCAGGTTGCAAAAAAGCCTTCCTTGTCTCCATGCTGGAGACCGCTCTGCTCCTACAAGTGCCTATCAGATGATTTGGCAGGCAAGGGGCACCCAATGACGGTAGCTTTGGAATGAACCTCTTTGTGAACAAAATCCTAGCTAAGCTAAGGAAAAAATAAAACAAACAGTATTTCCCAGCCCCCAGCCTGCAAGCCCAGCTCTTTATTTATCATTGAGGTAGCAAGAAGGGAGCTCTTTGACGTCATCAGCCATGAGAAAATAGCTGGTCTTCCCCAAATTGCTGCTGGCAGGAGGGCTTCTGTATTTGTTTTATTACATGGGGATGTCACCCTGCCCTGCAGCACTGCCCTATCTTTATGCTTCTGTAAATTTGGGAAAATTTATTTATGAAACAGGGGAACAATGCGTGTCTAGCAGGGGTGCCCGGCGCCAGCTAACAACAATAAAAATTCACAGAGGATGATAAAATAATGATTCAAACAGCAGTTTTTTAGAGGTCTCTCTATATTGACTGATTACACAAGTTCACACTGCCTCTCTTTCCCCATGTATATAATCCCTAAAAGGGCTACTTCCAATCCCCCAGGTCCCAGACACACAGAAAATGCTTTGTATCATGGCAAATAGCTGGAAAGTCTTGCACTCTGTACACCAGGATCCTTGAGGGGCATGCACAAGTGCTAGGGAAGGGACACGTGTGAAATGCATTCAGTCACAACCCTTCTGAGAAGCGCAAGTGACCTACCTCCACGGCCCAGTTCTATGTAAAAATCCACAGAAATTGGGTACCTGATATCCCTAATTCCTTGAAACATCCTAAGCTGACCCTGGCCTGCCTAGGTTTAAGTTGTACAGGATGGCTGTGTCTCGGGCTGCTCACCACATCTGCACCCCAATCTGCTTCTCCAGGCTGCTGCTGGGCGTCAGCATCTTGGATCTCCTGCGAGCGCTGGTCACCGTCACCATCACCACCCGGAAGAGCACAAACGTGTTCACCTGCCAGGAGAGAGCACTGGATCCCAGAAGCTCCTGTAAATTAACTCTAGGGAGTAGTCTGTGCTGGCACTCAATAAGATACCAACTTGTAACATAGAAAACTGGCAGGATTTGAGGAGACACATATCAATCCTAAGAAACTGTAAACAAAATACATATTCTGCAGAGTTATCCACAGAAGTATCAAGTCTATAAAATATATTCCAAGACCTCACCTGCAGAACATCATCTTTAAGTAAACAAAGTCTGCTCTTTTTCCCTTAAATATTTCATCTTTTTTCCTGCTATTCTGTTGATTCTACTAAAGGATATAGATGTTTCCATATTTAAATTAGATCTTTGACTGAGTCAATGTCACAGTCAACATGCACGTTCATTCCCATTTCTAGTTTAAAAGGCATTACTGGTCAGCAAAATTTCTCAAAGCATTTTTTCTACCAAAAAATGGTCGCTTTGGTTAAACAGATTTCTTGCACTGTGAAAGTACATATAAGTTATAAAAAAAACCCTGTAAAAACAACAGGAAAAGCAAACCCTGAGAGCGAGCACCTCAGCTCCAGAAGTGGCAGCACTGCTGATCCTGTGACACTTTCTAACATCAGGCGTGGAGAAGTGCCACACTTACCGCTAGGATGGCGAGGACGGGCCCGACGAAGGCCCAGATGACATCGCTCTGCGCGTTGAGCCAGCAGTGCTCGTGTGCCACGTACTTGTTGGAGGACGCTGCGAGGGTCACCCCCACGACAACCACCGGGAGACCTGCAGGAGACACACACACCAGCGCCAGCAGCGCCACGTGAGACCCCGGCAGAAACGGGAGGGACCAGCACAGCCCAGCTGGGCTCTATTGCTCTAGGCAGTGGTTTAACCACAGACAGACCAGTGCGAGCGTCACAGCCCCTTAAACCCCCTGAGCAACACGAATGTACCGCAGGTGACCGTCATCCCACCCCAACACCAAGACAGATTTACAGGCTGCCAGCATCATCCTCCTAAGTGTAAAGCATTTCAAGTCCTGACCAAAATAATTTACTTCTTAGATTGCTTTTTAAAATAAAACTTGCACAGAACCATGCAAAACATTTGTATTCGGTGTCCAACTAGGTACATGTTTTGCAAGGAGCGCTGACCTAAGTATACTCCTCCTTGATACAAAACTCAGCTTACACAAATGAGTTCTATGTCCCTGAGGACTCATCCTGAATAAAGGGTATTATACAGGAACATATTTATATTAACCATGTCAGACAGTAATGCTCTCCAAGATTAGGAGCTTGCCACAACCTTCTTCTCTCCCTTTCTTTGTATTGAACAAGGACTAGTTTTAGAAAAGTAACAAAATGTTTTTTTGAACTTGTATATGAAGACTGGCATTTTGACACATAAGGGTAATAAAGCCTCTAAAGAACAGAGTCACCCAGCTCAGATTGAATCAAAACAAGCATTTGTGTGACTCAGCATCAGCACTGAGGAAATTTCTCTTACTGAAACTTTTGCTAGAGAAAAAAAATGACATTTTTTTGAGTGCTCAGTGCAGAAGAGTCTGCAGGTACCCCAGCCTGTCACATAGTAGAACTTCATTCTCTTGTCTTCACTCATATTGACTGCCACCACTTTGCTCCAAAGGAGAAGCCCCTCTACCAGCATCCACGAAAAGGCTGCCATGAAGAAGAGGTGGAGGAAGGCAGTAACAGTGAAGCACACCACCTGCGAAGAGGAGAAACCACACGCTCTTTCAGCAAGAGGAGTCCTCTGGGGACTTCTGGGCACGTGTGATGAGGAAGGGGAGAGCAACCTGCAGACTACGCTGCAGAAAGCACACAAGGGTATTTCAGTGCTCACAACACTAGTGTTTCAGCAGAACTGGTCGTGCTGGGTAAGAGGGTACTCTTTGGTGAGCTCACCTGGTTGGTCTTGGCCAATTCACTGAACATGAGCAGAGCTTCTGCTGCAGCTAATGCAAAGATGAGGTTCTTATGCACTGTTGCTCGTTCGCTCTTGGGAACACTGAGGAAGGAGAGAGGAAGGCTCAGCTGCAGTCAGACAAAAGGGCGCACGCGTTCCGACCAGCCGCGCTGCGCTCTTCACATCTGCTCCGATGACCTGCCAGCTTTCCACTACTCAGTGCCAAGGTGACAGACAGTCCAAAGAGGCTGTCCTGGTGTGCAAGCACCTGGGCAACCTTAGGTTTGAAACAGCTGACACAAATTATATCTTATTTGCACATTCAGTTTGAAGCAAAACGACAAACAAAAAGAAACGGAAAAGGCTACAGAGTGTATGGACTTTCCTTACCCAACCACCAAGAATAAAATGAAGGTAACAATCAAGGCACAGAAAGAAACTCCACATCCAATAAAAGTCAAGGTCTGCAGCATGAGCTCTTCCTTCATGGTCCTCTGCTCCAAAACCAAGACAACAAAAGACACAAAAGTCGCACAAAGTTAACCACACACTGGTCACAGTTTTTACATCTGCCCCACAGATCACCAAAAAAAGGCCGCTCACTTACCTGTGCTTCGTACACCTGCAGCAGCACTGCGAAGTTCGTGGTGTGGTTGCAAAAACAGGCCGTGGAATCTGGGAGAGATGTCACCACTGAGCAGCCGGCTGTGGACCACATCCCGCCGGCCTCTGGGCTAACATGCAGCAAGAAGAAAAGCGTGGAAATTACCACTTGTTTGAGCAGAAAGCCAAAGCATTAAGGAACTTCCATTTTTCCAATAGAAGCAGAGTTGAAGTGAGGAAGAAGAGGATATCAAGATGCATTTTTATATGAACTTGGTCCTGCATCTCAGCAGATTTGCCTCATCGACCATGCACGCACAAGAAAATAGGTCTGGTGTCAATGTTAAAATGTTAGGATCAATTAAGCAAACCAATGAACCATCATTTAGCTATCACTGCTTTAAGAGGAACTCAGCTCTGGGAAAACGTTTCCCAAACTGATCCATGTCTGTTAAAAGACTATGAGTTTAGTGCACTCAATGACTTAATTACAAATTCATAAAATATCACAAATTCATAAAATTCCCTTGAGAGACATTCAGCAAATCGCATCTCTGTGTCAAGCACTCTTTATGAGGCAGTGGAGTCCTGCATGTCCTTTATGCTATAACTCTTAGTGCAACCCTTTGTTGCAGACAACAATCATAATTAACCAAGGCTTTCCAGTTAATTTGTACATACTTCATTAAAGGTCACATGCTTGTGAATGACTTTTACAAAGGAAATCTTCCCAGGAGAGGATGTCAGAATGCAAAGCATGAAAGAATCACCGATCATAACTCTTACTGTTTTATTTATTGTCATTTTTGTTTCTGAAGTAGAAATAACAGCTCACAAATCTGAGAACCTAAATCGAGAAAAGGCACCTGAGGCTGAAGTTCCAGAAGGCGCAGACAGGCCCCACCAGCTTATCAGGGAGGTCCTGCAGGAAGAGATGGAAAAGAGGAGATGACACCCTTGCACACACAGTTTATACCCCCTTGCACACATATTTATATCCCCTTGCACACACAGTTTATACCCCCTTGTACACATATTTATATCCCCTTGCACACACAGTTTATACCCCCTTGCACACACAGTTTATACACTCTTGCACACATAGTTTATACAGACAGATTGAAGCAGCCCTGGCTGCTGCACTGGCTGCAGTGTCACAGTGTGGCCCACCAGCCCCAGGCAAGCACCTTCCCAGGCCTGGGACACCCGGAACTGCAAGAGACCCGGGGCCTCGAGCCGAGTCGGGGGCAGCCCCCTGGGACAGGCTGTTCTGCGCCCACCTGCCCGGCCGGAGAGGCCCGGGGCGGCAGAGCGCTCCCGGCCAGGGTACCTGGCGGTGGTGCTGCAGGCGGTAGCGCACGGACGTGCCCATCTCCTGGTGGTCGCTGAGCAGGGCGGATGAGATGACAGCAGTTCCCACTGTGGTGCTCAGGTACCTGCAAGGACAGGCATGCTGCTCACTGACACAAGGACGAGACTAAGGAGGGCAATATTGTCAATAAAAGGGGGGGAAAGGCCTCAAAGCTGAACAAAGCAGGACTTTGCCCATCGCAGCTGATGCCAGGCTCTCTGAGCCAAGCAGACACTGCACCACAGGGTTTACCCTCACTCCAGCTGGATTACCACAGTACGGCTAATTTCATGACAGACTTGTAGGGTTTGCTTGTCTCCTCTCTGTTCTGTTAAAGCTCACTGTATAGCTCCGACAGACAGATAACATGAGATATGTGCCCAGAGAACAGGATCTCACTTTATACAGAGCAGTGGAGAGGGCCAGGGGCACCTCAGTGCTTCCGTATCTCCAGGGTAAAAACCCCTTCAGATTACCTAGCAAGTAGAAAACACAAACACCCCCCTCCACAGCTACCCCAGGTGACTGTGCAGAGGAGGCCCTGGAGCACCCTGCGTGGTCAGCACTCGAGCAGCACCACGGCGAGCCAAGGTCTGCAAGGAGGGCTCTGCGGCACGGCCTGCCATCCCCACCTAGTGTTCACAGGGCTCCCTGGCGGAAAACAGCGCTCTGCACTGGCTCTTCCTTTTCAGCAGCCACTTTTCCACGTTCTGCAATATCCCAGCTCTAACAGCCTCTGCTTGTGCCCTGGTTAGAAGGGCAGGCAGCACCTCTCAGGCTCAGCCTTTACGCCACCCCATCAGAGGAGATTATCCTCAGGGTTATCAGAGTCACGTGGAAGAGAGACACTACACAGGCAGGTGCGCAGCTCAGGCCACGATGACTCCCGAGTCCCTTTCTGTCACCCTGTCACCATATGCATCCTGGAGAAAGTGGGGGCACAAGGGCAAATGGGAGAGGGTGGGAAAGGGCAGAGGGGCTTTGAAATGAGTTCTCTGGTGCTACTGAGCAAGTGGTTAGCCCTGGGGTAGGGAGGGGGTACAAATTCACTCACTTCTGTCCTCCATCCGGGGCAGCCACATCCTGGAAGTCGCCGTTGCTGCCAGTGCGGGCCAGGCAGCGCTGCAGGGAGCCGTAGCCAAACCACATGTTTTTCACAATGACTCTGCTGAGACCTGGGCAGAGAGAGCGTAGTGGGAGGTGCGCGGGGCAGGATACATCCCCGGGCAGCTCATTTCTCTGCTGCACCCCCAGAATCCAGGACAAGAGGAGAGGGAGCAGGTGAGATGGCCTGGGACACGGAGCATGTCCCTGCCCACGGGGGCCAGGCAGCTTCACGGCACCCTCCCACGTGTCGGATAGTCCTCAGCAGTCTGACGGTGCTAGGAACAATCCCCAGCTCCCTCGTCCCGCTGGGGAGGCAGGGACAGGTATGGGCTGAGCCCGCCCCATGGCAGGCTCCAAGCTGTCCCTGTAGAAAGGTTGTAAATAATCTTCTCACAGCCCGTCTCCCTTTAACAAAGGGCATCATCCTCACTCCTACACATTGCTTGCAGGCAGGGTCTTTACTTCTGCTCTTACAAAGACATTGCAGAAAAGCCACCACGTTCAAAATGCCATACGGAAACATCCCAGGGACATCATCTCCTTACCTTTAGCTTTCAGTCTTTGCATTTCTTCTGCAGGAACCTCAATAAGGTCATGCCCACCTCTCCCAGGGCTCTGGATCACGTACACGTCACTGCTCGGTTCCTGCTTGCTCAGCTCCAGCCTCCTCACCTCCATCCCTGTGGAGGATGCAGGGGTAAGAACAGGCAGGTCTGAACAACAAAATACTACAAGGACTCCCAGTCCAGTGGGTACCCCAAGTTGAGACTCCGTGCAGCAGCAGCCCTGAGTTTAAACCATTGCATTTGGGTTCAGCTTGTCTCTTGGGCCTAGAGACAATCTCACAGTCACTTTTTACCCACTTGTTTTATAACAGAGCAGCCTGACTCCTGTTCTTACAGATAAAAGACTGCAGAAGGGGACTGAGTAGAGGAATATAGGAGGTTTTCTCTCTCATAGAGAGGAAAGGGATGCCTGGCAAGCGTGTAAGAGACGCCATGTGTTGAGCATGGATGAGCTGGGACCTGCCCAGTCCTGGCCACTGTCAGCACTGGCTGCAGCCCACCATGCAGGGTGCCCAGGGACACTCGGAATCACAGGAGAAAACCTGAACTGCAAAGTGGGTTGCAGAGGTGCCTCCAATACTGCAGAATTTATGCACGAAGGAAATAGGGAAATGGGGAAAGGCCAAAGGTTTAGCCAGAGCCAGAGAAGAGGTGCTGGAAGTGGACTAGACACTGGCTCAGGTGTTACAGTGGGTCTCTGTGGATGACCTGATGCAGCTCTGCTGCTCAGCAGTGTTTGGCCTTATACTATCAGCCAGGAAAACCACCAGCCTGGTCATTCTAGCGTTGTGTGATGCAGCTGCAGCAGCTGCACTGCCTGAGGAGCAGCCACAGCTCCCGGGCAGCCCCTCGCTGCCTCCAGACGTGGGACTGACGTTCCCGCAGCCCCTGCTTCCCTGCCAGGCCCGTCCCCGGCACCGCGTGCTGCGGGAGACGCGGGCTGCGCCGCCCCGCGCTCGCCCGCCCGCTCGAGCGCCCTCACCCACGTTGCCGCGCTGCACCGTGATCCTCGTCCTCCCTGCGGTCAGCAGCAGGGCTAGGCTGGACACCACTCTGTCGGAGAGCTCCACAACAGCCATCGGCCCTCGGATGACCTGGGAATGTGCAACAAGCAACGGGGATCAGCACCTTCACTGCCAGTTCACCCTTCTCACAACACACGGCAGGTTTATTAAAGACTTGGTCCCTGATGGAAAGACAAGAGGTGGGACTTTTTTTTGGCTTTTGTTCTGCTTTTCTTCACAAAGAAAAAACAGTGTTCCCAGATCCTGCCTCACTAGAAAAGACATTGAAAAATGAGAAATGTGCTTGGCTTCATAAAAAGTCACTGAAATAAGCACACAAACAAACAAACAAATAAATAAATAAAGATTATCTAGACCTGACTACTCATTTTTGCAAAACTGCAGAAAAATCATCCTCTCTTCCTGGAAGAAGTTTCACCCAGATATAGACTCCACTGTTTGGAGTGTAATAGGTGACTGTCCCAATTACTCAAGGGCCTGAATGTGTCACCATCCAAACGTGACTCAAATCCTTCTTCTTCATCAGCAGATATATCTCTTCCACCAGCGAAACTAAACAAAAATTTGTATTATGCCACAACCAAGAAGCTCTGAGTAATCACAGCAATAGAGACCCACTCCAAGCCATGAGGTAAGCTCTGAACTATTCAGCATCCTTCTTCTCTGGAGGTCCCTGGCCTGGCCAGCACTCCAGGAACGGAGCCAAGCGCTGTCACACGTTCCCCAGAGACAGGTGCAGGTCACACAACAGACATAAAAGAGCTGTGTGAGAAGGGAAGATTAAGGCAGTGCAGAAAATCCTAACAGGAGGTGAAATGAAATACCTCACACAGAGCTTGACACTGTTTTGAACAGTTCGGGAACTGATGATGGACAATTCCTTGGCAGTCCACCCACAGAAAACGCAGCAAACTTCATAAATGGAGGGCACTGCCCTGCCAAGAACGGTAGGATGTGAGAGCAGGAAATGTAACCCTGTAAATCCAGGCTGCCAAAGAGGGGAAACTCGAGGAGAACTGAAGCAACCACAGCAGAGGGGTGCAAGGAACTGCTTGCACTTGTTTGAGGAAGGACCTGTCTGCATTTCCAACACACGGGGCAACACGACGGCCACTGGCCCTTCCCTGAGCAGGCAGGGCAGCGCCGTGCCCACGCTGCCGCATTTCACAAGCTCCAGGAAGCAGCCAGAAGGGCTGTGTGACCAGGACGGGTCCCCAGCCTGTGCTCCGACGGCAGGCCAAGGAGCTGCATGCACAACAGGGCAGAGCGCTGGCAGCGTGTGTTACCTGGCTCACCGATAACCACGTTTCCAAATTGTGCTCTTCCAGGATTAACCCGGTTACTTCCACATAATATTGGCTCAACTGCTCCAGGATCTCTGGCTCTTCTCCATCCTGGACTTCCACATCAGCAACTTGCTTTAGTAACTGAAGCACTCCAAGAAGGTCAGATGACTCCAGGGGGGTCTTCCCTTCCCTCAAGACAGATGCCAGGACATCAAGAGAACCAACAGCAATGGAGAGGTTCATGTCTCGGACGTCACCTGCGAATATGTTCTCAGGAATCTGTCAAGGGAAAAATATTTTAGTTGATTGCAGAGCTCCAATTCTGCCTGATTGTCAGTTATGCAGTACACTAGGGACTGTAACACTGCATGTCACCTTCTAGTCTTCTGACTATGTTTTAGAGAAAGGTCCGTCTCAACATTTTTAATTCTCTTGTCCATCCCCTCAACCCTGGCAACGAGAGCCAACCTGAAGCCACACTGTGCTTCCTTGATCACACCATTGAGGATGTGCTAGGCCTGTACAACACGCTCTGTCAAAGCCAGTCACACACAGATCAGAAGCCAGGGCTGCAGGAGAGGGCTGCCCTGCTCACGCTGACAGCAGAGCCCGAGCCATGACTGGGCTGCAGGTGCGCAGACCCCGCAGCCGGGCGTGCGGGACTCACCACGGTCCAGGCTGCGAGCGCGTTCACGCGGGCAGCGAGCGCGGTGCCGGGCTCCAGCTGAGCTGTCTTCAGCTGCAGATACACGTCTGGGGACAAACCAAGGCGTGAGCGCTGCTGCGGTGCCAGCAGCACGGTTAATGTACCCAGCGTTTGGAGACTGGGGAGTGGTCCTCACTGCTGGGTGAGTTAGGAGGGCGGCCAGGACAAGGACATTTCACAGCCAGTTTATTTCCAGTGCAGGACCCCACTTGGAGAAATAGCCTAACCCTTCATTTCTGTCTCCTTTCCACGTCCTCCACCCAGTAAGTCTGAAAATGGTTGGATTCGGTGACACCCTGCAGCACTGCACCCAAGAGCCCTGTAACACGCACAAGCACTAAATATCTAAGAGAAACAAAACAACCCACCAGAGAGCATGTAAGTGGAGTCAAGTCAGCGCCGCAGCACATTTTACATGCAGTCCCCCCAGAGCAGAGAGCAGACCTCCCTGGTGTTGGCCCTGATCCTAGCTAGGACCGCCAGGAGTGAATGCCATGGAAGTAACGAATAAATAAATAACAGATGCTGTACCCTTTCTGTAGCAACAGATAAAAGGCAAGGACTGCAAACAAGACACGTAACTGAATCCACTGCTGCCAACTTCAAAAACTCGGCATTCCTCAACAGGCCCTGTGGAAACACACACAAAGAGAGGGCCCAGGATTCCCCGGGGACTTGCCATCCCCAGGCAGGTATCCTGTTTCCTGCAAGCGATTCACAAACTCTGTTGAAAACAAAAGCTGCAAATTGCTCCTGAGGCAGCCCCATGGCCCAGTCAGAGCGGAGCACGGGGAGGTCAGAAACTGCTTCCGACAGCTCTGGTAAATACTCCCCAGAAAGAACTCCGTGGAGGTGACAAGGCCAGGACTCGGGTTCATGTTTTGATCCGTAACTATCAAGGTGATCTAACCGAGACAGAATCCTTTCTCTCAGAATGCCAGAGCACTAGGTGAGCAGTACCAAGAACCAGTGTCACTGGTAAGGAAACCCTTTCTCCAGGTGGAAGGGAGAGGGTGTCATTTGCCATGACTGTCTTTTGCAGGGTTATTTTGCCCCAGGAAGCACTGGACAGAGGTCACTGCAGGGGTCTCCAGTGAGCAGTGTTCTAGTTCTGACTGTGAATATCAGTATGATTGGGAAATTGCCCAGCTCTCTATCTGCTTGGGCTTTCCTTCCCGGAAGTGATGTCTTGTTCCCTAAGCTGCACAAACTCCCTCCCCTACGGATTTTTTCCCAGACCATCCCTATGCAGAGGGATATAGAGTCCTCTGCTGATCTTCCAGTGAAGAAGGGAGCTGTAGAAGCACGGGCAGGACTTACCTGGGCAAAGAAACTGTACAGTCACTTGCTGAACGGTGCTTTCAACCTCCAAAGCATTTGAGCTCCACCCAAATACAAGTTCTTGTTCTACCACATGGCACGATCGAACCTTCTCAATCTGTTCCGCGCTGAGGACTCTCTGCCAGATGTGCAGGTCAGTGATGTTCCCACTGAAGGACTCCTTCTCCTTGAAGGTGCCCCCCAGGGAATCTTGATCCTGCCCTATTATGAAAGTCCCGTGGCCATAGATGGCCTGCGGGGCAGACAGCCCCACGGCACACAAACCGCTGGCAGATGCCCGCCGTTTTCCATCGGCATAAATGGCCCAGGTCCCATTTTCCTGCTGCCAGGTCACGCAGAAGTGATGCCAGTGCCCGTCAGCACGGAACACGGGCAGATATGGGGAATGGTGCCCGTGGACAATGAGAGCAAATCGAACGTAACCCTCCTCGTCGACAAAGCCGCGGAGCTGGAACTCATTAATAAAAGCTGGCACAGCATACGAGAAGATGGTGGCAATCTCCTGGGTCCTGGTGTCCCACTGGAGGTGGGCACAGGCCGTGACAGCAGGCAGTGCTGGGAAGTCAGAGAGCACCTTCACGTATTTTGTGTCTGTTTTTTCTCCAAACACCAGGACTGGTACAATGTGGTTTTCTAGAGGGAGGACAAGAAAATTGCAGTGAGCATGGAGGAAGATGCACAGAGCAAAGCCTGCTCACATTCCCCTGGGATATATATTTTTTTTCATTTGCCCCTCACCCAGGCTAAGAACTCATAGCCCCATCCCAGGTTGTGACTAGGAGCTCCTAGGTATAACTGTAGTGGCAATAAGAGTGGCAATGTTCCTAGCTAGATTAGTTTTCTAGTATGAAAAAGCCCCAGCAGTGTACACGCTCCGAACGGTGCAATCCCACTAGTACTCACGCCTCCGTTTCGGTCTGGGCAGGGCACCGTTCACGTCGTTCAACCACACCGAGCCCCGGACGTGCTGCGACTGCAGCAGTTTGCTGAGGGCCGCCCGCTCGCTGCCTCTGGGCTCGGAAAGCAGCTGAGCAAAGCGCTGCTCGCAGTGCCTGTCCGCGTGCCACCAGTCCAGGGGGGTGGCCACATACTCGTACATGTGTCTTAAGGTCTCAGTTGTGATGGGAGCAAAATCTGAGGAAAGACACACAGAAAACAGAGCATGCACTTCAGGAAGCAACACTCATCCTGCAAGTTGCTATGTTTCGCTTACTTTTTCTTCTCTTCTCCTCCCACATTTCCCAGCTCCTATCAGTTTTTCTACATTTGCAGGTGCAATTTGCAATCACAAAACTATTATTTTTTTATTATTATTATTTTTTGCAGTTACAGTGGTGTGAAGGCTAGCAACCGCATGGTACTTACCTGATTTTCAGGCAGTAATCTCACAGTTAGCCAAGCAAATACTTGGCTACACAAACATAATAAAACATAATAAAAGTCACATAGAGAAGATCAGAAAAAAAATCTGTATTTTTATTTCTGCATGTTTCTGAAGCTGCATGCCCTTCTAAGCACTGTTTCTCTGTGCTTATAAAAAACATACAGAAGTGCTGATAAAGGCACTAACCAGTCAAAGTCTGATTCTCAGCAATGGCTGCAAAGACTAAGAGACTCCTGGACAGACTCCCAACCTGTAAGGAAGGATGTTGCAATAACATCACTATAAAAGATTTATATTATCTGAGCTCTTCCAATTATTAAAATCTCTATAAAACTCACCAGAAAGCTGAAGAACCACGATTCAGGTCTCAAGTCTCTCCTAAACATGCTGCCCAACTGGAAAGCTTTCACTCTTCGCTAGAATAAAGGAAGAGTTACTGGAAATGCACTGCAGAGAGGGAAGTGTTCTGCAGACAGCCAGTTCTCAGAACGTTTCTTTGCTCAGATAGTATAAAAAATGACAAAACAACTCTCAAACACCTAAGCTACATAGCACACCAAAATAATGCTTCCTCTTTTAACATTCTTTTTAAGGAACTAAGGGTTCTATTTTAACATTTGTTTCCAGAATACAGGGTAATATATCATATATAGAAATGCAATATTAATGCATAAACAGGCAAGATAGTGGAGCCTCTTTATCTATATCAACTAATTAAAGTCATTTGAATTAAAGTAATCATAAGTTACATTATTAAGCAGCACCAAATTACAGGAAGTTTTCTAATTTCTTTTAAAGTCCACAGGATTTTATAGCACCAGTACAGATCCTGCAGAGGAGTAAATCTGGCCTCCTGACATGACCAGAGCCTTTTAATTCGAGTCACTACAAGAGAGTGACCCAGGAGAGCTGACAAACTGCACGGCTCTGCTCTGCAGCACCCCAACTCCACCTGTACAGCAGCAAAGCACCCAGCTGAGGGAAACGCTGCCTGTAGAGCGGCATTCGATTTATTCAGGTACCTGCACTGGCATTATAAAAATCACGGACTGGATAAGCAAAAATACAAACATGGAAATTGCCTCTGCAGCTCCCAATACAAATGCTAGCGCTGTCTTTCAGCACCGACCCCGCTAGCCTTGGGTAATCCCTTTGGCACCAGTGGGACTCTCCTGTGTGCACAGCAAAAGCACATTATTTAAGTACTGTGCTGCTAAGGGACTCAGGAAGTCAAAGCTGAAGCCTTGACTCAAAATATTTTCACAAACCATCTTGCAGAGCTGGGCAGACAGCTGTCAAACAGGAGCCCTCTGAGCCCCTCGGGAGGACGCGTGTCTGCCTCAGAGCTCGTCTGATCTGCGAGCAAAGGCAGGCGGGAGCAGGGCCGGGACGCGGCGCGCCGGGACGCGGCGCAGCCCCTCTGTGCTAGCAGTGCCGGCTCTGCGCGTCTGCACGGCCGCCCCCGACAACGCTACCGCAGGAGACCTGGAACATTATCCTGGCAGAGAACAAAGGTAGAGGGGCACATGCCAGAGATGCTGCTAGCCGCAAGAGTGCAACATCCGTGCCCACAGAGTCCAGGGAAGGAGGTTACCTCGAACAGCCCTCCAGCAGGACGAAGGGAAAAAAGCTGCACCGATACGATGAGGAGGAACAGGGCTGCAAAGCAAAGACCTTGGGCTAGGCACCAAGAGGTCCCGTGGGGCTCCGAGTGCTGCAGCCGCCACCCCCAGGCACCCATGAGCTCCCACTGCCCCGTGTCTCCTGAGGCCCTGCTCGGCCCTGCACAGCACCCGTGAGCTCCCACTTCCCCGTGTCTCCCGTGGCCCTGCTCGGCCCTGCACAGCACCCGTGAGCTCCCGCTGCCCCGTGTCTCCCGCAGCCCTGCTCGGCTCTGAAGTGCCCGTGAGCTCCTGCTGCCCACCGCCCTGCACACCCTGTCCTGCACCTCCCATCCCTCCCTGCATCCTCACCATCTATTTCTCACACTTCCAACCCTGCATCCACCATCCCCGCCACCCTCATCCCACTTGGTCCGTGCTGTGTTTCCTACTCCCAGATCCCCCATCCTGCTGTGTGGGTCCTGTGAGCTGCAAGCTCCATTACAAGGAACAGACACAATCCCTTCCTCCCCCCCAGATTCCTTCACCTCTTCCTCCCAAAGGGCCAGGACACTCGTCCCGCACACCCTGCTCCCACTGCCCTGGTGCTGTAGCTCCTGCCCCCAGCCCCAGAAAGGCACCCGTCATTGCCCCAACCTGCGAGAGCAGCAGCTGGGTCTGCTTCGGCACTCACTCCTCCACGGAGGTCCCGGCTGGGTCTCCTTCGGCACTCACTCCTCCATGGAGGTCCCTGATGATGCCACCACCATCAGTGCAGTTGGGAGTCCAGCTGCGGATGACCAGGTCCACAGGAGCCGTCTACGAGGTCGAGCAGAAGAGCTGCCCTGGAATGACGAGCAGGGGGTCAGGCCGGCCGGAGCTGCCCGGACACCCGCCGCACATCCTGCCACTTCCCTCGTGGAGCGGAGCGGCGGTTTCAGCGCTCCGGCATTCCCCCGGACAGTCCGGGAGGGCGGAATCGAAGGCTGCAGGGCCCAGGCCACCTCCGCAGGGCCCCTGCTCCGGGCTGCGAAGGGCAGAGCTGCCCTTTGATTAACGCCCATTCGCTTTGGCCGCAGCAACAGGCCCACAGTTCTCACTCCTCCCCTGCAAGCGAATGCTTGAGTCACACCATGGATTCACAGGCAACTGCCTTTTGTTCGTCAGGGTCTCCGTCCGGGAATGAAGGCAATTATCACATCCCAGCACCTCTGCTTGTCGCAATAAATCTCTGGCAGAAGAATGGACCCTTTGAGGCAGCTGCTCTGCTCTGCTTAGTCACCGCTGCCAGCGGGGCTGGGCCTGCCCCACGCGGGGACACACGGCACCGGCACCGCGCGGCGGCGAGGCTCCCGCGCCCGGCCGCCCTCGGAGCCCAGAGCGAGGGGCAGGGGGGACGGTCGCGGTTCGAACCAAGATCCGCACGGGAAAAGGGGGTTCAAATCTACAGCTAGACTTGGGTTTCAGATGGAGCTTGAGCTGGTAGCGTGCAGCACTGGAAAGAGCTAGGGCTTCCCAGCAGACAGGGAACTATTCTTTAGTCCTTTCAGTCCCCAAAGCGTCTGCTTTGGCATTTCTGGTTGCTACATTTAGTGCTGCTAAAGATACAGCATCCAGGCCAGAGTCTCCATTACCCCTCCTTGCTACACACATATAAATTATCCTTTGTGCACATCCAGGGGAGGGAGAAAAGCTTCTTGCACTAAATGAACATTGCCTGAGTTTCTACCTTTGCCTAGACAAGTACTTTAGATTTAAATTTGGACCGATTTCCATAATCACACTGTGGACTTCAGTAAGAGTTCGAGTGTGCTTTGGCTGGCATCAAGGCAGGCTCTGGCGAGAACGTGCCCAGCTTTCCTCTCCTCCCAAGGGAAGTGCGCGGATTCCCCAGCTGTGCAAGCAGCTCCGGAAAGCAGGGTGCAACACCCGGCCTGCTAGAAGCTTCCTGGAGACTTCTTGGCTCCCTGGAGGATTTCCTGCCGCCACAGGAACGTGCAGCCACTGAGATCTGTTCGCTCCTCGCTGCGAGGGCAGTCAGTGCCCTCAGTTCAAAGAACTGACCCTTCTATCAGCACAGGTCCACACGGAGCAAATACTCAAGCCAGTCAGCTGTCTTCCTGAGGCTGTTCCTGAAGTCAGCCTTCGTTCCCTCCATCTCAAAATAAATTAGGAAGAGCAGAGTTCTCGGAGTTGAGAGATGTCCATCCAGTGCAAGGAGACCTTGGCAAGAAGAAATATGACATTGGGAGTGGAAGGTGGGGAGATCCCCAAGTCCTTACCATGCCTGTAAATCTCTCTAATAAGGAGTTGAGCAAAGGGCAAATTGTGCTGTGCAGTTTGGGTGATGCTGTCACTCCGGGTTAGCTTATTTTTAACCTGGTTGCAATTCTGTTTACATGCAGGCAATTTAAAAAATCAGGTGTATTTTAGGAAGCCCTATCCTTACCAGCTAGTAAACCCTCATCTGCCACCCTCAAGGCACATCTTTCACATAACCCTTGGAAGAGCTTCCCAGAAAATGGGCTAGCACACATTAATCTTTATAAATCAAAAATTTACCAAGTGGAGTAGAAAGCCATGTGTCTAAATAAGATTTATTGAAAAATGGAACAAAGCAATGTGTGTGTCAAAGATCACTAGGTCATGTGGCAAACCTGCCCCTTGCAGAGCTGTCCTTCAGAATAACATTTCCCTAGTCCAGCTGTAGGTGTTAGCACACTCCAGCATTTGCTTTTTTACCCACTTCTTACTGCATTAAATTGACCCTCTCTCTGAGCCAACTCCTCCTTACTGATTTTAATGTCTCCCAAACTTTGAATTGGATTCATTTCTGAGCAGAGACGGTGTTTGCCAAGCGTTGGCTTAGGAAGCTTTTCAGTATCTGGTAGAGAAGAGGCATACTTACCCGCCTGTCCACAGCCGGTCTGGGAGGGGTACCCTGCCTGCCACTGCTCACGGGTTCTACAGCTTCACACATCTGAGAACTGCAGGACCTCCGGCTTGGTGCTGCTGCTACTGACACCCATGCAGACTCTGCAGGTCAAAGATTCCTTGGTGCTCTCATTTTTGTGCATATGGATGTTTCTCTCTGCTTCTGCAAGGGATACATCTGTCAGTGTCTGCAAGGAACTGAAATCACAAAACTCTCCAACTTAATAAGCTGTCCTTAACTGCCTAACTATTTATTATTTCACAAAGAAGAGTCTAGGGTGATTTTTCCTCTCTTTGTTAATGCCGAATACTTGAAAAGGGGCAGTCATGTTCCTTGTGAGTCAAGAGGTGAAAACTGGAACCTTCGGCTTACTCTATTTCAGGCACTTTGCAGATGACAACCAGAGCCCACACGTCTCTCACATGCCAGAACTAAAACTCCAGGCTGCTTCTACATGGCCCAAACACTTCTGCATTTCAGTCGCACCAACAAAACCTTCCCATTGAATACCATCCACCCCAGCACAAGGGCAGTCTACAACTTCCACAAATTAAAATCTGTGGCAGATTTAAGGCAGAATGCAGCACATGCCTTAGTTGTAGGAACACGAGTAATGGGTTTCCGAATGTGTTCTCATACTCAGTATTTAACACAACCCCACTCTGTGCTAGAGCTCCTCTCCCTGCCCTCCCCAGAGGCTGCAGTGCATGTCCAGGAACAGGGGAACTTGCTGCTGCATTAGCTCCAGTTGGCCCACCAGGACTGGCATCTATTCCTGTAAGACCCTTAGGTCTCCCAAAAGAAGATTCATCAGTGTTCACAAAGCAGTTCGCAAATATTTGGACACATTCAGGATACAACCTCCTGCTTTCCAGCTCACAGGAAGACATCACCCCAGGACAGCCTCTGCCTAGCACCAGCGCAAGCTGCAAACACGAGTTAGCACCCTCACATGGATCACACTACAAGCAGAAGGGTAGACAGTTCTTCCCCTCGTTCTGGGTAGAGATGCACTGTCACCACCTCCCTTCCATGCCCACACTGCTGAGAAGAGTGTCCGTGGCCATGCGGCAGCGGTGAGCTGGCCGAGCTGGCCAGCTGCACGCATCAAGGGGGCAATTTGCTCTTCGGCCTCTGGACCACAGATGCAATTTCACATTCTCAGCCCTGCAGGAGAGCTACAAGGACACATGTTCAAGCTAATTCATCAGGTTTCTAAACAAGTTTCCTTATTCTGCATATTAAAGGCCTAAACTAATTTTCACTCATAGTCAGAGACCCACATGTTTGCCAATCCTGCCGTTTGTCTAGTTCTCTCCCTTTCCTCTCCCCCATTTCTGCTCTGTCACTTCAGACTTCGCCAAAGGGCCCTGATGTTACAAGCTTCACATCAAGGGTCTTGCACGTCGCGGAGGTGACCTCGGCTGCTGAGGGGAGAGGGCACAAGTTCACAGGCAGGAGAGCGCTGCCTCCCCAAGGGGACAGAGCGATCCAAATGTGTGCGAGGGCTCCCAGGGTCTCTCCGTGCCAGCTCGTATCCCTGGACAGGAGGGCAGACAGCTGAGCCCGCAGTGCCTTCCTCCCGCGGACTCCCTGCCAGCAGCGCAGGTCACCCGTGAGCTGCCTGCGCACACAAAGCTGCTCGGCAGCTCCAGGCTGAATCCTGCTGGGAACAGGTACAGATCGATCAGCAAAGACCCGCCGCAAAAGTAGTTTGTGGCACATGGCACTTGTAGATAACAGGCCTGGGGAGATGGAACTGATGCTGAAAAGAGGAGACTTTCCTAATTTAACCCCATGGCCTTCCTGATGCTCAGAGCTGGAGGAACTCTCGCACCATCAGAAAGGAGTTTGGGAGCTGCTGATTGAGTCTATTCTAATGAAGCTCTTTACAAAGCTCCCCTCTCGGTTCAGCACTGCTCACAGGCGGCAGCCGAGACTACTCCTGTTGCTGCATGGCTTTAGCAGGCTTAGCAGCTTGGGAGATTAAAAAAAAAGCAGAGTGCCAAGTACGGAGTATTGCCCAGCGGTAGAAATAGCTGGGTAAAACACCTACTTCTTAGGCCTTCTGCAGATGCTGCTCTTTAGTCTCAGTGAAGCAACAGAGACCTTCACGGCAGCTTCTTCGTGCAGAACCCCTCTGTTTAGCTCCTGTGATGCCCTGTGATAACTACAAGACATCTCAGTTTATAGGAAAGCCTTTCGCCTGCACTCACAGGCTCATGTTTCTGAGGCCAACGATCATATCCTCTTCCAACACTATTTTGCTTTTGAGACTTGTTTGCAGAATTAGCTTTAACCAGAGTTTTATTTTGTTTTGTTTTTTTTTTTCCGAATGCCCAACAGTCTCGGGGAGGTTTGTTTCAGCAGCCTCTTGTGGACCTGCCATGCTTAATCTCACTCTTCCAGGCCCTTCTCATTGTCTGGGATGAAAGCACAACACAGAGGCTCCCCTGCTAATTGCCAGCTCTGTGTTTCCCAGTGACAGGTGTATTGTCTGCAGGGACAGACTCAATTGTCTCTCTGCGCAGTAGGGTATCAGCTGCTGGTATCAGGGAGCCTTTCAGAGCAGCTTGGGCAAGGCTTGCTATTTAGTGCCATCACTTACAATAAATCAGAGTAACCTAGAAACTTTTAATAGAAAAAATAAGACCTGTTTCTCTTTGATACACCAAATTTCTCTAAAAACCATTTTTTCCATAGTTTTCTAATAGAGGGATTTTACTGGCTTACCACTCACTACGGATCACTCACTACGAAACTACTTTAACCTACAATCACAGTTAGCGAAAACTTTCTAAGTGTTGTGCTGCCTGAAGCTGTGGGACTAGCCGATGTGCAGGGGCTGGCATTCCCGTGCCACAGTCTGCGGGCTGCAGGGACCAGCACAGCCTGAGCCCGAAGCCGCAGAGCCTCCTCGCTGGGAGCAGGGGCTCTGCACCCACTTTATCAGGCAAAAAGGGAGCTCTGGTGCTCAGACAGAATGATGAAAGGCAGGAGAAAAAGAGCTCCTGAGAGATAGGACAAATAAGAGCTAAAACTATTAGACCCAGATTGCATCTGTCTGTCTTGTTTTTTCACATGAAAGGCTGAAGTTTTCCATACGTGGCCGTTGCGCATCACCAGGGCTCTAGCTGCTATCCCAGGAACACGCAGGCAGAGATGCAACAAGCCGTTGAGCAGATGGCCCAAGCTTCTGCTGTGTGAAGCTGACGGCAGAGAAGCCGTCTCTGCCGGACTTGGTTCACATCAGTCACAAGAGACAAGGGACTTTCTCCAAACCACTGGGCATCAGCAGTTCTGCATCAATTTACAGGAATACCCGTATTGAGAAAAGGAACTGTTTTGTGTCTGGCTGAGCCTGGGGCTGCCCTGCAATGCTGGAACAGCGTTGTGGTCAGTCAGCACGGGCAGCTCCAAGGAAGTCTTCCCTTATCTCTTCTCTCCTATTTTCTCCTTATTAATCCAATGTGCAGCGTAGATACAGATTCCCAGCAAACACTGTGCAGCTAGTGCTCCCATCCTCCAACTCCTCCCATCTCTTCTGGGTGTGATTTGGGTGATGACTTTCTAGGCCAGGGTCATCCTTGCAGTGCTCTCCTGCTTTCTGCAAGACAGAGGGAATAACGGAGCACTCCAGTTACAGATCCACACGTATCCTGTGCAGTGACAATCCGCACATAAGGCACTCAAAACGAGAAAGACCTCAGGTTAGTATCTTGCTCATTCTTAACCAAGAGACTCCCTCCCCTCTTTCCTGCCTGTTCCTGACTTGTTTTAACTGGAGTGTGGAATTCCGAGGCCGCCTAACCCACTAGAGGGCACTCATTTCTACAGAACAAGCAGAGCTCGGAAAATCGGAGACTGATCCCTGCAAGCAGGCAGGAATAGCAACATGTGCAGCAGGCGCTGCCAGCAGTCACTAGCACTGTCTGCCTGGATGCAGTTCTGTTAGTGCAGAGTTCACCCGACTGCCTGCTCCCCCATCCCGCACTGCTCAGATTCCCACTGTAGTTTTTTTCCTCACCTCACTCACACTTAGTGGAATTCCTCAGTGCAAATGGAAGGCGTGTCCTACTATAAGGCAGGTTAAACACCACAGCCTCTACTTGCTGCTCCAGGTCAAACACTCATCAGTTACCAACACCTACTACGGGCAGTTTAGCATGTTTCATTACAACTGCCTATGTGCAGTCAATTGCACATTCACAAAACAGACAGAAACTCCCCACTTCACAGCCTCTTTAATGAGAGGTTGCAGCACAGAGACCCCTTTTTACCTGAAAGTCTCTTCCTCCTCCTCCAACTTGTGTAGCTTTGCCAGCATCTTCTGCCAGAACCTAAATAAAACTGAAAACTTATTCCAATACGCCTAGCAGAAGGACTTTGGCAATTATCAACAGAACACTAGAAATCCAGGCACTTCTAAACAGCAGTGACAAGTGATAGACAGTAACATAATGACTTGAGTATCATAATGCTAGAAAATAGTATAAGATCAGCGTTTGATGTTCTCAATTCTAGTACTCTAAACCATTTAGCTGAGAGCAAGCAAAGGCTGCCCCATATACTTCATTTGTCTCATCCCTCCTCCACCCCAGAGGAAGATGGTTTATTTCTTACTTTCATCTCACTGCCAGCTCCTTTTGCCCATTCACAAAATGGTTCTTTCAGGTACTGAAATTCCGGGAAGCTTGCTCCACACTGCAGTGCATCACTTCCTTGACTGCGTCTCCTCTCAGCACCGTTCTCTCAGTTTCCAAAGTAATGAACTTAGGTCAACCTGTATTTCCTGTAATGAGTTTAAATATTGAATACTAAACCTGAAATAAGTCTTCTGCTTTCCAAAGCTACTGTTGCACAAGGGAGAAAACCCCTGAGAGACGACATTCTGTCCCCACCTGGGCAAGCCTTTGCTCAGCTTTGTTTTAGCCACAGGTTACAAAGTTTTTGTCTATCCAGTTCTGATCTTGTCAGGATTGTATTTACATTCTCCTGGCAGATTCTTGGCCCACAGTTTGTTAGCAGATCGTTGTTGAGGCAAGATGTTTGAAATTAGAGTGGCTTTGAACAGGAGAGACACATGGTGCATTTATTCTCCAGCTCGGTGATTATCTCTCCGCCTGGCTCCAGTCCTAACTCAAGTTCACCTTGGGACAGTGCCGTAGCCGGTGGCTGGTTTGGGACCTGGTGAGTGTGTTTGCTGGCATATGCACGGAGCAAAGCCAGGAGTGGGGTGCGAGCACAAGTGCAGTCCCTGCTTTCAGCTTCTGGACAGTTGCGTTCCCCCTGGCCACCTCTGATTAAAGAAACGAAAAACAGTGCTCGCAGGTTTGGTTGACAGAGCCCCAGTATATTCCCACACGAACTCTACAGACAGACATCAAACACATCAGCTGTGCTGTCAGTCTGGACCTCGCGCACCCGAGCTACAAGGGTAGCTACTGATAACACAGGAAAACACTCCCCGGGTTTCTCTAATTGACTGTCATTTCACACACAGGTGCCAGGGGTGATGTGTCACCTTTCCTTGTGCGCGGTTGTGGCATCAGTCCTGCGGCCACGAGCTGCCATCGCTGCCGTCGCTGCCGTCCGCGGCGCCGCCGTCCTTGCTGACCTCTCCCCACCACGGTGCTGCAGGTCCGGCTGGCACCGCGTGGGCAGCTCAGCGCCCGCTGCGGCCATCAGGGCTGCCCCTTGCAAACCTTAAAGAAACAGGATCCGTTGGCAGGTTATTCCATGACAGAAGGCTGAGCAATGGCAACCCTCCACCCATCACTATCCCCCTTTGATGAAGGATGGTCCTGTTTGGATCGCCTCAAAAACCTCCTCTGCTGAGAGTCTACTTTTTAGAACTCTCCTATTCTGCAGTGAAAGCATTTCCAGTGATTATTTCCCCTTGTTGTCACTCTGAATAAAGAGCACATTCCTTAGTGTTGCAGAACAGGTGCAAGATTTTTAGAGTAAAGTTGTACTGAAGATATTGTTAACTCTGCAATGTCTCCTTCAAGTAGGACCTAAGAATTTAACATGCCATTTGGTCCTCAGGCACAAAGAAGCACTCAGTACAAACCAGAGAAACTGGGTAGGGTGTAAATGCAGATCCCAAAATGCCTGGGATTTTATATATCATTTATACCTATAAGCTGTAAAGACATAAAGTGTTTCATGTGCAGCTCAAATGCACACCTGTAGGAAAAAAAAAGTTTCTTGTATTTCACTGAGTTTTTATAAAAAGAATTTGAGGTGCTATTAACTTCTGTCAGATGTCCTGTACGATGACAAATTTGTATGGCAATTTTGTTAAGGTGAAAAACAGACTTCAGGACTGCTTTATAAAATGAAGATAAAAGGCCACATTCTTGAGGCTTCAGCTCATTTCATTCAGGTTAAGATAAACTCTGCAAAGTTTGTAGTTCTGCAAAGTTGTATTTCAAAGAGCGAATTTCAGACGGTGCAAACTTCACCTTACTTTTGCTAACCAGAAATTGCTGAACAGATCGTTTGCTGTCTGTGAACAGACTATGCAAACACTTCTATATATACTGGCCCAGAACTTTAAAAATTAATTTAACTTGGCAGTCTTTCCCCAAGTCTTCCATCTACCAAACAATTTTAGACTTCCCTGCTGTTAGAACAGGACCGTTGCATTACGTCTCCCAGTCGAGCACGGGGGGCACCCAGTCATGGTGGTTGTGCTGACCTTGGCAGCCTAGGTAAGGTTTGCACTTATGAAAACACAAACATCTGTCCTTATTCCAGAGGCACCGTTTGCAATATAAAGGGTTTAAAAAATACAAGCTATGTGAGACCTTCAGAACATACCATGTTCTTGAGCCCACCAGTTGTACCTGACTAAGCTGGACTGGAAATGAGGATCCTCCGATGGGGTTGATGGAGAGAAGCAGAAGCATCGAGCTGAACCCCAGCCAGCTGCTGGCAATAGATGGAGCTAGCGGTGCACAAATGTGCTCTGAGCAAGGGAAGAGCTTACCTGCCCATCTGCAGAGGAGCCAGGCACACACCTGGGAGGATGGGAAGAGACGCTGTATTACTAGGAGGTAAAACAATAATTGTGGGACATCTGCGTAGTTGTCAAGGACCAAGAGGGAAATAAAGCTGTTGTCCCCTCTAGCTAAAACCTACTGTTTCCTTTTCCCCAGACTCCCAGCCACCAACTGCTCTACAGTTTTATGCCAATCCAATCCTGACGCCTCTAATTTACCCCAGAGATTGTTTATTTAACTTTATCAAGTGAAGAGGAAAACAACTGTGTTAGAGAAAAAATAATAATAAAAAAGGGGCATCTGGCAGCAGGCTATTCCTTCTCGGACAGCGTCGCAGCGTACAAGGAAATGGGATCTGCAGTTGCCAAGGGCTGAAGGAGGAGCGTGCAGGTTATCCCAGCGCAGATCTGGTTTGTAAGGGTGGTCTTTGGCCTGCTGGAGGCCGCGGTCCCACAATACTGCACCTCGATGCGAGCACCGAGACTTACCTGGGACCTCGCGTACACGGAGCCAACGAATACATGGGATGCTCTGATTCAGCCGGTGCCAGGAGACAAAGCGATCTCTGGAACCGCACCAGCTCGGCCGAGCGCCGCTGGCAGCGCCAGCCGCACACGCAGAGCAGCGCAGGCCAACGCGGGGCACGCGGCAAACACCCGAGCCCGTCGCTTGGCTCCGCGTTTCAACCTGCGGCTCCTTCTCCTCCCTTTGGATGGACGGAGCTCCCAACCGCGTCTCCAGGCTCCGCGCGGCGTCCCCTGGCCTCTCCGCACCTCCCGAAGCTGCTCCTCGTTCCCCCGCTGTGAGGGGCTTGGAAGCACTGAGCGTCTGAAACCAGTAACGTCTTTATTTAAACGTTCCTGCTCAGCAAGACTCGTGATTTCAGCCGCCTGGGCACCCAGGGAGCGGATCTGAAACGTGGCAGACTAGAGAAACCCCCCACGTGTTTGCAACGCTCTAAATAGCCTGGGCTGTCACCACGGGCTCCCTATCTCCTGTACATGGGGACAGTGTTTGTAGATGTCGGTGAGCCGGAGGAGCAGGCAGGCTGAAGCAGAGCTCTGCTGCGGCTACCCAGGAAAACAGAGCTGGTTTCAGTGACCTCCTTGGCATACAGCGGGATTTCCCTGGTTTTGGGAAGGGTATTTATCTATCTCGTTATATTCCGTTGCATTAAGAGATGGGTTTGCAATTCCTGTTAAGAGCTCTCATGCAACAGTTTTTTTTTTTTCTTGTAAGATCTATGTATAAATTTGCATTTCTCCCCTTTTGACCCTTCTTTTCCCTTGGCTTGGAAATCCACAAGTTTTCTACACAACCCGCTGCACGTCTGACCACTCTGTCCATGCGGCGTTCACCTTCGCGGCAAACATGAGGAAGGCGAGGCAGGGGAAGAAGCAACCAGACAGGCCGAGTCTGTGCAAGGTGCAAGCAGAGCCCGAGGAACCCGGAGAACTGCCCCGTTCGTATAAACTTTGAATAAACCGAAGTTAAACCAGGCTGCGCCTCGGGGCGGCCCCGCCGCGGCCGCCATTTCGCGGCCGGGCGCCGGGCGGGAACGGAGCGGTGCTCGGTGTCCCGTGCCCAGTGCTCAGCGCCCGGCCCGGCC
>JAWLRI010001031.1:997365-1050819 GCA_034781795.1 Crypturellus tataupa
AGAAGATGGCGGCGGTCTCGGTGCTGCAGGCGCCCGGCGGCGGCTTCAGCTTCGACAACTGCGCTCGGTGAGGCCGGGGCCGGGGCCGGGGGCGGGCGGGCAGGGCGGCCGCGGGAGCCCTCCCCGGCGCCACTTGCCGCTCCGTGTTGCAGGAACGCGCTGCTGGAGGCCGAGCTGAGTCAGAAGGGGCTGCGCGTGCCCGCGGCCCGCAAGACGGGCACCACCATCGCCGGCGTCGTCTTCAAGGTGAGGCGGCCGGGCGGCCCCGCTGCTGGGCTGTGCCGGCCCCGGCTAACGGCAGTTCCCCGCAGGACGGCATCGTGCTCGGCGCGGACACCCGGGCGACCGAGGGCATGGTGGTGGCCGACAAGAACTGCTCCAAGATACACTTCATCTCGCCCAACATCTAGTGAGTGCTGCGCCGCGGCCCTTGCGGGGAAATAAACACAGTTTAAATGTGTGTAATATCAAAGGCCAGCGGGCTGTCCTGCTTCACATGCTGGAAATGTTGGGTATATAAATAAAAACTTGATTTCTTCCTCATTACCTGGAGAAAGAGGAATGCAAAATCAGTGTTTACAGCCCAAGGTGTTTGTTATTAGTTTTAAAATGTTTTCAGATTATATTTCTATATTCCATCTTCTAGGGTTAATAGTAGTATGAGTTTTGCATTGCAGAAACTCTGAAAGTCTTGGGACAAAAGCAGGAAGGAGCCCCCATCAACTATAGCCGTGGGGGTCTCTTGAGAATATGTTGGGGGGAGCGGGGAGATTTCCAACAACCCAATTTAGGGTTGTTGGATAAAGCAAACAGGTTGGATTTGGCCCTAGAGAGGAGTTTCCCTTCTCCCCTTTCCCAACTGCGATGTTTTCCAGCTGTTGCGGTGCTGGCACAGCTGCAGACACCGACATGACCACGCAGCTGATCTCTTCCAATCTGGAGCTCCATTCGCTCTCCACTGGCCGGCTCCCGAGGGTTGCCACGGCTAATCGGATGCTAAAGCAAATGCTTTTCAGGTAACTGAACGGTTTTCTTATTTATAATGCTGTTGAAACAGCAAGATAAGATCTAAACTGAGAGAATCATCTCGGCCTATGTGATTTTGAGATGCATGTAGTGCAACTGCGGAAGGTTTCTCTAGGGCATACATTGCATTTAAAAAGAACAAGAGCTTTCACAAAGGTGTTCAGGTTCACAGCTAATCATTCTTCCTAGGTACCAAGGCTACATTGGTGCTGCCCTGGTTTTAGGGGGAGTAGATGTCACTGGACCTCACCTCTACAGCATATATCCCCACGGATCAACTGATAAATTGCCTTATGTTACCATGGGTAAGTGATATCCCACAGTATTGTAACAGAACTCCTGCAAAGAAGCTTAAGTGTTTGAGTTTATTATTTAAAATATTTTTACTTAATTTCTATGACTTACTGTGAGTTCAGACTTTGGAGATTAAGTTGTAAGGCAGGTGCAATATTCTGTTTTTATTTTGAAAAGACTCTTACTCAGAGAAGTGCTTCAATCTAGTGAAGCAACACCAGTCTGGTTTGCTTTCTGTTTATAATAATGGGTCTTAACTACTGTTCAGGATTTCTCAATAGAGAAATTTTGGCCTTATCCTGTCTAATGAAGAGGTGTGGGAGTGAAATTAGTAGCACACCACCAAGTTATTAAGCGTTACTGTCTCAGGCTTTTCTTCCTGGCCACAAGGAAGCACTCGCAGGTCTTTCTCTGCAGAGCTGTTTTCCAACAGCTCAGCTCCCAGCTGTAGTGGTGCAAAATGTGTTCAGCAGCAAAATGACCCCCTTTGGGATCACATACTTACTATAATAAAAAGGCTCTTAGAGAAGAATAGAGGAAACAATAAGATCCTGACTTAACCAAGGAAGAGTAATATATATATGGTGAGTCTTTCTTATGAAAATTGAAAGCAAAAACTAAAAGTGGGTGAAAGCGAAGCTTAGAAAAGTGTGTATTATAAATGTCACTGAGCATGAGGTTTTCTGTCAGACAAATCACTGCCATGCGTATTAGCCATCTTGAGAGGCTGTGACCCCTGAACCAAAATGTATACAGAAAGTTAGTGAAATTGGTAGTGTTTTAACATCTGTCTTTACATTTAACCCCCACTTCAGCAAATAAGGTATCATGTGCCTCTTAAAACTGTACTATTTTAACAGTTTAATTCATGTAAGTGGGTTCATTTTGAAATGAGAATTCTAATAAATTTACAGAAATTCTGCAAAGATGGTATAGGACCAATAGATGGTGCCATTACCAAATAAATGGGTAAATTATTTACTTGGCAAATAAGATCTATGTAACAGTTATGCTGTGTGATGTCATTGTTTAGCCTTCCATACCTTAAATGGTGTAAATGTCTGATTATTTTAAATGTCTGATTCTTTTAATGGCCTTATACCTATAAAATGAACTGTAAAGCCATAAATGACTTCATATTGCTCTTAGCAGCTGATTACCTAAATAAAGTCCCACGACCACTATGTACATTGTTACTTTTTAGCACTTTTGTTTTAAAAGCTTAAAAAAACCCATAGAGTGGTTAATGTTGGAAGGGACATCCAGAGATCATCTAGTCCAACAATGTGATGAAAATCCTGGCCATTGATCTTTCATTCCACAAAAATAACCTTGTAACAAGAAAAACTCACATAGGTAGGAAGTAGAATATCAATGCATTCAGTTCACTTATGCTTAAACTTTGATGCATTGTCTGCTGTAGATCTGTTGCCTGGTCACTTGTTCACGCTTTGAAACAAAGTCTTTCTCAATGAAATGTCCTTTACCTTGCCACATGCAGTGGTTAGTACACTGACACTGCTTGTCTGTGCAGTGACCGTGGGCAATGTTTGAGTAATCTATGAAAAAGGTGATCCTTGTAAACCTCAAGTAAAAGTTTTGTGGGTGAGGAGCTCTGCAAGAAGTATTAGAGGTGAATATGTAGTACAAATGCGCTGCCTTCCAGCAAAAGTGGAGCGTGGTATTAATCTTACAGCTCAAGAACCTAAAACCTGCAGTAAGATGCAACCCAAAGGCACTGTTTAAAAACACTGTAGAATTTGCTTCCATCAGCATACTGTGCATTTCTGAAAATAAGGTCCTGCTACTCTTGGTTACTGCATGCTCAGATTGATGCAGCATATGCTTCCTGAAGAAGTTCACTTTCATGTCTTCACTGAGTCATTATATTTTCAGTGGCATGTATGTACATATCACTGCTAGGTACATCTGTAATGTAAATAAACATACTGAAGCTCATTAATTCTTATGCTAAAAAATATGCATTGGATCACATTCAGCTCTAAGGAATATTGTAACATCCCAAGTGAACGTGCATCCTATAGCAGTTTGGGTATTCAAGTCAAATAATTAATTTATAACCGAATAACCTATTGCTGGGAGTTTTGTAGTGTTCTGCAGAAAGCTGCTTTAGGAACTGAGTGTAGCTAGGTGTAGGTGTCGCTTTCCAGATGTTCTACATGCAGTTTATTAAATTGGCCAGTTAAATTCTGGAAATTCAATATTAAACAGTAAATGTGTTTTAGTAATTTTGTGTGTGTGTGTTTTTCCCTAAAATATCTTAGCTGCTGTGGTTGTGGATGAACACAGTGGTATCCTCCCTTGCAAGGTAGATTTTAAAAAAAATATTCAGTGCTTACTCAGGAGTGAAAACATCAAATTAGCCTGTTTATGCTGACAAAGGACAAAAATGGATTTCAGCAAACGATGCAAGATTGTCTGATTGCTTGGCTTGTCTAGGAAAGCTTCTGGCCAAGAGTTATAATGAAATGCATGCATAAAATTAAACCACTTGAAGTCTGTAGTTCAGCTTTCAGATACTGTAAGTATGTTCCAGTGGTCCCTAGTGGCTAAACCTAGTCCCCTGGTACCAGCGTTGCTTCATATTCATAAATCAGCTCTTCATGCATTGGCAGCGTTGGCCTGCAGAGCAAGCAGTACCACCACCGAGACGAGGCCCCTCAGCCGGGAACCAGGGTGAAAAATGATCCCAATCGATGGGGCTGTGGAGATCGCCCACTTCTTACCTAGAATGAGCGGCAAATTGAATAACAATGAGCGCGTGTGGATAAATGTCCTGTCAGCAAGGCCTGACACTGATGGATGAGCAGGTTCTAAGCGTTACTCTCCCCAGGCTGCGCTCACGCTCCAGGCTGATGTAGCAAACAGGTCCGTGCTCCTCGGGAAGGCGCTGTGCTTAGCAGAGGAAGTTGTCTGCGCTCTGCTAAAAAGATCCTGTTCGACTGTTTCAGAAAAGCCATTGCAGTTGCAAAATGCAGAAGAAATTGTCAGCTTTTTGATTTTTCTTCTGTGCATCAACAATTATCACTTCAAATCTAATATTGCAATTGTACAGCTCCTCAAGTAAAGGCCAAATGGCATTTTTAATGTGAATTTACTACAGCCAAATCCCACAAATTTTTGAATGACTCTGTCATAAAGATTTATGAAAGGATAAAAAAAGAAAAAAGCACAGTTAAGGACAGAAATAAACTCTTACTGTCTCACAAGTAAATTTTCTGGTTCATGCTAATTATTAGACTGAAAGGATTTGTGTGTCAGCACATAACTCCTCCTGTATTTTGGTTGTCAGTCCATACTTTTATATGTTCAGATGCTAAATTAATATTTGATTAATATTTATGTTTCTGTAGTAAAGCTTACTTGAAACATATACAAAATCAATTATTTGGGTCCAGTGAGACTTCTCCTTTTCTTGGTGATTGTTTTCCTGAACTAATCATTCAAAGCAGTTAAAATACATATATTTTTTTTCAAATGGCTGAAAGTTTGTGTCTGAACTTCATGCAATAACATATACATGAAGGCTTCACCAGTTGTACTGTGTTTTGTTACCATTGCTGGTTCACAGAACAGCTGCAGCTTTCAGTGTTTAAAGAATACTTCGTCAGACTAAGCATTCTTAGATCTGCATTGGTTGAATATAATTAAGATTCCAGATTAAATAAATACCTGTCTTAGATAAATAACTTGTTTTGGTATTATTTAGAATCTGAGCTCAGTTAAGCATACTACATACTGGTATGTTTTAGTAATATTGAATCTTAACTGACAGTGGTTTACATTGACTATCGTGTACATGAAATGGCAACATCTGTCCTGAACGCTTAGGTTGTATTCTGCAGTCTTTGGATTTTGTCTTTCTCCAGACATTATGACTGGAATTTTTTAACTTGTTTCTGCATAAAGCAACCATTCCTGCTGCAAGTCGGGTTTTGTTGGGCACCGAACATGGGGCCTGGGGCAGGGGCGGTTTCCCGCACACGAGGAAGTGCTCTACACTCCCTCCATGCTGTGCTTTTATAGCTGCTGCAGGAAGAAAACCAAACTTCCAAATTTTGCTTTGGTTCACGGATTTTCTTCTTCCCGTGTAATTCCAGATATTATTTTATGGTTTGAGCCCTGTATTTGCTTTGGAACAGACCTAATTTTGACCTTGGTTAAAGGTGCAGTAAAATTACTTTACTTGGTGATTTGCTCTGTTGTATCAGCAGTTCATTTCTGCTATTAGTCACTCAAAAATCCTTTTTATTCCCAGTTTCAGCATTTAAAAATGGAGTTTCATACTGCTCTGAGGTATAAATGAATAGTCATTGCTTGTAATACAAGTACACACTTAGAATGTCCTACTGCTTTTAGATGTGATGTATTTGGTACTGTAAAGGTAATGATCCTCAACCACAGCAATATTCTGTAACAGGAATATCTGTCATATTCATTGGGATTACCATGTTCATTGATTTGTGTCTGTAAATCTGCTGTTTCTACCCTTTAAATTTGATCTATAATTGGACCTTCTTAAATGGTTCAGATAAGGTAGTCTGTATTTCCTCAACAGTGTCACTGTCAGCTTCTCCTTTTTCATTATACATTCAGCAGACTTGATAAAATCAGCAGGACACCTCATTTGAAACTGTTTAATCGCTGCCTTTTTCTTTCACTAAACCATTGAGGTGGTCAAGCGATATACACAAATCATTTTAAATAGAAAATATGGCTTTCTTTGTGACCCAGTTAAACAGATAGCAGTATGCAAAACAAGTTAAAAAGTAATAAATGCCAAAAAATCTTCTAATTGGTGTAAAAAATTGCAGGTAACTTTATTCACTCCCCAAAAGTAGAGCTCTCTGAAATATGGTCAGGGCCACAGACAGATAAGATATCTTCTTGTAGATTCCCTCTTTCTGAACAAAGCCAGCTTACAATTTTAGATAGTATCATCCTGCTTTTTATATCCATTTAGGGAAAACATTTTTATAAGCCGCGCCGTTGCGGCGCTGTGGGTAGGGGTGGGTGCTGTTACGCTGCTGCCCTTGCAGTGCCTCCTTGCAGTGGATCACAGAGGTAATGTTAAACGCATGTTTTCCTACCTGTCACTTTGTCTATTCAGCTGCTATTGTTCAAAGTAAAAATAATGGCACAAAATAAATGCGTAGTGAACTGTTTTAGAGTAGATGTAGGAAATAACCTGATGGCAGCAGCCACCTACCCTGTTACCACTGCTGGTTGCCTCATCCCAGCGTGTCAAGGTGACTGTGCCGGGGCAGCTCATTAAAACAATCTATTCATTCCGAGCGGCTCAGTATTAAGTGACACATCCCCTAACATGGCTAGGCACAGAAGTGGGACAGGAGAAACAGACGAGTAGGAATTAGAAGCTGTGGCATTCACTTCACTCAGTTTTTCTTAACCTCATTTTTGTAGCAGTGTGGGGTATTAAAAAGCAAAGGCTGTCAGAAATGGGGCCACAACAGGTCTTTGTGCACAAGATGTAAATTTAAGATTAAATTAGGTGTAGGACCTCAACTGGATGGACGCTTGAGAGTATTTTAGTAAACTAAAATAGACTTTTAGACTGTTTTATGCTGCTGTTATTTAATTGGTATATTTTCTTTTTAAAATAGTAGCTAAATAGCATTGTGTCTTAATTTTATTACCATAGGTTCCGGATCACTAGCAGCTATGGCAGTGTTTGAGGATAAATACAAACCAGACATGGAGGTAAGAAATGATCTTTAAAAGTTCAGTGTTTCTTCTTCAGTAATTCTCATGACCTTAATAATTTAAGAGCTTTGAAGCTTTTTAAAAAAGTTGAACCTGTTCTAGTTTCTTGCTGTTAAAATGTTTTAATGTCAACTTACTGCAAAGCTTTGAAATCGGTCTTTAAAAAATCTTATTTCTTGCCAACCTAAGTGCTGATAAAATTTTGTATTTTAATATATCTCAAAGTTTGGAATACAAATTACCTGATTACAGGTGCCTTCAGGATTTGGATAGCCTTGGTGAGGTCGATTTTGCTGTTGTGCTGTGTTCCCTCAGCCATCAGCAGTTGGTCATTCTCTTTGTGCAGGCATCTTAATCGTTAAAAGAGAGTACACGACTGTAAAAACAACAAAAATATTAAAATGAAACATGAAAGCAATTAGGTTTCAAGATGATGGGGTATATTCAGTGCTAATAGCACTTTCTGTGATATTATTTGAATCTAAAACACAGATGTAGCAAATGCTACAGCCATTCAATACCATTGAATAATGCAGAAAAAGTGGAACTTGACTGTCTTCAGAAAGTTGTCATATTTTCTCAGTCTTTATAGTGCATCTACTGTTGGCCTTTTTTACTCTCAAGTGTTGCATTGACTGGGATGTATTTTCAGAGGGTAATCCCATAACTCTACAGAATTCCCCTCTGAAACTGACTACCTAAATTTAAAATTGTTTGTTATACCCTCTTAAATTTCATGAAGAAACCTGATACATAATACCAGTTGAATTAAAAATTTGTTTCAGGCAGTTTTCCAGTAGTTAAACTGCTTAAGAGCTGGTGAGTGATAAGCAGTTTCCCAATTATTCCTGGAAGCAGCTCCTCTTCTGTCGCTTTGTATGAAGTAGTGGTAGCTGTGCTGAATTACCAAAGTGCGGGAGTTCCTGTGTTCTGGAGTGTTGGGCAGGAGCTGAAGAAATTGGACTTTTGGCCTCCAGTATTTTTATGACGGCTATCAAAAATACTGGAATATTTTTAATTAGGCACTCAAGTTTCTTCTCTAAATAGCGTTATGTTGTACTAATAGAAAGAACCATTAAATATAAAGGAAGAATCTCTACTTTTTCCCCTCCTTTTTTTTTCCTTGCATGCTGTTTGGAGAATGACAGTCTTTTTGCAGCCTCCTATGTGGCTATGTATGTGGCGTGTGTGCTATTCATACTGAAAACATGGCCTACAAATCCTTGGAATCAACAGCTATGGAATAATAGTACCCTTTCAACGATACAAATGTCAAAGATCTATGCTAGGAAACTAAAAAATCTTATCTCATTCTCAGCTAGTTTTCAAGCTTGTATTTTAAGTCATTCTTTGTGTAAGACCAGCTAAAAAGAGCCACCAAAAATTGGTAAATTTCCAACTTTTCCTATTTAGAAAGGTCATCCTAATTAAATTGTCTTCATACACAACCTTAAATGGCAGCAGATATTCATTGTTATAACAAGCATGTAGAAATGCTACGTACCGATTTGTTGAAATGGATATTTGGATCTTGGAGATGTGCGTGCCCCGTATCCCTTTTTTGTTTTTACTGAGCATTCTGTTGGCTAACAACGGTTGATAATTGGAGTAACTGCACCAGCGATGTTTTAGGTGATAAAGCTCAACGGTGCTGTTAAACACTTCTTCACATTTCATTATGTCTGCCAGCTTAAAGTCAGTTGTTTATTCTCATTTCAATAAAATAGCCAAATAACAAATGATATTTTATTAAAATTAAATTAAATAGAAAGTACACAACATATGTATTACATAAGCTTTTATAAAATAGCAGTGCTAAATTTAAAATTCCTGGAGATTAAATTATTATAATGGGTAGAGAATTACTATTTTTCTGTCAAGATGAATACTGGTTTCCCCTGCACTAATTGTCAGAATATCTTGCTAGGGCTACTGGAGGGTAGTGGTGTGCTGCAAGACCATCACATCACAGAAAAATGATTCAAAGGCAGACTGTCCTGCACCCTCTGGTATCGACTTGCAAATTAGCATCTGGAATGTAATTAAACAAGCTTAATGAAAGTAGCAGCTGAATACTACTGGAAAAGACAATCAGCCCTTTTCCCTCTGATATATATTCTGTACTATTGAAGCTGATCACCAAACACATCGTGTGAGCACAGTTAAAAAAAATTAGCATTTATTTGAAGAATAGGAACTGTTTTTCATCCTGTTATGCTTTTGGCATGCACTGGTGTCCCATGAGAGCCATGCCACAGCAGATAGTGCACAATATTTATAAATCCATGACAGGCAATAATAGCAACTTGAAAAATTCTTTTGCTAGAATTTCAAGTTGAGAGCTGCCAAAAGCTGAGAGGATCAAATCTGCAGTGGCAGCTGCTGTGCCCTACAGTTAGAATCGTAGACTTTGAAGATGCTCAACTGAAAAGAAAAAAAAAAAGGAAAAAAAAAGACTGCGGGCTTAGCCAATTTTTGCAGGTTTCTAGAGCCCTGGCTCTCTGCCTTTTGAAGATGAGTTGCTGAGGCTTCTACCACTGCCTGAGGCATGCTAACACCAGCAGGATGTGTTTTTTTTCCATAGACTTAGTGTGTCTTCAGATTTAAGTAGCACATGCTTTATCAGTGCCAACTGTGATGGTCCTTTCCCTGGTTGCAATGCTGGGAGATGATCCCTACCCAACATCCTTCAGAGAAACTGCTAAGATAGATGGTGACGTACACGAGTGCCACTTCTGCAAGCTGATTTATGGGGCATGTTTCATTATGAAGCAAGTGCTGGCCTCTAGAGGAACCATTATAGATTGCTGAAGATGTGAACACTTTCAGCCCCGAAGGCCTGTAGATGCTTCAAAAATGTAATGCCAAGCACCTAACTACTGTAGAACAATATTAATCTGTCATGTGGGCAGCTATAGATCTACTTTAAAAAACATAAGTGGAAGAACAGAACATCTAATAGAGTGTTTCGAGCTTAAGATCTTGCCGAGCAGCCAATTTTTCTTTCAGTAGAGTTTCAATAGAGTAGCCACATGGTTCTAAACCTTCCAGCCAGGTATTGCAAATATATTCACAGATTGTGACGTTATAAACAATAGTAAAGAAATAGATATGCACATCATCATGACCTAAGAAATAATCTTTCCATAGTGTTAAATGCTGGAATTCTAGATGTGTTTATTTTATTTGCAGGTTTGTGTAGCCTGCATAAAATAGAAAAGGGGCAAGTAAATGGGGGCAAGTTGGTGCTAGCAACCTTCTTGACAAGTAGTTGCAGCTCTCAGAGGTTATGTGTGTTCACAAGGAAAACAGCAGCAGGGAAGAGATTGGAAGGGTCTAGTTGTAGACCGTGTAGGCTGGGGCTCTTGTGGCTCCCCAGTGTGTTCCTGGCCGCGCCGCTGGTTTTTGAGGTCCTTGTGCATCGCTCCGTGTCCCCACGCAGGCAGGGAGGCCTCGGCAGGGCTCGCAGGCCCTGAAGCTCTTTGCTGCATCCAAGGGGAACATGGTCTAAATGCCAGGGTCACTGCAAAAAAAATATTTTGGTTAAAAAAAGTGTACAAGGTGTTGTACAAAAATATAGGAAGGTGTGTCTTTTTCTCCCATTTTTTAAACAGCTGCTATACAAATCATTCAAATATGTTTCTGTGCTTTTATTTCCTGTGCCCCTCAATATAGTGGCAGTGTTTTTGTTTATTAGCTACTAGCAGGAATACTGAGGTATTTTTGGAAACTGTCAAAACTCTAATTTTCAACAGTAGTTGTCTCATCAGTCTTATTTAGCCTGCATCTGTGCGATTCAGGGCTCAAGAGCAATGACAAGCTGCATATGAATTCTGTATTCATTAGTGATGGTGATCAAAATGCCCGTGTCCCCGCCATAGGGCTCAGGTGTGAAGTCTGCAGGCTAATCCCAGCAGCTGACAGGCAGGGGTTTAATGACTCCGTCGGAAGGTGACCACTCGCTGGGAGGTTTGTCGGCTCGACTCGGGCGCCAGACAATAGAGATCAAGCCAGACTATCAGAGCTGAGCTGCAGAGCCTGCCTGAGATGCTTGAACCCCTGTTGGTGTCAAACACGGAGATTAGGGAAATGAAAAAACCCTGCCTTCTCGTACAAAAATAAGTGCTTAGTATTTATGTGCTCTGTGTATCTGTTTATTTCATTACTCAGTGACGGTTAGTGGCATATCTTCACTGACAGAGCTCGTGTTGATACAGATTTCATGCTTTCCTTACGTACCTGTATTATTTTCTCCCTTAGAGCTATGTGTTTACCTGGATAAGTTTCAGGTGTTAGCACAGATAGTCACCCAGAAAATAGAGGTTTAGCATGTTGTTTTTTCATTTTAAAATAAAATCATTATACGTTAACTAAATTTCTACCTGACATTTTGGACAGTCAGTACTGATCTCATCTTCTTTCATAGATACGTACCTTGGATTGATTCCATTGCAGAACTAAGGTTAAGTGAGAAATATAAAGTTTATTAAAAATGTTCTGTTTCACTTTATAAGCAGGTGTGCTCTGAAATGCTTAAGATAATTGGAGAAGTGTTTTGAGGTCTGCTTTTTGAATGTATCAAAGCTCAATTTCTATGCAGAAATCAGGTGGGAAACTGCTGACAGCATCTATCTGGCTTACCTGTGATACCCCATAACATTTTGTTCTCGTCTTCTGTTTGCAAATTATCTCGATAGTTTTGCCGTGGATTAAATTGGGCTTTGCTGTGTCGAAAAAGCACCTGTTTCTTTACCTTTGAAAAGTAAAACTTCAAACTTGGTACAAAGCAGCCCAGCCCAGAGCAGTCTAGTGCACGGGCAGATGTGGACAGGTAGTTCCTGCTGGTGCGTTGCAGTTTACATCGTTCCCGTGGGTGGATTCCTGTGACTGCCGATCCGGGAAGCAGAGCCCAGCCCGACTGGGAGGTAGGAGCAGGAGGTTGGGGCGCGCGGAGCTGCTGCGGGGCCGGGAGCCCGGCGCGCCCGGGGCGACACGAGGCCCCGCGTGTTCGCTCAGGAGTTGGGTGTCTTTAAGAAGAAAGTAATGACCAGGCAGCCTGAGACTGTTTTTTTTCCCCTGGAAAAAGTGTACAGTCGTGGGATATATAGTTTAGTTTTTTTCATGATTTACATTTCTTGCTACTCCCGAGCAGCTGATGTTCAGTGTGTCACTCCAGGTAACGCAGCTCTAACAAAAACCTTGAGCATCCACTGACAATGGAGAATTTATGTTTGTTTTATTGCTGAGCATGTTCATTTTCTTCTGAGAATCAGTTTCCTAAAATCCATGAACTTTATCCAGACACAAGTAGTGATGGATTATTTGCATTTTTATATTAATTCTAAGTATGGAAATAGTGTTAAAAAAATCCTACAGCTGTGAGGGGAGATGGTTATTTAATTCCGTACTCAGGAACTATGTATTGTACTAGTCTTCACGTAAGGCATAAAATATAGGGACTAATATTATTGAATAGCAGCTCCGAATCATATAAGTTTTTTGCCTTGGCAGGTAATTTGGCATAAATTGTTAATGTAAATCCAGGTTAGTGGGGAAGACATTATTTTACTAAAAAAGATAAACTGCTGATTAATTCAGAATAGAACTCAATTACAAATTGAAAGTGTCTCTGCGGGACGCCAGTACCCTAAAGACAGCAGATGTTGAATTGATACTCCAGCATATTTCACACTGGTATGAAATATTAACGCGGTTTATTATACTTGTGTGGTGTCGGGATCAGCAAGGGGGAGGTGTGCTGAGGCCGGGCTTGCGGGCGCCCGCGCCAATGGAACACGAAGATTCTGCAATCGCTGAGAATAGTAATTGGGGGCAGAGAGAGAGGTGTATTTTATGTGAAAACTTCTTACGAGAAAGCAGTAGAAAAATATATATTTACTTATATATTATCCACAACAAAACTTATATAAAATGCAGTATAAACGTATTTGATCTATTGATGAAGGAATATGAATACATTTGCGTAAAAACTCCCAAGAGCTGTTTTTTTTACGGTACTGCTTTTTGATATATTAATGTATTAATAAAGATAATGTAGAAGAAAATGTAGATATATTTATGGAAAATCTTGAATTGCCCCCCTTTTTTTTTTTGAATAAGAGTCCTACTTTAAAAGCTAGACAAACAGCAGAAGGAACTCCAAGCAGAAGGGTGATTCGCAGCATCGAATCTGGAGAGATTCGGTATTCTGGAGAGAAAATTCTGATCGAATTTAATAGGCTTTGAGTTCCTGACACAGTTTGTTGTGCAAATACTGGGCCAATCGCTTGCCTTCCTGCAAGTGACTGAAGTGATGTTTCAGGATTTGGGGCATCTCTGGTCCTAGTTGAATAAGGCTGTGGAAGAGCTGGAGAATAACCCGATGCATTTGACCTGGATTTAAAATAACTTGAGCTGCTTTACACGCACAGTATTATAGTAGTTATTTTCCCGCTCACATTTGCTTTAGAAATTACTGTACTTCTGCTCCTCTTGGTTTGTAGCAGCTGTTCAGGAACAATAAACACACGTATGCTGTTTGAAGGCATATGCATGTTTAGCTTGGATTTAAGTTATTTGTTTTGTTCCTTAAGAACATGACCAGTTCTAGAATAATATACGGCTGAAATTCAGCAGAACGAGGAGACTCCATCTTCACCCTGTGAGGGCACAGATCCCTGCGTGGCTGTAATTCACTGGGGTGCACTGGGGAGGGGAAGAGGCTCGGTTCAATTTGAACTGCTTTGCGGGGCACGTTCCCAGCTGACAGACACAAAAGTTAGGGTCACATAAGGTGTTTAGTCCCGCTATCTGCAGGTACTAACCCTTCACATTCTTGGTAAGACTCATTAAAGCTTTCAACTACGTCTAAATTACCAGACTAGATACTGACAATAACAGCAGAAGGCATTAACTGTACTTCGAGAGGCATTAAAACACAACAACTTTCTACATTTTTTTTTCAGTATAGAAAAACATCTCCAGTTTAAACTTGTAAGATTACCAGAATGCCCAGGAAATAATACTCACAATGCTGTTGCAGCCTCTGTTAAAACTTCTCCAGGAGTAACGATATGTTTATTTATAGCTATTAACAAAGAGAGTATTATTACAAGGTAGAAATAGCCATGCACTCTCTAGAAGTCTCATCTTTTTACTTCAGTATCCCTTGAAATCTGGAAATTGCTTAAGTGAGAAGAGAAACTGGATTCAAGCCATATACAAGAATAATGTGGAAAAGTTCCTTATTGGGGCTGTTTGTGACTCGCACCATAGCAGCTGTGGAGAGGTAATCTATCAGCTCTTGAGTGTCCACAAAATGCAACTCTCCAGATAACAGGTTTAAAGTAAAGATTTAATACAGTCTCTATCTACTATGATGTTGCAGTGACAGTTTAAAACTCATTCTCTAAATCTCAGCAGACTTTATAGCTAGCAGTGGGCCCATATAAAGCTTAATGGCATTACAACACATAAATCATCTTTTAAAGACGCTACCAGTAGCTCCAATATTAAATGCAGACAATTGTCTGTGTTATAAATAATTTATCAAACACTATTTCAGATTAGCCTTCCATGCTGAGTTATTTATTTTAGCCTTTACTGTACTATTCCTAAGACACGTTTTGAAAGATCCATTACTGGTCACTTTAATGAACTTGGGGTCTGTTTTTCCCCCTCCAGCGCCGTGGTACATCTGTGGTGACCATTACACGGCTGGGCTGGACCTCTTTGTGCCTTTTACAAGTGCTGCCCATTTGTCATGGAGTGGTAAATGGAGTTGCACATTGGAGTCCGGGGACACATTGTGCGATGCAGTGATGGAGACAAACAGATAGCTCTATAAAGTGCTGCTTGTCACAACTGACTTGTATTACAGTACATCACTCTTGCTGTAATCTCATTTAAGAAGCAGCGTGGACCCGGGAGAATGATATTCCCAGTTAGCTTGGTCTTTGCAACCATAAAGCAGGAAGTGCTCCTTTTATGTGCTCTGAACTTTTAGGGGTTGGTTTTTTTTTTCTTTAAGATTAATTATTACAGTCACTCATTCGTGCCCCTGTAGTTAAGACTGTGTCAGCACTTTCATTATAACCCCCTATTTTCTGGTCATAAAATAGCAGTTCTTGCTAGAACTTTGTATGCAGGTTCTCTAGGAAGAGACTGTTTCTCTTGTGGTCGTTCTGGTCATCTTTCTAAATTATGAAAAGGGAATAGGAAACGAACAGAGCACTGTGTCAGGGCTCCCTATAATTAGAATTATTCCAGGCTTGTGAACTAGGCTGCAGTATATCAGGTGAAGGAGCTGAGATTGTCTTAGACCTTTCCCTGTGTAGTAGGAGCCTCAGTGTCACTATAACTGAACTCTGTTGACTGCAGGGTCTGTGTAAAAAAAATATTTTGTTATAAATAGATTAATAGAAAGAGTATCTTCTACAAGTCAATATATACTAAAGTGTTTGACTTACTTAAAAGATGATTCTGCAAAACTTGTTTTAAAAATTTGGAAAAACTAAAAGGAAAGAAAAGAAAACCACTCATCTGACTGCCTGGGTAGTAATGAGTTTCTTAAAATAACAGTATGTGTGTTAGCTTAAACCTATTGCTGCTACTACTTAAATTTTAAAACATAGCTACATATAGTTTTTCCTTTGCTTTAATATGCTTATTTTTGCTATGGTTGAGATTTTAAATATATTTAGAGAGAAAGAGCGAGTGCTATATAAAATAACTTTAGCATGCAATGAATCAGCTTAGAGAAATTAGCCTTCTATCTGCTGAATAAGGAAATAGTTTTGAGAGTGCTGCTACCAAAAATCGATGTAACAAACAGAAATTATTACTATTTGCAGTGTGACTATTTGGTTCAAGTCAGCTTGGTAGAAAATATAATTTAATATTTCTTCTTTTTTTAAAAAATCAACCCAAACAAAAATGGGAATGAAATAAGCAGCTCACTTAAAACCAAACCCCAAACTCTCCCGGTCGGTATCGTAATTGAGCTGTTTAAACACGGGTATTGGCAGCTCTCCGTCAGCGGGGCGCGGGGGGCCGCGTCTCGGCCGCGGGGTGTCCGGGGCACCAGGGCTGCGCACGGAGCCACGCGGAGAGCTGGGCTGTCCCGTCCCGCGGGGACAGTCCCTGTTTGCCTCCTGCTCCATAAAGAAGACACTGGCAGACCAGGCAGCAGGGCAGCCTGGTAGCAGGGGCTGCCTGCGCCCAGGGCGCGCACCGGGTGCCAGCGAGTTCATCCAGAGCATCAACAAGGTGCTCCTGCCGTATATTTCTTTATACTGAGTAGTATCGTCACTTGCAGCCTAACTAAGGATCTAGGGCCCTCCAGATCATTTGTGGTATCTGCAGTTCTGAGCTTTGATCACCGCAACCTGGAGCTGCACCGAGATAAACGAGACCTGTCCAGGGGAGCTGTAGAGGGAGCCAGCGCAGCACAGAGCGTCTGTGGGGATTAAACATATAGAGATGCATTCGGACGCTGATGATTACAGGGCTGCGATAGAGAGGGTATCGTTTTAATGGAGAGTTTGGATGGTTTTGAAATACTTTGTTGTAGAAGACACTTGCCTGAATGGTAATTATGCAAGTGTTAATGTTCAGCAGAGACTGTCGTGTTCTGTTTCAGAAGGCTGTTTAGCCAGCTTCTAAATACTATTTTTTTTTTTTTTTTTAAATGCAGGTGTTATGCAGCATGCATGGCAGTAGCTTCATATTTTCCATTTTTAAAGGTTGAATGTTACAAACCATGCTGGTGCCATTACAAAATCACACACCTCATCATGGAACCACGGCAGCTGATTAACTAGGCACTGCCCAGGGAAGGGTTGTAACGGAGCTACTACGGCCCTGGTGCGGATATTTAATTTGAATACAAGTGTTAGAGAGGGCCCTGCGGGAACTGCCATTGTACACGTGCACGGAGGCCTGGGAGATAATAGCGTCGAGTTGGTTTCTTTTTCCCCGCATTCATTAAGAGAGAAGTTTTAATTTTGTTCTTGCAGTCGAGCAGGGTTCGGGGCAGAGGGGCACCCATGGGCCAAAGAGCTGCCCCGCAGCCCCGTCCTGCTCCGTGCACTGCTGTTCCTGCTCGCAGGGCGCTGGGATAAAACAGGCGCTGATGTCTCATTTAGCATTTGAGAGCTCACAGCTTCCACTGTCACATGGACAAACATTTCTGTGAAATGCCAACACTTGCGCAGTGACAGCTTTTTTAACTTTTCCAGGAAGAGGAAGCCAAACAGCTTGTGAGGAATGCCATTGCAGCTGGCATATACAATGATCTGGGCTCTGGCAGCAACATCGATCTCTGTGTGATAAGCAAGAACAAGTTGGATTTCCTCCGTCCATATGATGTGGCCAACAAAAAAGGGGAAAGGTTGGTATTCCTGAAGCTGTGCAGCATCTATGCGGTTGCTAAATATTTCCTGTCTTCCATGATATAATGATTTTTTCAGTTTATTCCTGAAATCTATTTTTAAAAACTTTAAGACAGACATTATCAAAACTGCTTTATGTAGTTGAGAGCTATTAGAGGATTATCTTTAGCTCTGTATTTAATATATTAGCATTTGAAGTCCTGGTTTGCAGTCAAACACTGAAGTTGTTGGTGGAATTTACAAACATTGGGAAGAAATAAAATCACGTACCTGCCCCTCTGTCCTGAGCAGGGAGACGCGTCCAGGATCAGATGTCTGAGCCTGAGCGAGGTTTAGGTGCCGTCTCCTCCTCGCTTGGGCAGCAGCGCAGCCCTGTTTGCGACTCCTGTGCTGCGAGTCGTGCGTGTGCAGGGCCCGGCGGTGTCCCGTACCCTTTGCAGCGCTGCCTAAATTTAGCAGGGCAGAGGGAAAGGGACTAGCTGGCAGCACAGCCTGTCATTAGCCATTATGTAAGAACCCGCTGGGGGGACAAAAACGACAGCAACCCCCCCCCGCGCTCTGCCCTGTAACTGTGCTGCATTCACTCCCCTTCTAGAAGCCATTTCTAGCCAGTGGTTGGAAAATAATGTCCTTCTGCAGACCGCCAAGAACCATAGACTTTTTTTGATCATTGCTGTTTTCTCATACAAAATCTCCAGCTATTTGCTGTAACTTTTTTGAAGAGTTATAGTTAGTAGCTAAATTTGGCAGTAGCAAGAGATTTAGTCAGATTAAAGTTGCTTCCCACTTTGTGTGTAAATGAACAAAAACTTTTGCAAGTTGAGAGTGTTCATGCTTTTCTAGGGGGGCAGCCCTGTCCTGCTACGTCTGCTCTGCAGAAACTCGTGCTCTGCCTTTTCCAGCTCTTTCCTTGGCAAGCCCCATCGGGAAGGGATTTCTGTGCAGGCTCCTCCATTTTATGGTTCTCAGTGTTCATTCCCAGCACACGGAAAGGCTGCACAGCAGGTTAAACTTCAGCATTTTGTAACACTTGGAAACCCTTCACAAAGGTGATATTATGCTACCCCTAAAAACAGCCACTTTGACTCTCCTAAGTTTAGTGTCATAAATATTCAACTACAAAATTTATTGGGAACAAAGTTACACTTAAGTATGTATAATACGATCTTTTAATACTGAGAATATTCAGGACGCAGAGATGATGAAATTCTAAAGTGAGCAAGATTTTAGGGTTAGAGGAGCTGACACATTTTCCTTCTGACACTCAGACGTGTTGTTTGGTGAACTGCGTTGCCTAAGCCGTGATTCACAGCCCCCAGGGCAGTTGCAGGCTTTTGCAATATGTACTTTTATGTTGTGTGTAACAAGTTGTGCAACTTTTCAGTCTGCTGCCAAAATAGTAGAGTTGAAAGAAATCACTTTTTCCTGCCCTTCTTTTTAAAGACAGACACAATTGGCAAAGCCGCTAGGAACAGCCTGCTCCAGTTAAAGGCCCTTTGCACTTGGCCCACGCAGCTGCCTGCGCCTGAACCACGGCGGGAGCAGAGCCCGGGGGGACACGCAGGGAGAACGTCCCTTATTCCGCTCAGGGGAGGCCAGGCGCTTCCCTGCGCACGGGGACAGGAGAACAGCTCGTTTTGACGGGCACCTGCAGCAGGATTTCAGAAGCAGAGCTGGATTGCAGACACCTTGGCTTAAATGTTGGCTTGGATTTCTGTAATAAAATTAGCTAAAACATTGGTAAAAATTGCTCTAGAGCTGCAAAAACTAGGGTGTTTTTGAGCAAGGCTACCCAGCAAGAATCACTGTATGCTACTGTGAAATTTCATTATTTCTATAATGTTGCTTTTCACAGCTCTTGATTATTTTTTTTCTTAAGACAGCATGTTATACTAAGCACAGTTTCTTTACTCACTTTGATAATAAAATCCCAAACCAGAGAAAGTCCTTAGATCCAGAATTTTAAATCCGAGTTTTCCCATATCACCTTCCAAATTAACTTGCACTTTTTTTCTCCTACAGGTTGGGTAGATACAAGTGTGAAAAGGGAACTACTGCCGTTCTCACTGAAAACGTGGCACTCCTGGAAATGGAGGTGGTGGATGAAACTGTACAAACGATGGACACATCCTGAACTTATGGTGACCGAGCCCAGGATTAGCCACACTTCAGTTTTAGAAGCCTCCCTCTGATACAAAAATAAAGAATTCTTACCTGTCTCCTAAGGAGTGTTTCTGACAATACTACTTTCTTTTCCATTCTCTCTGCTGAAAAAGTGAGGCTTATGCAGAACTGTTTTAGCCTAAAAGAAAGATCCATATTATCATATATGGAGAGTTGGGCTCTGGCGCATCGGTTCTGCCCTGCTGCCAGTGCAGGGCTCCAGGCTGGCCCAGTAGCTACCAGGGCTGCTCGTGTAATGTCAGTCCAGGACGGGAAAAAAAAAAAAAAAAAAAAAGTAGTAAGGGCAAAGATTTTCTACCTAAGCCCAGTTTCTGTCTGTTTTTAATTTAGCAGGATGTTCTTTTTTTATATATATGCCCACTAGATGAACAAGCTTGCTAGGAAAATCCTGAGCACTCTTACTGACCGAACCAGACTGCGATGTTACTGCACAGGTTGCAGTGGCATCACCACATGTCTACATCCCTTCTCCCCTGGTTTCTGCAGTGACAGGGAGCTGCTGGGTGCAGCCCCCCAGCTATAGCCGTTTTCCTTTCTGAATCACCCGACTGCAGACGCTCAGGGCGACGCTCCGTCTCCCGTTACTTGCCCCACGTTTGCTACACGTGTCCGTATCTTCAGCTGGGCCGCGGCTGGAGGCTGAGGTTTCACAGGGGTTTCCCTCGGGTGAACGGACAGCGCTGGAGTCCGCGTCCAGCAGCAGAGCTCGCGTGAAGCATGAACAGCCCCTAGTAGCTGCTAGGAAGTTTCATGTTGACATTTAGACTCTTTTCAGTGACCATTTTTAACAGTTATTTTCCTTTACAGTAGACTCATACTTTTTTCTAACAAAGGTGTTTATTTTGTAAATCATTGTTTTATTTATCTAAAAATGCACAATTGCAAAAAAAAAAATTACCTTCTGAAATACAATTACTTATAAGCACGAATAAATTCCATGTAGCAAGAAAGTGACCAGACTTCTCCAGCTAGTCGAGCGCGCGGAGCTCCCCGGCAGCCCGGACCGCGCGTGGAGCCTTCGGAGCATCCCGAGGAACCGCAGCTGCCCCCGCGCTCGAGGAACCCGGCAGGGAAAACCACAACCTTTGGTCTTGACCCAGGAACCGCTCAAGAAGCCGACCATGAGTGAACCGTGCACATGGGAATGGTGGGAGCAACTGGTGCCTCTCCCGCGTCCTCAGGCGGATCCGGATTCCCGGCTCTGCGGAGCGCGGCAGGCGCAACCTGCTGCCGCGAACACCCACCCCGGGGCACCTCGCGCCAATGAAACCGACGTTATTCACAGCAATTAACAGCCTCACGTTGCTACCTTACATAAATATTTCAAAATTTGATTAAAAGCAGTTGAAGATGGTACGGCAGTTTTCAGTAAAGAACATTAGATTAAAAAAAAAAATCCACTAAAAGCATATATATGTATTTAACCCGCTAACCCTAACCTTATTTCAAAAAAATTAAGGATTGTATGTTTTTAAGAAAAAAAATAAACAAAAAACCAAAGGCACAGGCTGCATTTTAACTGTCCCGACAAACCTGCTCTGGGCAGCAGCCGCCGTCCCCGCGGAGCGGCTCCGGCCCGGGCAGCGCTGCTCCCCGCGGACGACGGGACGGAAACACTGGAACGTGGATCCAGCGGCGCTGCTGCGGCAGGGAGCGCTGGGCAGCGACAGTAACGAAACAGATCATTGATTCAATGAATGGATTTGTTGGTGGAAAATTTCCATGTCGCTAAAGAAGATGACTCCTTCAAATCAGGTTGCTCTGTTACAAAAATTCACATTCTATAAATTAGCTTTCACAGTTAAATAGAAAGGGGCCGATCCTTATGCAGAATTAGATACACAAAGCGTTTCACCTACTTCTTTTTAAAATGTTTCAGTTTAAAACGCTGCTTTGTTTGTGTTTTATCTCTCAGTACCTGAAGTACCACTGAATTTGACAAAAGTATCTTCCCCAAAATACAGCTGGCTTCTCCGAGTAACACTGTTTTAATAACAACTTTTAGCCTAAAAGAAAAAAAAAATCATACCAAGAGGGAAAACAAGTCTAAAGAGAAGCGACTTGCAGAAGCAATGCTTGTTGCTTTGTTTTTCCCCCAGTATACACTAAACTCATTGGCTGTAGCCAAATTAACAGATAAATGCATCAGCAAATTACTCACTCTAAATTTTCAGTTTAAAAAGAAAAGAAATCTTGAAACAAATACGTTTCCCTCACCCCAACACCCTTCCCAGTTCCTACATCTGAAGAGGAGGGAATTAATAAAAACATGGATGCTTTAAAAGATGATATGAAGTAGAAATTGAATTTGCTATTAACCATTTGCAGAAGAGGCAAAGTAGCAGTTATACAAATTACACAAAAATCTATGGCAATTCTTACATTAGTATAAAGTGATTTCACTGAAGGAATTATTTCAATATTTCACATTACAGTTAAGATAGAAGGGGTCTCCAAGACGCCCTTGTTAATATAATCTACCCTAGATTACACACGACAGTTTTAAGAAAGGACCCTTAAATGATCTACATCTGTAACATGTTATTGGCTTAAAAAAAAAATAAAATAAAATCACTTGCAATACCTCACAGAATCGTCACGTTAAAGCATGACCACCTTGTAAGAGTCCTTGCCAAATAACCTGCAGAAATAATGGAGCATCCCGCTAGGAGTGCTCAACCCTCCCGCTTGGCTGACCAGGCACCAGTCGGTTTCATCTGAGACAAAAACTTCAAGTAAGACTAAGCTGTGCTGGCTTGGAGCGCGGCGCGACGGCTCAAGTGCTGGAGGTCCAAACATGCATTTGTTTTGCTATTTGGTGCACGTAACCAATGTCAGGTCTCTGATCTGGATCGGGGTATATGCACATGCTGACCAGCTCCCGCAGCTGAAACACAGGAAAAGGGTCAGTCGGACACAGCTCCGGGAACGCCGCATCCGGCCGCACGGAGCGGCCGCGCTGCAGCCGGGGCAGAGCTGCTCACGCAAAACCCGAGCGGCCCATCTGGACCTGGGATCCAAGATGCCCGAGCCCGGCTGTCCAAGCCAGCAGCGATTCCTCGCAGAGCCCACAGCCTGGTCATTGATTACTTCTAATAAGCAAAATGCGGAAGGTCTGAAGCCTCCCCACCTCCCAGCCCTCTTTATTGTGCACATGAAAGATTGTAGCTTTTAATTATACAGACACCAAAAGCTGCTCGGCTCCCCGAGGCCTGCGGAGAAACAGCCTTGAGCCTCTGATCTTCTCACATCCTCCCAGCAGCCACGGTGCCAATTATTTTAATGGTAATTAAAAGCATGACCGTGCAGGCTGTAAGCAGAGCCCCGTGCAGCAGCGAGCGCTCCCCGCCAGCAAGGACGGCTCCGGCTGGGGCCTCGACCCGGCCCGGCGCAGAACCCGCTCCGGAGCCCTCCCGCAATCACCCGCATCCATTCGGGATCGGTCCTGGACGAGCACAGGGCTCTGCACATCACGACGCTGCCCCGGGCCGGTACCTGGAGCGCAACCCGGCTCCGAACCCGCTCGCAGGGCGCGGGGCAGCCCCGCGGGAGCAGGAGAGCAGAGCCGCTCTCGGACACGGGACGCTCCGCCGGCGCCTGCACAATTCCCCATTTACCTTTTCAGAGTAATGTTCAGCTGGAAGGGGCGGGTAGTCACATTGCTCTATTTTCTGGCAAAGAGAAAACAGGTTCATCTTATCTCCATAGAAAGGACTCTGAAGAGCTGCCATCTGGAGGGAAAAACAGAAAATATCTCAGGAATGTGAAGGATTTAATAGCCCTCAGTACTGCCGATTCGCAAGAGCAGATTTCCTTCTTTGACAGGGAGCAAACGCACGTGCCGCTCAGAGCGGCGGCAAGGCCGGGCGGCACCGAGGCCACCGCCGTCCCGAAGCAAACCCCGTCGCTCCCGCTCCGCCTGCATCTCCGCGTCCAGGAAAAGTCGCTCTCCCACCACCGGGACATTAATCCTGTCCACAGGGTTTCAGATGTGGGACACCAAGGACACAGAACAAAAATATCTGTTCTCTTAACAGACAGGATACTCGTGCTCTAGGGCATAACCACCATGGGCTGTTTAAAGACTAAAGCTCTTCTGTCTTTGATAGCATGTGATAACAACAAAAAATAAACTGATTATTTCTGCACATTGGCCAGCTGGAATACAAAGAATCTTAAGCATGAGTGAATCACTTCAGTCCTAGAAAACAACGACGACAACGAGAACATCCCAAGCAGCAGCCGCCCCGGCTCCCTCCGAGGCTGCTGCGCAGGGAAGAGGCTCCCGGGCCGGCTCGGGCTGCCGCGGCTCCTCCTGCCCCGCGCTGCCTTCCTCTCCAGATTCCGCTTTACAAACCCATATTTGCATCTCTAAAAACAGCGACCTGGGAGACAGACGGAACACGCGAGGCCAGCGCGACGGAGGGCTCTTTGGTGGGGGAAGTTTCCTCCTGGGGTTTGCAGAGATTCTTTAAAAAGACGTGTTTATATCAGGCTTAAGCCTCAGGAAGGAAGTTGCATCTTCACGTGGGGAAGATAATTTGTCCTGGAAGCCCTCACCCAAGCGGCCTAAATGAGCGTTAAACAACGAGCCTCAATTACCCGAACTGCTGAGTGCTGAACGCACGGTTCCCAAAATGCATCCTGGAAAAACCCAGGCTGGTTTATCCCAGTTTTCCCTATGCAAGACTTCCCATGAAGGGAGCTCAGAGCAAGGCGCAGGCTCGGGCTCCGCGCAAGCGCTGAGGAGGGTTTGCAGCGCCCGGCCCCGCAGTGCCCGGCCTGGGGCTGCAGCGCCCGGCGGCTCCCGCGGCGCCTCCCGGCCCCGCGAACGCTCCTGTGGAGCCAGTGAAACGATGACTCCCAAAGGGAAGGTCCGAACAGGAGACAACGCCGTTTCTGGAGCCTGAGCTGGTAAAAGAGGGAATTAAACCCGAAAGGGACGCTGCACCCGCTGCGGCGCACGCAGCAGCCGCAGACTCCAAATTTATCTCTACGGCAATTTGCGGTGCTGCGTTTGGGTTTGCTCCTGACATTTTGATTATAACAATTACAGCGGGACCGCTAGATCCCCACTTAGAATGACCACCATGCACTATGACTGGTTAAGAAAATGCAGAGGAATTGCTGTTAGTGTTTAAATTGATCATCTTGCTGGAGCTGCTAAAGTCATTGCTTGTAGCTATATTCTGGAAATAAACAACTTATTTTTATCCCCTCCAAGTTATCTTGATGACAGCTTTCCAGAGGAAGAGAGGGAGGAAGACAGTTCCTACTGTATTGATAAGATTTAATAAAAAGCACTAGGCGATTATCAATGTCAAAGTTAAGTGGTGCTGCACGACATCCCATCCCCAAGCCCTCGAGCTTGTGCAAGTCAATGCCAGTGGACACACATGTCTCTTAAGGCAATTTGTACATTAACTCTCTCTTCAGCTTATCTACACAATCTGTACGGAGAAATATCAGAAGTGACTCATAACCAGGCAAACATTATTTCCGTACTTGTAAGCCAAAAGGAGAAGCATTTTTGTTTCAAGCAATTAGTGACAATAAACTCCAACCCCTCTGAAGAGAGGTGACTTGAGGGGTGAACTTGATCTCCAGTTCAGATTCTGAGAAGTTTGGGCAGTCCAAGGAGCTGCTGTAGGGAACGCGGCGCTGCCGACCGGCGTCTCCTGCAACGTGCAGGCTCCCGCAGCTCCTGCTCACCAGCTCGAGCCTCACCAACGTACAGGGAGTTTAAAAACGCTTCTTATGCCAAGTCGCTCACATATGACTACAGTACCCTGCTGCTAGCAGAGAATTATGTCTGGTGTGCAATTAAATCAGCTTCTCTGAATGTAAGGAGCGCCGAGACTGCAGCGCCATAAGGGGACCATGCTGCCTGCAACGAAAGCACGGCGCAATGCTAAACATTTCTCTGTGCGTAAATCTGGAATCCCAAATCCAGGAGAGCCGCGGCCCAGGGACGGCTCCGGGCAGCCCGCGGGGCAGCGCTCCCAGCCGGGAACAGCGGTGCCGGCGGCGCTCCGGCCTCCACAGTGCCCGCGTAATGCGGCATCCCGGCTGCTCCAACCCGGCCTCGTCGGCCTCGTCGCGCAAGGCTGCACTGCACCGCTCCTGCTCTTAGTACTTCCCCAGCAGAAGCATTGCAAGTGAAACTATCCCTCACCAAAAACACCAGCTTTCAAACCCTTTGCTGCTGCTACTGCTTCAAGATTTTATTAAAAGGCACTTGAATTATTTAATTTCATTATTTCAACAAGGATTTGGAGCTAGACAGAGAAACGCTCTGTTTGAGCTCACCGTTCTCCATCTGTGATAATTAGTCACAATTTCCTAACCCAAACCTTCCCATGGGATTCCAGCACCGACCGTGCGAGACGCCGGTCCCAGCCTGCAGCACCTCCCTGCAGCCGGCCCGGCCGCCGCTCCGGCAGCGCCAGGACCCCGCGCGGCCGGGCTCTCTGGGGACGCGTCTCCATTACCCCCATGCAATATCCTCAATATCCTTCCCCTAGCTAAACCTCCAGCACGTCAGGTGCTCGCAACCAGGCCCTGCTCTTAGCTCCTGCTGGGAACAGCTGTGGCGGGTGAAGAAAAGCTGGCAGATCTGATCCTTACCTCGTACAATAAACAGCCCAGGGACCAGATATCGGATTTAAAGTTATAGCCGTTTTCGTGTATTCTTTCTGGGGACATGTAGTACGGCGTTCCCACTGCAAGAAAGCACAGAGAGGGGCAGTGAGCGGCGGGAGCGACGGTCCATGCAGCAGGCGGCTGCCTCCGCGGAGCACAACGAGCTCCAGGATTCACTCAGGAACGTGGGAACGGGTCGTGGTTTCAACAGCAGGTTCTTACCTGGAACCAAAACACAGCAATATAAAAAACAGTGAGAGATGAACATTGCTGACAATGTGTTTAATTTTGCAATTTGAGGACAGTCATTTTGCCTCCCTGTCATCCACACATCCTCGGGCTCCTGCACGTGCGCAGCGGCACGGACGGCTCCGCTGCGGAGCGGGGCGGCACGGACACGGGTTGGAGCCTCCGCGCTGGGGGCCGGGAGGACCGTCCCGCAGCACCGCAACCCGCCCAGCACCGGCTGGAATTCCAGCACCTCCCAAAAGCACAGAGAAGATTCCCAACCCCAAAACGCCATTCCCGCCTGCAGCCACGTCCGGAGCCGCGGGATTTCCACGTAGCTTCAGAAGCCTGTGCTTTATCAGGAGCACTTTACCGCTGCATTTTGGACAGCAGCTACCAGAAAGAATTAATAAATTCCTTATCTCAAAAACTCACTCTTCTTTTAAAACCCTGAATAAGTTTCAGATGTGGCTCTGAAAACAGGAGACACCCTGGCACTCTCGACTACATCAAATACTCATCAGATACATCATTTATTCAAACATCCAAGAGCTCTCCGCTCTTCCCCGCTTCCCTTGCCTGCTCCTCCGCTGTCAGTTTTTCCTGCTTTCGACACAGCCGCGCGGCCTTCTCTTAATTAAAGGCTCTCACAAGATGGCAAACGCTTAATCCACCCGTGACGTCCAGGTTCATTCCGATTGCTGGAGGCGGCTGGAGAGGGGGAGCGCGGGCAGCCCCTGCCCGGCTCGGGAGGGACCCCGTCCCGCGCTCGGAGCGGCTGCCCCGGGCTCCGCTCCGGGCTCTGCTCCAGCGGCATTGCCCGCGCTCCAGCCTACCCAATCCCGGCGGTTACATCAGAGCAACTCAAAACTCGCTATACAACACGAAATGAATCCTGTGCAGCTGGGGAGACACCTAAGAAGTGAATATAGACACACAGATAAAATGCAGATACTGCAGCTCCGCTTGCCGAAACAAACCAAGTATCCATAAATGGGACCAATCTCTTCCCTACAGCTCCCCTGCCACCGTTACCACTTTGCTAACAAACTGCATCAAATAACTGCACAGAGCAGCACCCTCACAGAATCCACTGCTTTTCACGGATTCCTCCCATTCCCAAGACAAGGTGCGCACAGGGGGACAGTGCAGACGCACAGATGGGGCCCCAGCCCTGGCTGCTCCCGCTCTCCCTTATTCCGGGTCACGGCGCGACAAGCTCAGAGCCAATAACAACACGTGGGCTCCAAAGTTACGGCCCTGCCGTCCCCGCTCCTCGCAGGCTTCGTTCAATTTAAAATTGTCGTTTTGGATAATGCCTTAAAACGACCCTCGGGCACAGCAGGATGACAGGGCCCCCGCACGGATGAGTGCGTTGGAGGCCGCATCTGATTTTCGTGCATTAGCCTCTTCCGTTGTATTAAACAGGGCCGCGGAGATCCGCGCACGGGCTCATTCTGCAGGACCCACCTTGCGCGTTTACCTACCATTACGGCAGCGTCGGCAGCAAATGCACCAACGAGCAGGCCGCGGCGCTTGCGAACCCGTGCGTTAATTCTTAAGTAACTGTCATGATAAGGGGCTGACAAGCCCAATTCGCTTTATGGCCTGTCCAACATTATGTGGGAATCTCCCGTAATGAGCATCTCCGGGAGAGCCGCGCGGGGCTTCCGAAGCGATCAGCCGGCCTCGCCATTGCATCACATTAGTCAGTTTGACAGAACAGTCTAATCGGAGACTATTAATCAGAAACTTTCTTTGGCATTTGCCCTGCCGCACATACAAAATATTGTTCAGATTCAATATTAATCATGGGCTGGCAGCGGATGCCTCTCAAGTTATAAGGATCACAAATCCCAGTGCAGGATTCTGACTGGGGAAGCGTCTTCCCGTTCCGCCCCCGGCAGCGGGAGCTCCTCGGGGCGGACGGCCCCGTGGCACCAGCGGGAAACGCCGGCTATCCCGAGCAAGACCAGGAAAACACTCTCGTTCTGCAGGAAAATACAGAGCCGAGGGCTCCTCCGTAAAGAAAATCCACATTCCTGGCCTCTCCCACACGGCTGGACTCAACAGCCGCTGCGATTAGAGCGGCCGGAGAGCCTCGACGTGCCGAGCCGAGCCCGGGTCTGCTGCGGAGACGCTCCTGGAGCGCAAGGAAAACCGGGCTCACCCCTGCGGAAAGGTTTGAACAAGGGACCTGTGTTTTTTCAATGCTATAAAATAACGGCATCTTTGGAACTGGTCGAACTCCAGAGTCCTGTTTGGTTCCAGACTCTACAAGGAGCAGTCGATGGGGGATGCTGTCCAGCTCCGCGTGCACCGGCACCTTCCCGCTCACCTGCAGCCGGGCGGCACGACGTGTCCTGCCTCCCCTTCGTCCCGCAGCAGGAACGGGGCTCTGCCACGAAGGACCTGGCGGGGTCGGCCCTCCCCTGCGTCTGCACAGAGTTTTCACTGCGTCTGTACAGAGTTTGCCCCGTTTTGAGCGGAGATCCTGGAGCACAACGCGGCCCCGGAGGGCAGCGCTGATTAAAGCTCCTCCTTTAAACAGCTGCTCAATGCAAACTTGGCCCTGGTGCTTCAACAGACCCGTGCTCGTTACGCAGCAAAAGGCACAGAGCAACGCTCCAACCTGCGGGTAACCCTAAGAGCAGCGCGCTGCTAAAGCAACAAAATGCACTTTTAAAACTGGTAATTAAGAAAGTTGAGGCCATGTATTTTAATGCTTTAGCAATATCTAGTGCTGGAAATGCAGCAGGGAAGCAATTCTGCCCGCACAGCCCCAACGCCGGCGCTCTGCTGTCTCCAGACAGGCTCGCGGAGCAGCAGGAGCATCCAAAGGGCTTGCAAGAAGGTCCCTTTCATCCTCTAACACAGACCTGTGTGCAGGGACCAAAAGGCCAAACTTTGGTCCAAACAATATAGAAAAAATAAGGGGGAACCAGGACACAAGTGAGAGCTGCTGCGAATGCCCTGGTGCCCCACGAGCGGAGGTGGCTGCTCTGCCCCCCTCCACAGCCACCTGCATCCCCCTTTTTGGAAGGTCTGGATGGGGAAAATCACTAAAACAAACAGAGAATAAACCCAAAACAAGACTCTATTCTGTGTCAAAGTTCCTTGCAAATCCTGAATGAAAGGGACAAAACTGGAAACACATTATGCACCATTAGCAGAAAATCAACCCAAACTGCCTGGTATCCTGCACCCAAACTGCAACACCCAAATGTCACTTTGGCGTAGCTGGGTGCAAAGCCCTGGGTTAAATATAGTCGCTTTTTGTAGGGAAACAGGCTGTCAAACAGGTACCATATGGCTCTTCTAGGGGAAAAAAAAATTCATGCAAAAGAAAAAAAAATGTAAATGTAATAAAATGCTCACAGTATAATCCCCAAAGGAACAGGCTGTAAAAGTTTTCCAAGAAAATAAGCAGTATAAAAAAAAAATAGGAAAAAAAAAGAAAATCCTTCTCATCTCACACAATTTCTCCTCCTCTCTCTGCCCGTAAAATGAAACTTGTGCAACACCAAACCCAGGTTTTGCTGCAGGGGCAGCTCAGGGAGGCAGGAGCCACCGCTGCGAGGGGCAGCCGGGCCTGACGGCACCACACGGATATCCCGGGAAAGGGGATCCGTCCGCTCCCAGGCCGCAGCAGGACCCCTCCTCGCTGCTCACTGGCTTTTCCCTGCGTTTCCCCTTCCCCTCCATCCGACGGGGGCTCCGCGTTCCGCTCCGGGCGGCCGCACCGCTGCTCCGAGCAAGGCGCCCGCTCGAGCCTCGCGAGCGGCGTCGGGGCAGATCTCCCTCTTTCTTTCATTACCCCGGCTGCACTGTCACTTAATTCCCGTGTATGCGATCCTTCCTGACAAATATGATCTGTGCCTGGTAATGCGTTTGACGTTCATTCTGCTCCTCGCCCTAATTACGGCCCCGCATTGCCGCTACACCTGCCAGGCGGGTCGCGCTGCCGCCAATGCCCTTCTATGCCAGTCTCGTGCTAGCAAATACACACCAAAAACGGGAAAATTAGATGAATAAATTTGCATAGGGTGGGCAACACAGGGGGCAGCAGCCGTCGAGTACCGCTGGGGCGGTCGCCAGGGCAACGGGCCGCCGGATCCGAACATCCCTGTCGGAATAAAATCTACAAATCTGGCAAATAACACCCCCCTTGCCCCCAAAAGATTCAAGTTTGCATGATGTTTTAATGGTAAAAATTGTTCCTCATGTTTGGAAGCTGGAAGCAGCGCGAGCAGGGCCGGAGCCCCTTGCCCTGTGCCACGGGATGCTCCGGCCGGGAATGCCGCGCTCCGGCGGGACCCGCTCCCGCAGAGGTCACGAGCTCCGCTCACGTGTGCAGCCAGTTGCTAAGCCCCAATTTATTCTTATTAATATAATAAGTGCAGCAGTCAAATGAGATAAAAATCATACTATTAGACATGATCATTTTCTTGCCCATTCGGATGATGTGATTGCAACTTGCTATAAAAAGGATTTAATCTGCTAAGTATAGTACACATGCTTGAGCATAACTTCTAGTGCAAAGAGAAATTTTTAGCATTTTATGAAACTAAGAAGTGCCTCTTTGTTGTTTTTTGTAGATACACACTCCCATAATAATTAAGCATGATTCTAGAGTTCCTGCTTTCTATTATAAGAGCATAGAGAAATAAATAGGCATCAGACTAGGAAAGGGCCTGCAGACACGTGCAAGGCACTGAGGGAACTCGTGTCCCCATCCAAGCTCACGCCAAGCCCCAGGGTACCCTCCTCGGAGGGGATGGGGCGCGAGGGCTCCCACCTCCTGCCCTCGGAGCGGGATGCCGCTCACACGGAAACATGAGCTATCCGGAGCGGAGACACTGCGCGCAACTTCATTCTGTTTGCTGTAAACCAGGTACTTACCAGATGAGACCGAGCTCCAGGAAACATAACAAGTGACAAGTTTACGGTGGAGCGTGTCTACGGCTTTTATATGAAAACTCTGGGTGTTTCAATACTATTTACAATACATATCGTACAATACTATTTAAAATACCCATCCCAGAGACCTCTGCACATGCCCAAACCTGCACCGTACCCGCGGACAGACGCCCTCCTCGTGCACGGCTGCACGGATCTCCTTACCTAAGGAATGTGCTGCAGTGGTTTTAGAGCTGAAAAAGCGGCCTAATCCGAGATCTCCCAGCTTCACCACCCCCGTGGCCGTTATGAACACGTTGGCTGGTTTTATGTCTGCAAGAAGAGAGAGGGAAGAGGTCAGAGCCGCGGCAGGTTACCTGGTGCTAACGCTGCAACAGAAATGTAGCCCGGAGCGCTCCCCTGCACAAGGCCCCGATCAGAACCGGGTTTCTTCACTGCTTTGATGGGTCGAGTCTCCCAAGTTCCTCGGAAAAGATGAGTTCACTTCTCAGCACACCAGAAAGAGCAGCGAGGGAAATGTCGTAGGGAAACAGCACGTAAGAGAACAGAGGCAACCTCCTCCACTGCTGGAAATCAAAGAAACGCTGGAGTCTGCTTCCCTTTGGAAAGGCTCCTCCGCACAGGAACAAGGATTTATGCCATGTTCCCTGCACACCCCTGGCAAAGCACCGTCCTCCACTACAGATTTTGCGCTCTACAGAGCATTTCACGTAGTGCAAAACTGACCTGGACCCCAGGGTTTGCACACCAGGGTTTGCCTGGTGCCACTGGATTCCCAATTCCAGCTCCCAGCTGTAGACTTAATTTGTGTAAAACTTCCAAGTCGGAGGAGAAGCTGTTTACACAAGGCAAAATGGCACCTCCCTCTGCTGAAAAATTAGTGAAAAATTTGCTGCTTGTGAGGAGAAAGGAAATAATGAGCAGCAGAGATTGCCATTAATGCCCTTTGGGATATTTGCATTTCCCGGGTCAAGTCCTTCACAAAGCATTTCATTTACATTGAAAGAAGCAACATAATTTTGGATATAACCCAAAATGATGAAAAGCTCTAAGACAAGACATTCAAAAATAATTAATGAAAGCTGAGAACAGGGTATGAGAGAAAGTGTGGAACATATTTGTATTAACATTTCAGAAAAGCTTGCAAGACAGAAAAATTCTTCTAAACTCTCTAAGGTCACAGCTAATATAATGAAGACTATTTCTCAGAGTTCACTGTATCCAGTAGTCTCAGCATTTTACTTCTGACACTTTACTAATGGCAAGTTTGACACTTCTACTTAATATCAGTGTCTGGAATACAAAGCAGCTCATCTTCCTAATACCCTGCTCACTTCGAACTGAATCCTTTAACAATGATGCAAAAGACAGAAGGAGAAATCCATCTCGCAGGCTGCAGCCCCTCTAAACACGCATTGGCTGAACATCAGCATAATTGTTTGTGAATGTAGGCGCTTACTAATTGGAACATTATATTATTATTCAGTGAAAAGAGACTGAATTAATGTTACCTCTGTGCATCACCCTGCGGGAGTGCATGTGTTCGACTGCACTGCATAACTGCACAAAATATTTCCACACCGTCCTTTCCGGGATTAACCGTTTCTGCTTTTTAAAATACTGTGGAGGGAAATAAATAAAAGATCAGTGAAGAAGTAACATATTTGCCTCGTTCCTGGACCCGTGTTAGTCAGCTGCGGGTTGCTCGTGTCTTCAGGTCCGCAGCAGCATGACTCTTCTGCCTCTTAGCATTTAACTCCTTCTCGCTGTGTGTAAACTTCAATGCAGTTCACTAATTAACAACTATTATGAAAAATATGCTTAAGTAGACTTGACATTTTTGAATGGACACCAATTATAATTAGCATTAATCTCCTTAATTACCTTGCAAAACATATTTAATGCTTCAAAACAACAAATGTCTCAAATATTTTGCCTTAAGTAACAAAGGATCATTAAAAAAAGCTTGCAAACGTTTGTTATTGCAGTGTCTAGCAACAACAATAACGAAATCAGCTTCTCTGTTTCTGCAGACTGCAATAGCATCAGTAAAGTATTTGTTATTCTTCTGGGATCAGGTAGAATAATATATTCTATTTCATGCATAATGGGAACGTTAAATTAACTTTCTCTAGTGAGATGCAAAGACACTACGGATCAAGAACGGCAGAAATTTGGGGCCAGGCTGTTCTGTGTGCACTTCTGAGGGCCTTTGTGGGCATTGCCGAGCCCGACACCACGGAGCACTGGGCATAACTGGCTCTCAGATACAATAACCGTGGCCATCACAACGCACACAGGAACAGTGCAGTCAATACCCCTATCCAGGAGAATCGAGTCTTCTTCCCAACCAGTCCACCGGAGGGATAAACACTCAGCCTCCCAGTAAAGCTAAACATTACACATCTTCAACTATTTTTTTTTCCATTTCAAGAATTTCAGCCATTCGGTCTATCACCCAGATTTCCCACCTTCCTACCATATTCCCTAAAACTCCCAAACTTTTGATTACCGATCTCCAACTTTTCGCTGCTCATTCTTGTGCCAGACACTGATATTCCCCTCAGCACCCCCAGCTGCACACCTAACACACAAACCACTGCCAGGGCTCAGGATCCTCATCCCTAACGCACAGGGTGACGTTAGATGACGACAAGCTCAGAAATGCTACATCCCCTTCTGGCTCTACCATTGCATTTCTTCTGCATCCTACGTGGCAGAATTTCCATTAAAGTCACATAAGAGCAGGAATAAAGGAGGGTATCAGTTGAAAGTGCCCCTCATTCGCATCAGGCGTTTCTCCCTCTCGGCACAGACATCTGATGTCCATTGTCACATGTTCTATTTCACGTGAAATGCTGCTAATAGCTCTTGTTTGACTCAGGCAATAGCAAATTTTAATTTTGCAGTTCAGCTGCGAAGGGCCGCGACCGTGCAATTCCCCGAGCAGCAAGTCTGACAGCTTGCAACAGCTTCAACCCAAAACTCGATAGAGAGCACGGAGGAACTGCGGAGGGTGATGGATAAAGTGTTATGTACGCGATATTATTTAATTTCCATTAAAGCGGCCAGGCTGGGATACGCACCAGCACAAGGGGTAATTCCCTAACGTCATGTCCAATCCATGTCCCTGCCTGACACTTACGGGGAAGTCCCTGCTCTGCGGTGGCCCCGGTCGCATCGCTCCAGGGCTCAGGACAGCAGGACCCTGACAGACGCCCCGTGTCCAGCGCTCTCGCACGTCTTGGTGTCGCTGCTCCCACCGCCCGCGGGAACCCAAAATCCCGACGTAAGTTTGAATTCCGGAGCGCTGCGGCGGGGTGACGCCGAGGGGGGAGCAGGCAGACTGCGGCGCTCCTCCCGCTTTCAAGCTACAGCGTTCAGGAGAGTTTCTCTCATTCCCTCTTATTTTTAGGGTTTGCTTTTTAAAACTCGGCTCCCCCAGAGGTTTGTGCTAAATGGGGAAACATGATTTAGAAGACCTTGCAAAACCCCAGGGCACTATCCTTGTGCCTGCACCAAATACGTGGGAAAAGGGACCAGACTGTGGAGCCTCGGCAGAGAGAGCATAAAACTCACAGCTTTGTTGTGAACCTACGAGTGAATAAATCAAACTTCAGAAAATGTGATTCCTAATATACCACGAAAAAATAATTTCCAGAAAATTCAGAAATTTATCTCCCAACTCGGATAAGATAAATGAACGTATCTTCTACTAGGGAAAGTTTTTGACTAAAATTCTAAATGACCCAAGTATGCAAATATTTTATATAACAAGGTATCTGACAGTTACTTACATAAGACTTTTTATCAGCTAAAATTTAAAAATCAAGCAAAGCCCTTGCTCCCAGCACGGTCACAGCCTTCATCCCTGCTCCCACAGGCATCTTCTTCTCTCCACATTTATGCGAGGCTACAAAGACCTGCAAAGAACTGCCCGTTCCTAGGACCCGTCTGGGTCTGACACTACTGCTCGCCTCGGACACTGCCCGTGTTGACCCTGGGCAACCAGTCCGAGCGCCCCGGCTAGTGCCGCTGCTGGCACGGCAAGCAGATCTGTTAAACGGGGACTTTAGCTGTGGCAACACGGAGGAGGAGAACTTTCCAAACGTTCATTTATGATAATTGCAGGATAATGATGGCAGGGAAAAAAAAAGCAGGTAAAACACGGAGAGAAGGTTGAGAGTGCTAACAAACATGATATAACACATCTGTTCTCACAAGGGATGTATGTCTAAAGATTAACATGTCAAAGAAAATATAAAAGCAGGTGGTAACAGCTTAACTAAAGCTGGTTTCCAGCAATGCAAGTATTCCTAAGAGCAACATAAGAGAAGAGCAAGCACTTGAAGCGTTTTCTCAGTCCCAAATCCCTGCTGCAAAGAAAGTCAATACACTTTCTGAAATGTCTTGCATGGGGCAGCCAGGCTATGTGAATATATATATATATATATATGTGCATAGCAATAATCAAGTGTCCCCAACCAGGTTCCCCCAGCAGCACCCGAGGGGGTTCAAATGGCCCCAAATCCCCAGGCTTTGCCTGCAGGCTCCTGTCCCTGCACGAAACCCAGGAGAGGGGACCACGTGCCCAGAACAGACCCACCTTCCTCCATTCCACGACATTATTCGGTATTCCAGGACATTATCCTGGAAGCTTGTAGCATTTACCACTATTTGTAGCAGTTACTACTCGACGTGTCCTTACCTTAATCATCTGAGAGAGGTCACCAGCATCTGCCAGTTCCAGGACAATGTTGAGCTCATTGTCTTCGATAAAAGAATCCAAATACTTAATTATATTGGGGTGGTTCAGTTGCTGCAGGTTGAGAAAGTTGGGAATATTTGTAAAATGTTGTAATTTCAACCACAGGATACGGTACCTGCTCCCACTTTTGCAGTCATTGCGCAAAATGGTTTGCAACAGGTAGAGCCATAAAGAGGGCTCCAGACCCGTACGCACACACAAAAACCAGAACAAACGTGATCCCTTATCACAAGCACAGAAACAACCAAAATGTCTTTTAAGAAAGAGCAATTGGGGGCAGAACTGGGGGAAAATTAATACAGTTTCCTAGTAACAAAAGGTATTTCAAATAGATTTTCCCATGCTATAGGCCTATAGAACAGGGACAGAAATCACCACAGTCAGTATATACATATATTATAGAAATTTGACAAGAAAAGGAGTAAAAAACTGAAGTCTGGTCTATGCCATGACCGGGTCAGGAGAAGGTTTGATGGCTGAAACCCCCCAGAGCCCTTGGGAGCCCTGGGACGGCATCCACCGTGTCCACCAAGGCACAAAACTGCCCTGCGCCCGGTTTGGGCACCTTTCTGGCTGGAGGTTTTTGGTCTTTGAAGTGCGTGCCCAGGAGCAGACATTCAGAAGACATTTCCTCAGGAACGGTGGGCTGGATTATTTATTCATGGGCTTTGGGGAGCGCTGCTCCCCTGGTGCCGCCCATGGATCCCATTAGTGTTAACGTGCGAGCGTCCCGGCACCGCGAGCGGCGGCTCCGCGCGCGAGGGATTAGCATGATGGATCGCAGCGAGATTGCTTGTGGCTTTGTAACCCCGAAACGGACACATTGGGGTCACAGCTGCGCGGGAGATGGAATGCTCACTTTGGTAATTTCTAAATTTGTTGCATCTTCTAGGAATGCGGGAGAAGGGTAATATAACACAAAATGAGCACAAAAGAGAATAGAGAAATGCAGATGTTACACTCTGTTTTAAGCAACTGCAGTCTGCTACTTTCAGTTAACTGTATTAATTCTCTCAAAATTAACGCACAAAATGTTTGAGATACCTTATCGTGCATTAATGGCATTTGCCTACTCTAATGCCCGCTGCGTTCGTGCAACGGTGCCGGTGGTGACGGAACCCGGCCCGTGCCAATGCCCTCGAACGCAGGGAGCAAGAAGCACGTGGAACCTAAGGCACCACCATAGGCGGCTTCTGTCCATCCCAGAAGGACTCTAATTCATTTGCAAAATTATTAATTTTCACTGCCCCCAAAAATCGGTTTCCACTACACCATGCAACAAGGCAGGGGACAGTTGCCAACTTGAAAACCTGTGTTTTCTCGAAACAAAAAATAGAGCATAGCAATTGCACAGATTCTTACCTTCAAGAGGTCAATCTCTTTAATGCAATCCTGTCTCGCCTTGGCATCCATCATTTCAAAAATCTTCAAAGATAAAAACGTCAAAGATTAAAATGAAGCAGAAAACAAATTAAGAATTTCATATTTTAATGAGAAATTGGTCTTTCTTCTCCCTCTTTATATATCCGCTACGATAATGAGTACACAGGCAATCTCCAGATCAAAGAAAAATCAATGTTATCTTTATTTTGAAACTGCTATTAGGCTAGCAATGAGGAAAAATTAACTTGGGAACCTATAGGCAATATGCTAAGTAGCAGGAAAAATGAGATGCTAGTCTGCGAATTTGTTACTGTGACTTTCAACAGAGTTACTTCATTTATTTAACATTATTTAATCTTATTTTCCACAGTAAATAAAGACAAAATATGTTTATTTTTCTTTTTAACAACATAAAAATATAGCTTCTACTGGCTTCTCTGTAATGATTAGCAAGAGTCTTGAGCATTTATATTCATTCTGTAATCATCAGAGCAAGTCGGTTGAAAGAGCAGTTTAAAGGATGGGCTGAAGGATTAAATTCAGCTCTCTGCAAACAAACTGCTGCTCCCAATACTGCACGAAAGAACACGGGAACCCGAGAGGCACCCGACTCGGGAGGAATCTGGGTGGACCCTGGGCCGTCCCCATTCTGCTTCCCAACCAGGACCAATTCAAACGCTCACCTGGACTTTCTTCAAGGCCACGGGTTTTCGGTCCAGCAGGCAGGTTGCCCTGTACACCTCGCTGAACTGCCCCCGGCCGATCTTCTTCTCTATCTGGAAGTCGGCCAGCGTGCAGCGGTACGGGTAGGACGTCAAGTGTCTCTGCTTGTTCAAAGGAAACACCAGCAATCAGTGAGCTAGAAAAGCAACGCAGCAAAGGACAAACTCGTGTTCCCAATCCTTCCCTGTGACTGCAAACTAGCAATTTCCGAGACCAATGGTATTCCTAAGGATAAATTCGTCACAGCCGCAGCAGAACTTCCCAGCTGGAAAGCCAGCGAAACCGCAGCTGGTAACGGAGGGGACAAGGGCCCCTATGCCTTCCTCTTCCTCACTGCAGGTTTCCTTGTCCACACCATCCCAGCAGACACCGCAGTGCACAAGTTCACCATATGAACACCAATAAACACGCACATAGAGGTAAAGGCACTACACTGCGTAAACTCTGCAGGTCCCTCCAGCTGTCTGAAAGGACAAGCCATACCCGGCCTGCGCACGTGGATGTTCTCTGGCTGCTTCTGGTGCATTTCTGATGGGAAATTCGTCCACAAAACGAAAGCAGCGCTGGGACCGGAGCACACCCAGACCTGGGGAGCACAACCCAGGCTGGTCCTGCTTGGTGCCGTGGTGACACCGGAGCCGCCGGGGAGGTTTTCCACCCCGCAGCCCTTCCTCGCACGAGACGCACAAAAAGGACAGATCTGTCATGATTTACTGAAGAGTCGGTAAGCTGGAAGAGCAGCGTTCTTTATTTCTGTCATAAAGAAGGGAATCCGACAGGCACTAAACAGGTATCAATCTGGCATTTGAGACAGCTTCCAGTTTTAAAGTTGCCTGCACAATCCTGCACTACGACCACAGTTACTTGGCAGAGGTTTTGTAAACAAAGTTGTAAAATTCAATGTTTAAGAAGACTAAGCAATAAAGTGGATCAAAAATTACTATTTAGGAGACAAACAGCATCAATCAACCAAACCATTTGGAAAACCATCATCTCTAAAGAACCTTCACCACGACAAACAGAGTAAAACACAACAGACGGCAACTCTGCTACAGGTTTATTCAAGAAAAAAGCAGCAGCTCAGACGTCCAGGCAACATCTGCTAATTGAAGTGGGCACATAATTGGACATTTCACTGGAGGGCCTCACCATCATCAGCTTTCTCAGTTTAAGTTGCCTAAAAGAGCAAAAACCCTCCTTTTCACACAGGGTGACACGCGGAGTAATTGTTTTTGAAGTGTCAAAGCCACGGGTAAATTTTTCCATCTATCGTCGCAAGTCTTTACATAGTTTCGTAATACTATCAGGAATGGTTTTGTTTCTCCAGGCTAGAAGAACATGATATTTTAATTCATGCACAATAATCTACACAAACAATACGGCTCTATCTCAATTTGCAGTTACTCATGAGGATTAGTCACATGGAAATGGGAAGCTGATTTCATCAAGCATTTCCTTTAAATTGTTTGCAGCACTTCCCTTTTAAGCCGCACTTCAGCCTGCCCTATGCTTTGAAGCAGGAATTAATGCCTACCTCGCCCACGGCCCTGCTTGGTTGGGCACAACCAGTGCAATTGCTGCAGGAAAGAGCCACCAAACTGTACCGCTATCTGCTCCACCAAACTGTACCTCTATCTGCTCCACATCTCACCTATTTCATGATAAGGAGATTATGGGGGATCATGTCAAGGACCTGCTAAAAATCAAGTTACACAACATCACTGGCAAAGCAGAGGTTGGTCAGGCATGGTTCGCTTGGGGTGTTTTGCCCTTAGTACGTCCATGTTGATGCTCCCAAGGCCCTTCTTTGCATGTGTTTCCACGCGGCTCCCAGGAGGATTCGCTCCACAACCTTGGGAATTTTGTACAGAATGGAAATTGTGATCAAAATTTATTCTCCAGTAACCTCCAGTCATCGCAAATATCTGTCCAATCATATATACAACCCCTACCCAGGTATAAGAAAGAAATCAAGGGTGATACTCTTTTGCCTTTCTTAAATCATTAAAATTTAAGCGTGTTTAAACCATGGGTATTTAAGCATAACTTAATATTTTAAGTATGTGACAAGAAATACCTAGCAACTTCCTAAAATATAAATAAATATTAGTACAGTGACAGGCTGTGCGTCCCAAGCACGTTCGCGTGGCGAGCAGATGAAGTCTGCCTGCCAAGCTGCAGCTAATGCTAGGTGATGACTGGACACCTCAGCTGATATGTTCTGGCATCCTCCAGGACTACAGCTGCACATTTACATATGCAATGACCTAGATTTGCATTTGCTATCACAACCTATCAGACCTAATTAAAGTAATGGAGCTTTCATGGAGGCTGGATGTTTGATTGCAGCGTAAAGCAGGGCGCATGCTCGGGCGGCACCGACCCTGCAGGAAAGCTCCATGGACGAGGGCAGCGCAGGATCCCACATCTCTGTTTAGGACAGACCTGTTCCTGTGTCTCTGTGCTCAATGCAGCAGGCAGCTCCTCCAGGCGCTGCTGCAACGAGCACTGGGCACACGCAGCAAACACGCAGCTCTGCACAAAACTGCTCCCCGGTCGTGCCTCGTCCAGCGCTGACTTATCTGCAGCTCCTGACAAGGGGGAATCCACCCTCTTTCTTCCTTCACCCCCTAAACCTTTTCCATTCAACTGCTAGCGCTTTGCACAAAGCTGGCGGAAAAAAAAACAGTACCTACCCACTCAAAAAAAAATGATCCTTAATTCTGCAATTCTCAGCGCTGCATGTGAAGGTATAAACCGGGCGCACAATTAAACACTGCCATCAGCTCCAGCGCTATCCCCTGGACGAGGGTCTCCTGCTTTCGAGAGAGATTCGGGCTCAGCGAGGAGGCAAAGCCTGGGGGATGGAGGAGAGCCGAGCACCTGCCCCTGCAGAACAAGTTTTGAGCACAGAGATGGGGCTAAAGGAAATAAAGCAACTTCGGGCACTTTTAGAGACGCTATGAAAATCCAGCCATTTGAACACTTCTATTCCCAGGGCAGCTGTAGGAAGCAGATAGTCTGGGAAGAACAAGTTATGAGACAAAGGCTGTTCTCTTCATCCACACAATGAGGCCTCATTCTTCTCCTGCTCCATAAAAGAGGGGAAAAAAAAAGCCCAAAGATTAAAGTCAACTAATTCCTCATTCAAATAAAGAGGCTATTCATTTTTAAGGAGAAACGCAGAGATTATTCCCAGAACAAGTTATTCTGGCATACATGTTCCCTTTTAAATGTAATCAATGATGCAAGAGCAGGAATTTCAGCGCTGGCAGAAGTATGCAGCCACAGCGTCCAAATACTTTTTAAAGCACAGGCTGGCCAGAACTTGCAGCCTCCAAGTTTGGCGTTTTACGAGACTCTCTGCCAAATACAGTTTGCAAGGTTTTCTGGAAAAACACCCTAGGAAATAAACTCCTTAGAAGCACAAAGATAAAATGACCGAACATACCTGCTGCAAAGAGAAGAAGTTTAATTACTGACGATCAGGGGTCCCTACACACCAGATCAGAAAGCAGTTAAGGCAAATGCGGAGGAGGAAGGTATAGAATTATATATATTTGGTTATACACTTGCTCCTCAGGACAAGTAAGTTTCTGCTGCAGTTTCTCTGGATTTTTAGGCACGTCTGTTACAGTGGCACCGGAGACCCTGCTAAGCTGCTTTCCAGCTTAGAGATGGAGCTGCACACGGCTGGCCTGCGCCAGAGCTTGAACTGAAATTCGGATTTTTAAAATGAATGAATGCAGAGCAAATCAGCTCCAAGTTTGCAGGTACTCGGGGATAGGGAAGAGCACGAAGAGAGCCCTCCCGCTGCCAGGACGGTCAACGCGGGACATTTGGCTGTCACTCCTATCCGAGCACTGGAGACACCGACCGGCCGGGAGCCTCCTGCCGAGGAGCCCCGAGGTGCCACCACCGCGACGGGCACGCGGGAAACCGAGCCGAGAAACGGGGAAGCTCCTCTGCTAATGACCCTGCCTGCACAGGGAGCACCAGCCACAACTAACATCAAATTCCCTTGCTTCACTCCCGCCTGATGGGCACGAGGAAAGACAGCGCTAGTGCTAAGTCTGTACAAAGAGACTCCAGGGTCACAAAATGTTCGGATTATTTGTAATCAACCTAAAAGTTACTAAAATCGGCTAACCGGTGGTTAAAGAGTCAGACTTCACAATCTTCCGACGCCAATAAAGCATCCTGCAAAGCCGCGAAATGAAATACTCCTTAGAAGAGTGAAAACGTACTCGCCCAATTAATTTTCTGAAATCTCATTAAAAAATTTAGCCCGACTAAGTCATACACTTCTGACCTGAATTTTAATTATCTTTACGCTGCACGTAAGATTTTTTTCTGATATTTGCAATGCATCATTAATTTTAAAGCCACGGCTCCCTTGCTTCTAAAGTGCACCCTTCATCTGAGTGACATTTACCGTAAACTAATTTCACCTTTAAAAGACATCTGTGATAGTGGATGGGGAAGCGTCAGCCCCCACATTGGGCACATACACATTACAAGCCATGATTTACTTCCCACAGCAACGTTTCAAATCTCTTTATGATGCTCCAAATTGTACACTCATCTCAAATCAGTGACACCCACCCGAAAATCATTTGGGGTATTTTAAGACTGAAATTCCAGTGTGGATTTATAAGCCCAAATTATAACAGATTGATTTTTCTTTTTTTTTTTTTTTTATTCCAATCTCACCAACAGACTAGGAAAGTGCTGAGCTTTAAAACATGGATTATTACTCAAACAGGTAGTTCAGTAACTGCTGAAGAACTTGAGGTTCTTCACTTTGAGCTTCTAAACTGCACTGTATAACCACCATAAACCAACCTGGGCCCGAGCTGTTATTCAGAAGCTAAAGTCTGAAATTCAAAGTCCTCTCTATCAGCACACATTTGCACCAGCTAATGACAAGCAGAGAAGAGAAACATCAGCTTGAAAACAGCACACCAAGCTGATATTCACGTCAGCAGAGACATTCACATTAACAGAGAAATAAGCTCAGCACTTTAGAAATGATAAAGATCCACCTTGTGTTAGCAGGCCAAAAGGAAACTCCTACGAGCCGTTCTGATGCTTAAATGTTTAATAAGAATATAAAAGGACTGTTCAAAAGCAGTTGTTATGTCCACATAATATAAATGTTCAGTCAAAAATTATAGGTCCATGTTTTTATAGCTTTGATTTACTCCTTGATGAATTTTACCTCTTATTGCTAAAGTATTTTTACCTCTTGTTACTAAACCCCAAATAATCTGGAGATGTAAATGACTGAAGCTTGTGTGCAAGAATATCACTAGAAAACACTTCTTAACAAACTTCAGAGTGATGTCAGGCAGGTAACATGGCCAGAAGCTAAACTGGGGTCTCATTAAGCCTCTTTTATACTTAGATATTCACTTATTCCCATCAGAAAATTTCTAAATCCAAAGCTCTATTGCAAGCCATAAGGAGAAGTTAACCAAACTGTGACCGAGGGGCAGGGACGTGGGGACGGGTGAGCAGCACTGCGGGGCTGTTGGGGAAGGTCTGCAAAGAACCAAGGACTTTGGACACACAGCCGATCTCTCTTGAAGTTAATGCTGTTAATAGGGTAATTGTGGATTCCACCAGGTAATGGATACCAGAAATGGGAAGACAGTATATGCCTATGTTCATGGAAACGCAAAATCAGAAACATATAACAAGAAATCACGCCACATCATCAGCCTTATGTCATCTGATCATTAAACTTTTCAATCTTCACTAACTTCTACACGAGCTTGCTGAAGAGATGCATTTTCAATCCCCCTGTATCTTCTCCTCAATATTCCCTGTGCATAGCTACTCAGCGTCACGTTTTAAGACAGCAAAAGGAAAAGACGATCTTTGCTGCTGTCCCATTTCCAACCTGCATCACCCTCAGAGCAGCTAATACACCCAGAGACCCCTATTAAGGCAACTCCAATATTAGAAGTCTGAGGGGCGTCCTCACCAAGCAACGGCCACCCAGCAAAATGAGCCCACTCAGCATCAGCAGAACAGCACAACACACATTATTAGCTACTAATTACACTTAACTATGTCATTACAAATTCTAACATGTGCTCCGAGATGCCATGAACGTATCTGCTACACAGGAACACTTCCTAATCTTGTTCATGAAATAATTACAGGGGCTCTATCCTGCCAAATGAGGCAGTAATTAACCCTAATTGCTCAAAATGCAACTGGCTAATTCTAAGAGATTAATCAAGGGGATTCAATTATTATTAAATGACTTAATATGACAAATTGCTGCATTAGGGGAGGGGGGCTTTGCTCCATACAATGTATTTGCAGAGCAGTGCTGCACAAAATGCATCCATCGTGCCATATGTGCAGGCAATTTACTGTTTTTGCAAACCTCAGGCTGTGTTGTGATACAGGTCTCGTAATGGCCTTTCCCTGTTCGAGGAACCCTGAGCACCGCTGGACAAGATGCTCCCGGTGACAAATTAGCAGCTCCGCTCGCCTCCCCGAGGGGATACGAGGCCGAGCTCCCGGAGAAGCTCTCTCCAGCGGCACTCGGAAGCTCCCTCTCCAGCATTTATCACTACACTACGCAAGGAGACACGCGGGTAAGAGTAGGGACTTACCTGGGGATCATGCTGGTACTCCTGGCCCGGCAGCTTGCACAGCGGGTTGTTCTGGTCCCCTAGATGATGCGGGTGGTTGTGTTGCCCCTCCATGGTAACATACCAGACCGGGCCTCGCGGCTCCGCTGCAACGAGAAGAGGCAGAGACCCATCAGCGCGACCCTGTGAGCGCGCGGAGCAGCAAGGGGTGGCCCTGCACGCGCTGCGCATCGAGACGGCAGGAACCCCTTCCCCGCTTTCTTCCCTCTGATTGCAGCATCTCTGTTTTGATAATTTTAGCTACCACCAGTCCCACTCAAGCTTGTCACCCACAGACACAGACGCGGGGACTGCTGAATGCAAGTGACAAGAAAGCGGCAACAGGTCAAGCACAGTCCAACCCTTGAGCTGAAGAGCAACAATCTTACCAAAAAAACCATTCCTGCTTTTCAAAAATACTTTTATAATAAGCAAAAGAGCAGAAAAGGCCCCTTTTAGAGTATATTTTGCTCAGCAGTATGTTACCTTACTGAAGACACTGCTTTTGTCAACTCAGATATAACTTTTGCAACAGCACTTGGTGCTGCTGCAAGATGCAGGAGCTGAACACCCAGCACAGTCAGACACAGAGCACCCCGGTAAAGGTCAGCACGGCGCCTCGCTGCAAAACGAGACAAAGAAGGCGCAAGAAAGCTGAGGCTGCTGCTCTTAATATTCAAAACCTCCCCATAAATTCCACGATGTTACCTAGCCCTCCTTTGCGTTATTTCGACTGATCTGCTCCGAGGTGAATGCAAGCGGACGTGGTGCAAGATGTGCTTTTCTCTGCATCACATGCACTAGATTCCAGGTCCTTCAGCACCTTCCAAGCTGCCCTCACACCTCACCCTCTGCGTTAAACTGCATCCAACCTTCCAGGACTTCTGCCAGGAAGAGTAAGAGGTGATTCAAACATGGAAATCACCAAAAGTTCCATTATGGCTTTGCAGGGACTCTTACGCTCTTACTATTTTTGCAATCGTTATTCATCTATTCTGCTACACATTCAACTGGGAGCTGTGCAGGCCGAGAAATTTTAGGTTTGTTAATTCTTTGCTATCAGAATTTTGCCCACCCGGCCGGGCTAACGGGTCCTGCCGCGGTCGGTGCCGCTCCAACAGCGCCCGAGGATCCGCGCAGTCAAAGAGCACGACCCGACCTCGGCGGGTATTAATAGAGCGCGCCTGGCACGGGGGCAACCACCGGCTCCCGGCTTAAAATACAGAAGTATCTGAAATATCCGCGGGGGGAGCAGGGAGGAAGACACAACGCACAGGAATTTCTGCAGCAATTTGGTCCTCGCGAGTCTAGCGATTGTCACCTAAGCAGGCCCTTAGCGGATCTGTTCCAACACCGGCGATCACAGAATTGCGTGCGCTGTCACGGCCAGCTTACTGATTTCATTATTCATGATTTTAAGGAAGGTGCCTCACTGAAAGGGAGGGCATCATGCAGAATTCCTGCTTTTCCCAAGTCCACCAGGGTGGGGAAGTCCTCTGGTGTGGCTGGCACTTCCCAGGTAACCTTACACTGTGCCTCGTACCCAAGGGAATCCAGGAATTCCCATTTGCAGCCAGGAGACACTGCACATGTCCACGTGGTGCGAGGGGCAATGCCCAACACCGACCGGGCACCAGGCCGGCTGCATCCCACCAGGAAGAGGGTCGCTGGGCGCCGCCGGGAGCGCTGCAGCTGGAAGCGCAGGAAGGGGCAGGAACAAGATAGCGGCTCTGGAACGGGATCCGGCGCGGCTGGCAGGGCGCGCGGCGGCGGGAACGGCGCGTCCCGGCCGGCTATTCTGGGCCGGGCGGATGGGCAGGGTCAGCCTGGGCACCGCGTTCCCGCGCGGCTGCTTCGCTGCGTAAAACAGCCCGGCGATACTCGCACTGCACCGCCACAAGCGAGAGCACTGAGCAGGGAACGGGGTGCCAGATATAACTATGGAAAACCAGCAGCGATCGCCTCCGTTCGAGACAAAGCCTTCGACAAGAGGGCAAAAACCAGCTGACTGCGCTGGGTGTTTTGGGATGTAACTGCAAACGATTGGACTGAGATGCACACACTCACCCTTTACCGATGTTCACCCTTTACCAATGCTACGCTGTTCAGTAGTAGTAATACCCTTGACAAAATACAGTATAAAAAAAAATAAAAAAAGACAGATAAATCAGATGGGCAAGAGGAAGAGGCAGCCAGGACACAGGCGCGCGCTGGCAGCGGGGCTCTGGTCTGGCCTCCTCACTGCTGGTTTTTGGGGGCAGAGGCACAATGAGGCTCCGGACAAGCAACTGCAGAGCTTTGCATCCGTTTGAAGAGCCAAATCTGACAGCAGGACTCAAGACAAGAGGCCCTGGAAGGAGCTCGCTGCACGCTGGCACGTTTCCTCTGCTCCAGCTCTGCGCTTTCATTCCTCAAGCGACAGGCGTTTCACTGCCGCTTCCAGGCTTGCTGGGAAGCTCTGCACTGTCAGACAGTCAAACCAGTCCTGCCCATTGCAGGAGCAATACACATCTATCCAGAAATCACATGAAAGAGCGGGATCCCCCCATCTGGGAAAGGCATTACAGGAACACGGCAGCCTTCGGGCACGGCTGGGAAGGCTCCATTCGCGCATCTCCTGCGGTGCTGTATCCAGCACGGCGGGGCCTCGTGTAGCCCTGCGGCACGGTCCTGCAGCCCTGCAGCACGGTCCCGCTGCCGCGAGCACACACTCACCAGGTCGCCCGCCGCCGGGACGGCCGCCTCCGCTGCAGAAGCGCCAGCGCTGGGGATGCAGCCCACGGAAACGGGCACAAAGTCACTTTGTGCACGGGGCCGGCTCCAGCCTGGAGGAAACCACCGCGCAGCGCTGCTCCACCTCCCCCAAAGTCGGGCGTTAAAAACGTCTAATTTTTGAAGACGGTGCACGGAAAATACTTAGGATGCACAAAACTTCCACCCGTTTTTCTCCAGGCTCCTATCTCCATAGCTCGCACCCACGTCAGGTACCAAAAATTCAGAATAAATTCACTAGTAGGGAATACAACCACTGGAACACCAGAGGGGATGAGCGATTAGTTCTCTCTAGCACCAAGCAGGTTGGCCTACGGAGCGGAACGAGCTCCAGGATATTCCCAGTGGTGCTCCGCTTGCCGCTCCAACGGCCGCGGGACGCGGACGAGGAGCCTTGGCACGGCCGGCTGCACAGCGGGGGCAGCTGCGCCCTTCCTGGGAACACTCAATCCTGGGAACTTCAGGTGGCTTTTTGTACCTGCGACCTCCGCCTCCGCCCTCGGTTATAACCTGATATCACAGTGCCAATGGTGCGCAAAACCGCCCGGGATGCACAATCCCTGTACGCGCCTCTTTCCCAGGCGCTATCTCCAAACACTCGTGTTCCTGAATGTGCCCTCCGCATTCCCAGCGCACGCACAAGGACCCGCTGGGACCCGTGGGGAGCAGGGCGTGGTGATCCCGCAGGGAAAGCCGCTTCCCAAACGGCAGCAGCAGCGGCGCCGCGTCCCTCCTCCGCGCTGCCCACCAACCTCCCCATAAAACAAACCCATCAGGATGCTATACGAGACTCCCTATATATTTAAATGATGATCTTGGCTTATGATTACATTATTGCTCTGGTTCAGGGTACGTGCTGTGGGGAAGGCAGCCCAATCCTAGGAGAGTATTATTTCCGAGTGACTTTTATTGTCCATTATCTTACAGCATTTATGTCACAGCTATGATGCCTGCTAGGAATATTTCACAACAGAAATATCTTTGTCGTTAGTATTCTCATTGCAATTTAGTCAGATCAACCTTTAAATCTCATCCATCATACTGAAGAGCTTTGGCAAGGCAGGCACGGTAATATATGCTTCCATGCAAAACCTAATTACAGGCTAGGTTAAAAAGGCTCCCCCCGTTCCTTCTGCAGCGCAAGGTGACGGGAATCCTCAGCATCCCTTGCGTTCTCACTCTCCCTTTTTGCTGCTGGAAGTGCATAACCGGTTCATTACAGCAGACTGATTCTGTCTAGCACATGACAAACTTACTTGAACCTAACAATTAAACTTCTGACAGTGTTTCCAAAAGCAGAGACTATTTACTGTAAATGCTTGACAATTTTTTCCCTCTCTGCTCATCTCTCTCAACAGTCACCCTCCGATGACTGGAAATTACCATAAGCAAATAGCAGTTTAACATCCAAAAAAACCCCTCATGTTAATGTGAAATACACACCTGCCAACACTGAAGAACTATAAATACAAACGTTGAAGGGAAAAAAACATAAGGAATGCAAGTGAAGTGCACGAGGCAGCCGAGGATGTGGTGGGAGCCACAGTAAATACCGTAATTTTGTTAGAAACAGCCCAAGAGGAGCAAGGTCCGATGCCTGCAGTGCCCGATGACCGGGCTGCTGAGGAAGCACCCGAGCCCTGCGGAGGAGGGACGGGATCCTGTTCCGTATGGGATCCTTGTCCTTACGGGATCCTTGTCCTCACGGACAGCTCCACATCGCAACGGGGACCTGGCACAAAAGCCATCAAGACGTGACGTGCAGTACATCAGCAGGCAACAGCTTGAAAATCTGAATTTTAGGCCTAAGACTACAAAGAAACTAAATAACTCTGTGTGTGTGTGTGTGTGTGTGTGTGTGTGTGTGTGTGTGTGTGTGTGTGTGTGTGTGTGTGTGTGTGTGGAAAGACCAGGAAAACACGGAATAAAGGGAGGTAGGAACAGACTCTCAAAATTGATATCCTGAGGTTTCCCTATTACACAAGTCGGTTAGCTTCAGAATTTCCATCCATGACCAAAGAGCAAATATATTAACTAATTTAATTTGTCCTCAGCGAAGCAATCCCTATGAATCCCTTTTGCAGTGAAGCAAAAGGACATAGGAAAAAAAAGGGCAGGAATCTTCTTTCCCAGGCTTTAATATCTTAATATGCTTTAAACAGCAGGGAACTACCTGGGCTCAGGAAGTGACAGGAGACGCACAAGGATGAAGCCCAAACCATCCTGCTGCATGAGGAGAAAGCATCTCCTTTGGGGCGAAGGCCACTGAAAGCAGAGGCGCCCACAGGCAGCTCCTAGTACAAAAACACACCAATACGTACACAGATATTGCTAATTCTACAGCAATCTGATGCCCAAATCACAGCTTACAGCAAAAGCTGTACATGAACTTCAGCCCCCTAGAAAAGATGGGGACAGACGCAGCAAGAAAGCCCAGAGACCGGCAATGAGCAAAAAACCAGCCTGACATTTTAGCATTTTAGTCACACATGCTGTTCTCAAGAGCTGGAATAATTTACCCTGCGAGCAGGAGCGACGGGGCCGCGTGGAGCCCCAGCGCAGCCTCTCCCCGAGCCCGAGCTGCTCAGAACAGGGTGCCGGCGTCTTGACGACACCCAAATCCATTAACCGGGGACGTTTCAGCAGAGCAGCTGAAAACCCCTAAAGCTTTTTCATATTCTTATGTCAACAACTGATACTCATTAAACAAATGCTGTGACAGCCATTGTAATTCACTGTTCCATACCTAGAAGCAAAATGACATTAAGTCAACAAATTTAAAGCTATTCAGAAAATCCCACTGAGATGTCAATAAAAAGCAAAGAGCTTCCTGCCGACAATTAAATATCTGTGTCAAACTCTGCAGCCAGTCCAGGGCCCCGGCCCTGTTTTTAGCAAAGGACGTTATCTATTTAACACCCCGTGCTCCGGTGTGGGGACAACCACCTCTCCTACCCAAACAAGTCCCCAAGAGGAGGCTCTGCCGTGGCGTTCTCCATCCTTCCCGCTACCGCTATGTCCCGAGATGCTGCTTTAGTTTAATACAATAAATTTAATGAAATGTTGCATGTGCCAGTTACTTTCCTCAGCAAGGCAGCCATGGCCTTACTTTGGGTTCACGGCTCTCTCTCCCCATCCTGGTTTTCTTCATACTTCTCTCCTCCATGCAACAGCTCTGGCTCATTTGGGCTGCTCTATAGGTTGTCCCTTATGGCTCCAAGCGCACCAACAGCTCTTAAACAATAATTATTTCTTCCCCTTTTATTGTTCCTCGTAGCCTCATCAAACACTGCTTTCTCATAAACTATCTACTCCTTGCAGCGTGCGACAAGGGTTTGGAGGAAGGATTTAATCCCAGCAAGTTCATAATTTTGTGTTGCAAAACCGGCTTCCTAGAACTTGGTCCCAAATCAAAAGATATAATTGCTTTTAAAAGTCTCCTGAAAATGCTTTAAATGCTACGAGCTCCAGCCATTCATTACGGGGTGGTTTCACGTGGCCCCAGTTAAAAAGCCCCAGGACCGGGGCCAGGAGCACTCGGTGATTTATAGTCATGACTAAGGAATCAATGTGACCATGAGATAAATGTTCCTTTTCGCCAGCCTAACCGGACGGTTCCTATCTCTTATTTCACTGCACTGAATTTCCTACTGGAACGCCACGCATTCCCAGGCCATGTACATACATATTTAAGATTTAAATATCAAACGCATATTCACATGTGAGCTGGAGCGCTGATAGCTGCCAGCCCCGCACCAGGTGACGGCGGCTCCTGCGAAGAGGGTTCTGCTGCGGTAGACGCAGCCCCAGCAGCTCCAGTTTGTCCCGAACTAGTTGTTACTTCTGTTCGTGCCGCACACAAAGGCGTCAGTGCAGCATAATTACTATTTTCTAGGTGCAATTTGGAGCCTGATGAAGGTATTCATTATAATCACTTTTACCTCCTCTGAAACATCAGCAGCAGACCTCTCAGGCCACTACTGGCATTAAGCACATGTTTAAAAAAAATAAATAATCTACCTGGAATTTTACCATATTGATCGCGAAGCATGCAGCAGCACGCTTACCTTTTAATTTGCAATGCAATAAAGCTTTCCAGCCTGAAGCCAAATTATATAAGAACATTTCTGCTAACCTGCTCAGAATTCATTCATTTCTGATGAAAGAAAAGATTAAATATAGGCTGGAAATAGGCTGGAAATACATCCATAATATACACTCGCACAAACCCTGAGCTGACTGCATTGCTAACGCGCCAGTGAAACGAGCGGCATCACGAGATGCTCCACGGGCCCCATGCGGGCGGCATCGTCGTGCTCATCCTCCTCCTCATCCTCCTTCTCGTCCTGGTGCCACTGCTGCGCACCCGGAGCCCACGGGCTCGCCGCGAGCCCAGCGCCTCTGCTCGGGGCACCGCACAAACCAGGGCGTCAAATCCAAACACGTTTTGAGCAGAAATACACCCACGTGATGAGAAACCCTAACGGTTAGCAGCGAGCAGCTACCTTTTCATTAACACCCTCCCGAATAGCTGACAAATATCAACCTCACAAAAATACTTCTGAAATATTGCCAAGTTCTTCAATGTCTCCGGCAAGGTTAGATGTGCCAAAATAAAAGAGAAACCTGTGTGGGAGAGACACAAAGCCCAGGAAAGCTGCTGTGTCCACTCTGCTCTGCCGGCTTCCTCTGGATCCGTTCACACGCACGTTTGAGGGGATAAAGAGCCAACGCTGCAGGCTGGAACGCAGGGAAAATGGAGGGAGGAGGAGAGATACGCTCACTCGGCTTCCACAGTGTCAGAACAACAGCTTGAACTATTTACATTTTTCATAATCAGGAGCAAGAGGAAGTGATGCTGCGAATTACGCAGCCCGGCCAACCTTAGACTCACAGGATTCGAGTCCAAAGGCAGCTTCAAAGGCACCTCGTAAAGCCCGGCGGAGCTTCCCGAGCGGCCAGAGGAAAACGCAGGAGCGGCTCCTGCAGTGGCCGCGGGCCAGAGCCAAACGGCAGCGCGAGCGCTGCTCCCCGCGCGGCAACCAGCACTGCTCCCTGCGCGGCAACCAGCACTGCTCCCCGGGCAGCAACCAGCACTCGGCTGCCTACCGAAACTGCAAAGCAACAAACACGGCGGTGGTTTTTATCCCCCTCCTCAAAATAAGCCAAGGACTGTATTATACCACTGCAAAAGAGTTATCTGTACTATTAGAGAAACGGAGGAGCAGTTTTGCCCAGTGCCTGGATGCAAAAGCAGCATCTGCAAACACCAAAGCTGCCCGTGACTCCCAGCTGCACAAAGCGGCTCTCATCTCCCTTCCTGCACGGACACGGTTTTCCTTAGGGAATTGCCCAGCCAGGCCGTGCCGGCTGCAGGCAGGACCCAGCGCGGCCTCGGCTCCGCGCGCCCGCACCACGACTCTCACTTTGAGGACGGAGAGGGTTAACGAAGCTCTTGCTCAGAGCTCTCCCTTCCCTGGGCTCCGTGCCCACATTCCTGCAGGATTCACAAGACTGCCTATTTACACCGGGGCCAACTTCGTCCCGCGGAGAGGCCTGCGCAGACGGCTCCGGGGAGCGCCGGGAAGCGCCGCGCGCGGCCGGGGGGCCCCACGCTGCATCCGGAGGGGCCGCACCGCAGCGGCCAGCGGAGGGCTCCCTGCGGCACCAACCGGGCGTCCTGCCCGCCCGGGGCTGCGCGCCGCCCGCCCGGCGGCCGCGGGCTGGG
>JAWLRI010001031.1:1102509-1121404 GCA_034781795.1 Crypturellus tataupa
GACGGCCGGGACGCGCTGGGACACGGCACCGCTGCCGCCTCGCTCCCTGCGCAAGGGGGCACCCCGCACGCTCCTGGGGACGCTGCTTTCATGTCGGCCTTTCCCTTTCCCTCCTGTTTTCCGGCCTGTTCCGGATTTTTGCTTTTCCCCTCTCTTATTCTGGCCATTTTAATTGCATAAACCCAGGTTTCCACCTTTTGTTGCTCGGTGGATGTAGGAGAAGGCGAAATGCAGGTAGAGCAGCACAAAAGCCAGAGGCAGGTGAGCTTTGAAGGAAAAGGGATCTAGGGAAGGGACAAAAAGGAGCATAGAAATGGAGGGCTGATCTCTGTTGTACTCACAGCATGGAGCAAGCCGAGCCACAGCCGCTGTACCCTAACTAGGCGGCCGGCGGAAATCAAACCTTGCCCGTGATCAATAGGATAACGGGGAGAGTTTGATTAGCCTTGGAAAAATTACAATAAGGAGAGAACTTTTTCTCTCCACGGGCTGGGTGATTTCCCTGTGAAAGTTTTTACAAGAATGAGGCAGCGTATAATGTGTCTTGTTAACCCAAATTACATGCACTCGAATTCCCTCTCCTTCCCCAAAGAAATCAGAGGAGAAATCAGCCGTGAAACGGCACGCGGTGCTGCGGAGCGCGCGGGACGTGCAGCCGCGGCGCAGAGCGCCCGGGCGCCCAGTGCAGGGGCAGCGGGTGCAGCGAGGCAGGACCCGCACCCCGCGCTCACCCTGCCGCCCCGCGCTGCCCGCTGCCCCTTCTGCTGGTCTGGCTCCAAAACGCCTCCAGGGAAAAGCTCTCCTCTGCGCGATTCCCTGGAGAGGTGGCCGGACGGGGTGGTGTGCTGCAGGGTTCACTTGCCTCATTCTGGTCGGAGCTTTTGCGCTGAGGCTGTGTCCCGAGCAGGCAGGGACAGCCGCCCTCCCCAGTGCCACTCGTGCCACGGGTGCAGCGGGACTTTGTGTGTGTGCAGTGGGACAGTGTATCTGCAGCAGGACAGTGTATCTGCAGCAGGACAATGTGTGCGCAGCAGGACAGTGTGTTTGCAGCGCAGGCACCGGGTGCTGCCTCGGCTCACCACCCGCCGTGGGGCAGCCGGGTGGCAGACACTGCAAAACGGCCGCATCCTCCGCTGCTTCTGAGCGCTCCCTGCTCGGCCGTGATCGGAATGCGCTCCTCGTGCTCGCCTCCTTCCGCTCCGGGAACGGCTCAGCTCTCGGCAACAGGTGCTGACAGGGCATGACACGTTGTACCGGTGTTGCAGTCCCGACGAGACTGCGAGCGGATTTCTCCCACTCCTGCATTAATGTTGTGTGAGCTGCGCGGTGCTCGGCTCGCACGCAGCGTCGGGTTCGCGCCGCGCGGCCGTGCAGCCGAGCCCCGTGCGAAGGCAGCTAACGCGCCCGTAACCATTTTGGCGTTGCCTGGTATTTTTTATTCCCGAAACCTCCATCGGGGTCAGCGTAACGTGATGCTTTGACCACCTCCGAGTCAGGACTGCACAGAAACAACCTCACGCGTTAGTGTTGCCCCTCTCTAGCAGCAGAGATGCCCTTGGCAAACGCGGGCGAAGCTCCTTCAGGAGCTGCTGTGTGTGCCCAGGCTCGCGTGCCGGCCGCATCGGGGCCTGGCTTCGGGCTGGGAAGGGACAAAGCTCCTGGGCGATGTCCTGACTACCCCAGCGCCCTCACAGCAGCCTCTCCCGGGATTTACCTGCAAGTTAATGAAGTTCCGGATGGGCAGGTTTGTCCCGGGGGAGCCGGACGGGCGGGTGCACGTCCAGCCGATCCGGGCGCTGTGAACACGCAGGCTCCCGCGCTGCCCCGAGCCCTCTCCATCCGGCGGGTCCTGCAGCCTGCCCAGAGCCCCGTTAACCGCGTCATTAACAACGATCCCTTGTACACAAGAGTAACCAGTTATTAGCAGAGGACGCTTTTATTGTTTCTAAAAATATGCCAGCGCTGCAAGGTGTTTTCTTGTTCTCTACGCGCACATTAAAGCGAAACTGTAGAGCAATAAACGTTAGTATTTAAAAACACCCAGCTTAAGGAGGGCACCTTCTATATAACTTTCCTCTTTATGGGGAATAACAAAGGGTCCCTAAGTTTCTATGGTTCTGCAGAGACTATAAAACGCTTGTGAGTTTAACCGAATCTTTCCTGGGTTTGAGGGCAGGAGATTAGTGTGCGCCGAGGGAATATCCTTTGTTAATACTCGAGTTCAGCCCAGCTGCATTTTTTCTGTGTTTTATGGAATCTGTTTTTGTCGCTTTCGACAGCTGGGTAAAACACCAAGGCGAGAAACATACCCCAAATCAACACCGCTGCAGGAGCTGTGAGATGGGGCTCGCGGTTTCCATTATCGGTTCTGCTGAGATTGAAATTCAGGCGGCAGGAAGGTACAGCCCTGGCGCAGTAAGTGACATCTTTCCTTGTTAATTATTCATAGCTAACAATAGATTTGCTGCTAAGTAAATCCATGTAACGAGGAGAGCCGCAGAGCGCGGCCCTGGGCGCGGAGGCAGCGACGCCCTGGGACCGTCCCCTCCGTATTTCCAACGCGGGGCGTGAGCCGCAGAAGGCAGCAGGGAGCCACCACGTCCCCAGCCCGGCTCCCGCGTGGCATTCCCGCTCCCGCACGGTGTTCCCGCACAGTCGGCTCCGGAGCGGTTGGCGGATCGCTGCACACGCGCGTCGCAGGCCCCGCGCAGCAGGAATGCAGCGCTGCTCCCAGGCCCCAAAGCCTCACCGTGCCCGGCCAGGGAGGCCCCTCTAGCTGTAACCTATCCTTATCCTGAAATCCAGTGCTCCTGCCCTCCGAGCTTCCCAAGCTCTCTTCCCGTGACCTTGCGGAACCATCACCCTCTTTCAGGGACAAAGCTCCTGGATCCCGGCTGCCTCCAGGGCAGCAGGAAGGATGGACTCTGTGCGCTCTCAGCCCTACCTTGCTCTCACCCTGAACCAATACATGGAGAAGAAGGAACAGAGACGCTCAGAGTCCTGCCCCTTTAAACACCTGGTTTCGCAGCCCGCTATAACTGAGGAATTAAAATGAATTGTGTTTTTATGCAGATCTTGTAAAACACAGAAGCAGCCTCACTTTTAGTCTTTTCTAAGGCATTTGCTAATGACGATACCTGCTTACCCCTTGCTCTGCCACACAGATGCTCAGGAGCTGGGGCCGTTGGAGGGGGAATAGCTGTACAAATAGCTGCAAATATCTTTTCAGTGACTTCTCTTTTGTGCTGCCGTAGCCAGAGGGGCTCAGGAGAACCTGTCAGTGCTCGTGGGTTTGGTGTGTGCAGGCAGCAGGACAGGGCAGAGCACAGAGCGCGTGAGCGCGGCGGGAGAGATAGCCCTGGAGCAGAGCGCGAACCCGGGAAGTCCCCGCACTCCGCAGGCACGACAGCGCGGAGCTGGAAAAGACACCAAGATAAATAAAGGCTGCAAATGGGGATTACATGAAAAGGAGGTACCAGAGGGTGTGCAATGAGGCTTATTTCTGTACCATGAGTGACGTTGGCTGCATTTTCCCTTTTGCCATCAGTTAGCATGTTTGGGTGATGTATTAGGAGTCAGTGCCAAGTGAATATGAAATGAAGAAAGTCTGAGTCTGTATTAAGTAGAGTTGACTGAAATAGCTGATAGGAACATTGATTCCTTTGAGCGTAACATCATCTCCGGAATGCACCGCAGCCGTCCAGATCGTGCCAAGGACTCTCCTGCAAACCCTGCCTGGGCAGGGGGAGCTGCCCCTCGGAGAGAGTCCAGTGTGGGCACAGAACGGAACATCTCCCCATTCCCGGGAAGCTGGTGCTGGCCTGCCAGCCTCCGCGTCCCGCCAGGCCACACGCACAGGACAGAAGGGCTGTGCAGCCACCTCCGCGCGGGCGCACGCAGCTCTCCAGGGCTCCGCGCGCCAGGCAAGAGCAGCTCGAGGAAACGCCGGGGCTCCGCGGCCTGGCGGAGCTGGAGCTGCCGGCCGCGCTCTAAGGTAGCGGTAGCTCCGGAGTCCGGGCGGCACCTGGACGCGCGGGCGCTGGGGAGAGCAGCGCCGGCAGGAGCAGCGCGGAGCCACCCGCAGAATCCGCCTTTTGCGGGCGGAAAGGGGCTCTAGCTGGCTGATAATATCCACGTTCAGCCAACCCGAACAGCACATGGATTAGAGCTCCTTATCATTGTTACTCTTTATTGGCCCAATATGCTCATGGTAATTCAAAACCCTTTCTTAGGAACACTTTAAATTACCAAGGCATAAATATCTTCTCACTGTTTTCTAATAGTAACCCAGGAACATTAAATTACGCAGTAATTACCATGCAGTGGATGGATAACAGCCTGGTTAGTTCTGTGTCATTGCAAGAAAAATATATGGTGATTTCTGTGTTTGCAGAGCTGCAAATTCATGGCGACTTCCTAGCACTAATTACAGCGCAAGCCTCACGCGCCTGCACACAGGCGCTGCAGGTGTTTACCAGCCACACCGGGTCACCACCCAGCTGGGCAGCACTGTTCCAAGGTCCATGTCCCTCCTGTTTTAGCTCTTACCAAATGACATGACTGCAAGATAAGGCTTTTCTCTTGAAAGAAAAGCTTAATTAGTTCTTATTCCCTGGTTGCAAAAATGTTACTTTCTGTTAAGTGATAGATTTTACAATCTAATAAACTGATATAATGTAAAAATATATACAGACATGTGCCTTTTACAGTGATTTTTCTAACAATAGAAGAATTTCCACTGAAACAGAATTCTCTAGGAAATAATTATAATTTGCACAGTGCAAGGCATTAGCATGCTAAATGACATTGCTAGGTCTGAATCTATTGCCACCAGTCTGCATATTATCAGCGCTGTGCTGTGCCCCAACAAGGAAGCGTGGGCATGTTTACCGAGCGGTTCGTTTAAGATTCCAGCCGTTAGGCCAGGAAGAACTGCCCATATTGTACTGGTGCGGCCGCGGGTGCGTGAGGCCTGGGAATCCTTTTGTCCATTCTTTTAAAAACTGACAAATCGACAAAGGCCGCTCGTGGTTCGGGGCCAGCACAACTCTTTCTACCAGGCTCAACGGGGGAACAAATTCACGGTTAATTAGTATCAAGGGCTGGGTGGAAAGAGGGAACAGTTGCAGCAAAAAAAAGACCTGTCTTTTGGCCTATCAGTTCTTGCTGCCAATGAAGGACGATTCGCAGTCCGGTGCAGAACACCTGTGGGTGGGAGCTTACCAACGCGGGGCTGGAAGACGATCAAGAGATCGTCCGCTCCTCCTGCAAGGGCAGGACGAGCCTTTTGCCAGCAGTTCGCAGGGTGCTCTGTGCAGGAACCAAGGTTACAGAGACGGAAAGGAAACAAAAGGGAAAGAAATATCGTGAAAACGGCGGGCTAATCTCTTTCCACTGTACTCACTGCAGACATCAGGAGCCTTTCTAATAGTGACCAGAAGTCAAAAATATTACATTCTTGGTCTTCTCCCCTCAAATTATATAATTTGAATAAAAGAAAAAAAAAGTTTAATGCAACATAGCTATTAATTGTATCAAGAAATTTTAAACTGTGATTACATGCCTTTTACGGCAATGCTCTCCCTCTCCAGTATAGATCGAAATTTATTTTTCCAGCGCTCTTCAGATCAAGCTCTCTTCGTCGTCTGGCTGCCGAAAAGCAAGGGCACTTGAAAGATTTTCTAACGCATAATCCCTTTTGTATTGTGTATTACGGATGAACTCAAAGACAAGATATCTGCATTATCGTAAATAAACTAGATAAAGTGTATTTCAAAAAGCTTCTTGAGTCAAAAAGTAGCAAATCATTGTATGTATTTTCCATATTTGTATAGGTTTCATTATATTCTCAATCTAAGTTACTCTTAAGTCTCTTTCATATTTAAAAAATGAACTACACACCTATCATGCAAAATGTAAAGAAGTATGTTCAACTAGTTCAAATTAGATATACATTAAAAATACACTTCCAAAGAAATATCATTTCCATTTTTGTTCATGTTTTTAACAGAATTTCAGACTAATACATCAAATGTGGAACTGTACAAGTATGTGAAGAAACATTAGGATTGCAGTAGTAAAAAAATGTACAGCATTCAAAACCAACAAGCTCTAAACAACCAAACAATACCACAGGATTGAAACAGTCATGGGGACAACATAGGTCATTGGAGCCAGTGAGTGAATCCTAATGCACCTACATAAAGGCCCTACATAGAATATTGTCTCTTATTTATATGCAAAATCCCTGATTTGATTAAACCAGACAATTCATCTAATTGTCTTTTATAGGTTTCAGATAATATTAACATTAGAGTACTCCCCTCCATGATTTCAGTTACTTGAAAAGGCAATATTGAGAACTGATTTGAAAGGTATTTCCACCCATGTGGATTCAGGTAGTTAAAATACAAGACCACAAATCATAGCACTGCAATTTTAAAGAACCATTTGAATTGTTATCAGCTACATTTGCCATAACACTTAGGAATTCAGGATTCACTTTTTAAAATCTATCTGGTTACAAGTCAATACACAGGATTTTTAATTATGAGCAGTATCCATTTAACATTGGACCAACATTGCCTTTTAAAAGAAGATAAGATCCACCTAACATGTCATAAAAATAAGATCTCCAAGGAAAGTGACAATGAACAGAACAACACGCACAGCAGAGCGGCCGCGGCGGAACAGCGTTGAACGGCGGAGTGCCCTCGTCACCGTCCCCAGCCAGCACAGCTTCCCTGCCGGACACTAATGTTACGAGGAAAAGATGTCTTGGACAAACTAGCAGAGATTATTAATTCAACCTGATGTTTTTAATGTCTTCATAGTGCATAAACTTAAAAGCCTACGCTATGCCAGCCCACTTGCTGCGGGGGACACGTCCCTTTCACAGCCCTTAGGGACGGGGCAGGTCTTGAAGGGCTACCTCGCTTCTCAGAGAGTTTGCCCCAACTTTTTTAAAGCTGAAGTGTGAAAAAAAGGTTAATAAATGACCTAATTATGTCAGCATTTCTATCCCACAGTCCTCAGACACTGAGATCCCTCACTGATCTCCCTAAGAATTTGGCATGCACAGGAATGGTAACTTTTCAGCTGAGAAAGCTGAATAAATATAGCATTTTTAAACCAAACATTGTTTCCACGGAGCCTGGCCTAATAAATCATCTTCAGTGCACTGAGAAGGGCAGAGGACCTGAATCTTGGCACCTATCCTGCTGTTTATCTAGAATAACCTCTAAACAATTTTGATCCAGAGAGAATGACATATCAGATTTATAGAGCTAGCCACTTATAACCTCACATTCTGGATGGAAAGTCCAATTGTAACAGGTTTGAAAAGGAGCAGCCATACCCAGGTTATGCATCACAGTCTATAAAACCACAGGGCAAACAGCGTGGGGTGCACTCATTCTTCTAAGGTATGTTGAGGTATACTCATTATTTCTTTAATTACAGAAAAGCATCTTTAAAAATGATAGGGAAAAGCTCTAAGCATCAGTGATATTCTGCACACATTTTATCGGGAGAATGAATTAAGTTAATTCGAAAGGTCCAAAATAGTTAAAGGAACAACTACTTCCATTAGGATCAATAATATCATATTCTTCCCTAGATTTTTATTCCTTCGAAGCGTTACAAAAGACCTGTTGGCCATAATTTTGTCTCCTCTTTGCCCACCAACGTCACAAACCAACCTGAGCCTCCTCCCTCTCCTCCCTAGGGACAACCCTGGCAGCGGGAGGCACCGGCGGCTCCGTGCAGCGCCGCTCTCACGGACGCCACCTGAAGCCGAGTTTCATCTCAGCAACACAGCTACGAGCAGGTTGTCTGCCTGGATTTTAACATTATAGGATCATTTCTACCTGCAACTAACAATTATTTATTTCTCTATAAGGAAAATACCTAGACTGTTGTACAAGCTGGATTCCTCACCCATCTACACTTCGGAACAGGAGGCAGGTATACAACACTCAGAGTTCATCTTAGGCAGATACTGTGTTTGAACTGTAATTTTCTAATCCATTTAAATACAATCAGCCTATCTCAATTGCAAAATTAATGTTAAATGTAACTGCAGCCATTACCAAGTAGTTTCCATAAGTGGTTTTATTACTGGTTAGATTTTACAAATTCTGGTATTCGAACAGACTTTGACCTTAAAATTCTAAAACAACAAAGCAACCAATGAAAGGCTTAGGACTATTCAAAGTAACAAACTCTTAACATTTTTGCCCTGGTCATAAATATACAGAGAGAAAAAGAGAGAAGTAGACATGGAATCCAAAGTAGATAAAACAGTATATAAGGCACATGGCAGTCTTTGAAAATACAGAAGCTTTAGCCAACTTAAATTAATTGCTGTTTCCCTTGCTCAGTCCACAAAACTGTACAGTTACACAAATGTTGTGTTGCAATAGATCTTCCAAGTTATTCTTCAGTCCATACTCCATAATACCAGAACACTACATTTCCTTCTGTTTTTAGGAGAGATCCTAATTGTGGTTAGTCAGTTGCTCAAAGCCTCTATTAAAATACACTTGGAATTTCAACTAAGAATAATTTCTTTTTTAAAGAAATTATGGAGAAAGAGTCATCAGAAAAGGTTTGTAAGGGTTGTCTGTGAAGGACTTCGAGATTCGTGAACCTCAAGACTTCCGGGCACTGACGTCAAGACAGATGTCACAGTAGGCATGGTGGGATTAGTCAAGTCCGTTAGGGTAGTGGGAGTGCTGGATGGACTCATGGAGGCATTGGATATTTCTGAGGCAGGACCTGATGGGGTCCCTGCTTGGAGTGTTGAATCTGAAGTCTTATCCACCCCTGTGTTTTCTTGACGTAAGAGGTTCCGTCTGAATTTGGCTCGGGCATTTTGAAACCAAACCTGAAACAGTTTAATATAACAGGGTAGCATTTAAAGAGCTGCAGTGTTGAGAAAAATAAAATAAAATAAAGCAAAGATAAAAGCAAAAGCATATTCACAAATTCACCAACACTTGAATTGGGGAAGACGTTTTTACCGGTAACGTTAGGAGCGGAGCCCCAGCCTTGAGACATTCCCCCCACCGGCGCTGCCCGGCCATCCCCTGCCCTCCGCTCGGAGCGAGCAGACTGCGGCAGCGCAGGGCGGGAGCAGAGCCCTTCCCTGCCGGCTGCGCAGAAGGCCTTGGAATCCGGCAGCCCCCGGGGAGCCCTCACTGCCAGGAGGATTTGTCAGGACGGGGCGAGGACCCAAGCACCTGATGCCGACCAAATAACGAGTTTCCCAAGGCTGCAGCTCCCACGAGAGGCAGGAGGTGCCCAGCGCTGCCAGAGCACCCTGCCCGCTGCGGCCAGGGCTCCTCGGCAAGGGCCTCGCGCAGCCCCTCAGCAGCGACTTCACCTTCCAGAGCCCCTGCCCTCTCCCTCACTCTTTCCTATTCCTTCCTTCTCAAATGCTTCAGTGCCCATTGCTTACCCCAATCGCCTTTTTTATACTTTCTAAGTACTGTGATGAAGGTAGAGATTTGAATAGCTTTAAAGACTCAAAGCTCATTTAAAACTGTTATCTCAGATGAAATTATATTCACGGACAGAAATATTTTTCCAGGATTGCTACTTCTTGCATTATCTCTTCATTATCTGACTCTAACAAAGGACAAAAGCTATGACTTCATCTTCTCCAATTAAATCTCAAGGTTTAGGTCCAAGTTAATAGTGCTCTCCACTGCCTGCAGGATTTGTTTAAAGATAAAATATATGTCTGAGGTATGTGAAAGCAGACATAATGAAATGTGTTTGTGAAACTTGTATGAAACACAGGTATAAAATACAACTTAAATATCAAAATGTCATTGAATACTCTATGTTCAACCTCGCGTACGTCAATACCAGCTACTGTACAGATCCAGGCTGGCTGGCAAGTGCCGGGCTGCGGTATCTGCAGGGCTTGTGTCATTGCTCTCTCCTGGCAAGTGACCCGTGCGGATCACCATGTCCCCACACCAGCTGATTTAAGGAACGTGAGCAAGTCTTTCCACTGCGGGTGCAATGGGGCCCCCGGCCCGTGCTCTGCTGTAGAAATGGGTGAAAGGGGTGAAAACCGCTGTGCTCACACCCTGCGCTGTGGCACTGCCCCGCACGGCGGGCACGGGGCGGCCGCGCGGAGCTCGCGTTGCCGCTGCACAGCCAGGTGGCCTGTGCAGAAACCCTAACCCCAACTCGGACGCAGCCCGCGCCCTGCCCAGGATCTGCTTTTACCCCTTGCCATTAGCCATAACAGATGCGAAGCGTAATGAGGAGCTCCGAGACGGTCGCTGCTGACACGTACGGACACCACTCTTAACTCGCAATTAGAGCAAAGCAGTCTCTAGCCTAATTGCATACACACACATATATATATACTAGCACAGGATTTTACACTTATGTTCATAAATATATATATATATGTTCATATGTGGAAGAGCCCCAGATATTAAGTGGCTAACAGTTATACAGATCTTTAAAGTGGTCCAGCATAAATATTTGTGTTATTGCTGAAAAGACATGGTTAACATGATTAGTTAAATTCTGAAAATATTTTCCTTATATTAGAAAGGAATCACATAAAATAAGGATCACAACTGCAGTACTCTGGTATGCATTTAGGATACGAAAGTTTTCAGCGCAGCCTTTGCACCAAAGAGAACTGCAGGAAAGGACAGTGCTGCTCCCTGCCCCTCCGGCCGCGCTGCTCTCGGCGCGGCGCAAGGCAGCGCGCGGGAGCGGGGCCAGCACGGCCGCCCCGCAGCCTCCTGACCGGCCCTGCACCTGCAACGCTGCCGCATCGAAGCAAGGAGTAACGACCCAAATACACAGAGCTGGAAGAATCGTTCCAGAAGGACTTATCTCACATCAATTGCACAATTAGGAATCTGGTCTTCAGTACTGAAGAACAGACAAAAGCAGTGGGAAGTATTTAGTGTTTTTCTGTCCAACTGTATCATAGAGCTGAGCTATTTCAAATCCAACAAGAAAAATATGGAACAAATCTCTCTGAAAAATAGAAGCAGCTGCTGACTCTACTAGACCCTGGCTAGAACTGACCATCTGCAGCCAGGAACTCAGACGCCGGGCAGAAGGACCCGGTGGCTAACGCAGTATGGAGCAGCTCTGCAGGGCTCTGCACAGCCAGCCTGGCTTTCTGTGCCTCAGCTCCCCAGCTGTAAAACAGGGATAAAACAACATCTCCTAAAGGACAGGAAAGTTGTGAAAACAAATACACTAAGTACTGCAAAGGACTCAGGTACTGCCATGAATAAGCCTACGTAATGGCCTAAGATCATTTCAATTTTTGTTTATCAAGTCTCCATTGTTGCAACTATAAAATATTAGTAATATACATAGCTTGAGCTAGAAGGAAATTTTTAAGCACAATTTTGTTAATTCACACAGCTATCTGGGAGACATTTAGCTTTTCTGAATTTTACTAAATAATACGGGGAGGAATGCAGATAGCAGCGGAGCGGCTGCTGCAGCACAAAGCAAACCTTGTGCATTCCCTGCACGCACGCTCTCGCTGCTCCGTTCTGGTTATTACTGGCGCGGCTGGCACAGGACTGGAGGGGACTCTGTGCATGCGGCCTCAGGAAAGGGCTGCAGCTCACACAGCTCTGCTGGCAGGAGCGCGGGTGCCGGCACCGCCGTGCAGAACGCCGTGCTCGCCGCCGGCTGGCGCGCAGCCCTGGGGCGCAGCGCGGGCGGCAGCGCTCCCACAGGAACGTTCCGCGGAGCCGCTCAGCCCAGCGCCCGCGGTGCCCATGGAACGGGAGCCGTCACGTCGCCGAGCTGCTGCTGCCACGACAGGGACATTCCGAAGTCCCGGGGAGAGGAGCGGCCCCCGGGCGTACCCGCGGCTGGCAAACCACAGCTTCTAGGGCTCCCTGCTCCCACCTTCCCTTTCTGAACTCGGAGTAGGAAAGACCAGTTCGCAAAGGATAATATTTGCGCCAATTAGTCAGCTCACAATTAGTCGGTTACTTTAATTGCAAGCTTACCATAATAGGCATGTGCTCCCAGCTGCACTACAAGAGGTATACAAATCAATTTGCAAACACGAAGTTAAATGTGAGTGAAAATAAATAAAAATACGGGGCACAAATATAAATAGACTTACTGTGATTTTAATGTCGCTACTTAAAGAAAATAGTCTTCATTACAAAGCTACTAAAGGAAATGTAATTTATGGAGCAGTATGTGACATTTCCCTGCCGTTCTGCTCCTGGACATGGGTGGCTGATGACTAACTGCATGTACAGCCAAGAGAGGAGTCACATTTTCCAAGCCTGATACCGCACATCACGAAGAACTGGGCCAAATTCTCCTCTTATCCACCAACAAACTACCCCTTTCCATGTTTTGTGGGACTATCTCCATAGCAAGGGCACTAGAGTCGTTTCCAAAAGCGCTGGGAACTCCGCTGTAGACGTTTGGGAAGCTCCCTGGGCTCGGTGCAAGAGACATCTGTCTTTGTCTTCATCTGCTCTCTGGTATTTTTTATTAAAATATATTCTATTGAGGATACATAAAGAAACATTGTCTTTCATCAGCGGAACTGCGACCTGAACATATCAAAAATACAACAGTTTACAAACATGCCTAATAGTAAAATAGAGAATTTCTTACTACTGGGATGTATGCACAGATGTTTGGCAGTCCGTGTGCCTTCACTATGCAAGATGGGTTAACACCGGTGGTGCTGTTTGAGATGAACAGTGTCACCGAATTACAGCGTGTTCAATAAACGACACAGATGCAAAGCCAACCTCTGCGTCTCAGAAGAACTTACAGGTAACACTATCTCGGTAACCAACATCAGGCAGAGTTTTCCCCAACCTTCAAACTACTACAGATGAACTTTGAGGTTTGAAAAAATGCCTCAGTGGCTTCAGAAACCTGCACTATTTCGTCTGACAGGTTAGAAATACAAAAAGCAAGTTTGCTTGTGTGTTTGTTCTGTGGGTCAAATTAATTTTCAAACAGAAAGGTATATATATATATGTATATATACATATACACATGAGAAAGCGCTCATAACAGCCAAGAAAACTCATCAGGGTGATCCTAGACAAAGCATCACTCTGAGGTGTTTTCTTGAGGTGCCTCCAACAGCATCATCCTCTGAGCACAATCCTCCCCACGAGCTACCACCTTCCACCACTCTTCAGCTAAAGCAGCCCAGGGATAAAGGAGTATTTCACTGCGGAAGTAAAAGAAGTGAAACACTAATTACCAAAAATATGAAAAACGTTTAGCGGAATTGCAAAGGATTACTACAAAATGAAAGAAGCATTAAGCCCTCCAGAATGCACAGAGGGCCTAATACACTGCGTATCAGGTGGAAATGGAAGCAATAAGGAAACTGAATGAGGACTGGAGTGTTACGGAGACATGGAGTAAAATTTTGGAGATGAGAAAATACATTGCAAAAAGGAAGGAAGGAACAGAGAAAATAATGTGGACAAGAGGTGGAAAGGCAGATGATTAGAAGAAGAGAGAAGGAGGGATGGAAGTCCAAACTGATGCAAGGTGGGAAGAGAGAACAGAAGGATGATCAAGAAAAAGATATTTTGTGGGCACTGATCTCCTTTCTTAGCACGGTACAGAAAATTGCTCAGACAAATCAAGTATGAATGTACTGTAATGGACAGAAGAGATCATTCTAAACTGTGTCTAAACTCTAAAGATAAAACAAAGAACTGTTAAAATAAGGATAAATAAATGCAGAAAAATTGTCTCCTTCACACACATGGATAAAGGAGAGCTGCTCTGAGAGATGCTACATCTAGTCTTAGGACATGCACACCAATTATGCATCCCACCCCACAAACCACCATCATTAGAATAATTAATAGCAAGCTACAGAGGAGATAGCCAAGAGACAAAATACTTCCTTTTGTTTTTGTGATTTTTACTGGGAATCCTACAAAATCTTTATTCCTCTTTCTGTTAGGTATTAACACTACAAAATTCAAACTCTCTTCAAGGAATAGATTTTTGCCTCGGTATTTTTTCACCTACTGCCTTCCGCTTGCCTACGAATTGGGGAGAGCTGCCCACGACCCCCTCGCAGGGCCCTGCCGCTGAACCCCAGCTGTCCCTGCGAAACCCACGAACCATCTTCCTACAATGAGGATTCACGTAAAGGTTTCAGTAGGAGATTCTGGCATGCCATCGCTCCCACATGTCCCAATTTATGTCTGGTTATGGTTATCTGGATAAGTGCCAATTAAAATTTGACTTCTTGAATCTTGACTATAAATTAAAACGGAGCTGTATCAACTAATATTCTCACTTTTTCTCCCCATAATACTTCAAATCCAGCGCATATCCTTGAAGTGAGAAAAATCTAGATTTCGGCAAAAGTCTTTTCAAAATGTTCTCCCCTTTCATTCTAAGTTACTAAACCGCGAATAAAAAAAAAAAAAAAGAGCTTTGAAAAACCAACTTTACGTCCCCTTCAGCTTCAAAAGATGTATCGTCTTCTCTGGCCTGATAAAATAAATCCATTTTCTATTTAATTTCTTGCGAAGGCAACCACTCGTAGTAATTTCCAATTTAAGTGTTCTCTAATTACAATGAACATATTAATAAAAACATTTTACCTTTTCTTATGGTAGATTGGAAGCTAAAATATGGGCCAGAATTAACTCACTTTGGGCAAACAAGTAGGGCCTTGGACCTTCACAACTGGCATGAAAATGTGAGAAGGCAAGCGGGCTACTTTTGGAAAGCTGAAGAGAAACAACTTTTCTTGCACTATCTAGAATTTAACTAGAGTCTTGCAGATGGTATCAAGAATTAAGAAAAGCTGGAGCGTGGGCAAAATCCAGTGTTTCAAATCTAAAGCTGTGACTTTATGTTTTGAGAGCAAAGGCTCTGCTCTTACCTGAAGAACTCTCTTGGTCAGGCCGGTTTTCTGAGCTAGCTGTTTCAAGTCCTTGGCGTCGGGGTTGTGGTTAATGGCAAAGTACGACTTCATTGTCCGCAACTGGTGGTGTTTGAACGACGTCCTCATGCGCTTTGTTTTCTGATTGCTGGGGTATTGCTGGTCTCTATCCAGGTGGTCACCATCGTTTTCATTGCAGCTTAAAGCTTAAGGCAACAAGAGGAAAAGGCGTGTAAAACTACTGCTCTGTGACCAACATTGTTTGCAGTTCATGCGAGTGCAGCAATTAAAATAACATGCCATGGCACGTATTGTCCTGGCACAAATCCCACTTGCCTTCCCGCCATCGCGGCATCTTCTATTTTTCCCGTACAATAAGCAGGCTGCGAGGACCCTCACCTGCCTCTTTATGGCTTTTAAAATGTCAGCTCTGCTTCCTTTTTTCTCTCCTACAGCTTTACACAGCCTGTCCCCCACTTGCAGCCTGTAGGACAGGAGCTGTCCTCAACTCTGTAAAGTGTTTTAATGTACTTTGTATCACTAGAAATTGCATTGTAATGTACAAAGAAAGCTACACAATGCAGACCACTTAAATCTCGATGGAACAGACCAGTTAAAATTATAATTATTTCCTCCATCAATGTAAACCCTGTAGAGCACAGGAGAGACCATTAAATGAAACACTATAAAAGAAATAAAGTTTGTGGTACCAGACAGCAATTATGACTATAATTTGACTAGCTAAAGAAATAAAGCTGTTAACACAACGGATCAGTGACATGCCAAATGAAAAAATACACCTTTTCAATTACTTGCATAATTATATTTACTTAAAAAAAAAAAGTATTTGGAAATACTGGCTTGAATGATCAATTTTGTTATTTCTCTTTGAAATCACTGAACCAGACTGCTTGACGTATCTGCATAACCAGCTACAATGACCCTGCAGGATGTATAGGAACAAGGAGCATTATTAAAATTATTAAATAATATTAAATGTTGAAAGGCAACCAAAATATTCCCATGGACAAAAAAAAAAATGTGCATGCAGTAAACTACAGAAAAACTCTTAAAACAACATTAAGGATTAGGCTTAAATCCTTTTTTAGGTTTTTTAGGCTTAAATTTAGGCTTTTTTAGGCTTAAAAAAATAACATGTATATATTAGAAAATTAGCTTTGATGATCTGCCATTTATTTATTTCTCATCACCGATATTTGCAACTTCCTTTTAATATTCTAGAAGTTTTGCATTACAAGTATGAAGAATATCACAACTATTTCTGGTTTTATGTTGCATCAAAAAAATCAGAAAAAAATACAGTATTTGGGGAGCTTTAAAATGTGAATTATTGATCAATTTCTTAAGTGCATAAACAGATTATTTTTAATTTTCCATTATTAGTGATTCATTACAATTGGGTATATCTCACAGATACGCATATCTTCACAGTCTTACTTTATACATACTATTTATCAGAGGTGTTCAGCCCTATGGAATAAATATGAGTGCTGAAAGGCATGCATTAAAAACAGTTTTTAAAAATATTCCTACTATGCGGGTACCCATAACAATAAACGCTCACAGCTGCTATAAAAAGCCATTTTGCAGCATGCACAGTGGCTGCCTTGCAAACCTGAGCCTTTCCCAAACTTTGCAAATGGCATGGCACGTCGCAGAGCAAGGCCTGCAAAAAAACAGTGTGTGTTGAATAGGTGCAGAGAAAGAACCTGAAGCCTCAAACTTTCGGGGTGTTTCTGCACACCCATGATTTACAAAGCCGCGCAGGGCCCTGCTGGGAGAGCAGCCCTGGGCAGCGCAGGAGGCACCACGGAGGCCGGCGCGCGGCCGGCAGCTTTCCTGGGCCAGGACGAGGTCCAGAGCAGAGCTACCCTGGCCGGAGCGCAGGGAGTCACTGCGGCGCCTCTGCCCGTGGCAATGGCAGCACGGAGACCTGAAGGCAGGCAGCACTCACTTTTAAAAGACTTTCAGGTTTTAGACCTGGAAAAGGCCTGTCAGCGTTGCCTTAAATGCTTTCAAACCCGCCCAGAGCTGAGACTGCAATGATTCAGGGGGATGTGCATCAAAATCTTCACCTGAAAAACTCGGATCTGTTCGTGTTCCTATGCAACAAAACAAGCCCTAGGGTTGCAAGTAGCAGCTGGGCTTTAACTTGTTCTGTAAATAATGAGGTATTTCAGGATCCAAGGAAGCAAAAGTGATTCTGAATCTGCCAAGAACAGAGTCAGGACGTGAGTTTTCCATCAAGCCCTGACCAGAGAGGAACCTTTGCTCTTTGAACTACCCTTAATATTATCACCTCATCTACTAAATAAAAATAGTATTAGAATAACAGTGAATATGTAGTGCTGAGTGCGGCAGAGCGGTTTTCTTTTTCCAGGAAGAAAGCTACAGAACAGAGGAGTTTGGATGCACCAGGGTGCCTGCTGCTCCTGGGCTCCCACGGGCCCCACACCTGGTCTGATGTAAGTATTCCCAGTCAACACTAATTCCCCTCTCATGTTTAGCTGTGGTACTTGGCACCAACTTTACAGGTTTATTGGAAATAGATCTAGTATTACATGTGCCTCTCCCCAAATCCGAGATGTCTCCGTGTGGTGCAGGGACAGACTGGGCCAGGGGTGCAAACACGTGCAGTTTGTAAAAGCTGAGGAGCTTCTGCAGAAGGCACCGTGTCATCAAACCCGCCCGTACTTGCTCCCCACAGCCTAGCCCTGTCGCTGCGCATCTCCCAGAGCTGCTGCTGAGCTCCCGCACTCCACATTTCCAGTTGATCGCAGCATCTAGGACTCCTGCCGGAGGACTTGCTCAGAAATACACTTGGTAAAATATGAGCGGAACGGAGAAGTCTTAAATTAACAAATATTTTTCCTAGTTGGTGACAAAGTGTATTCTGAACAGGTGACAGGTCTCTTTTTGAGCCCCAAACCTCTGCCGGGCCCAGTGCTCTCCCGCCCTGCGTGCACAGGCCCTGGCCCGGCCTCCCGGGCAGTGGCCCGGGCTGCTCCACGAGCAGCGGCTCCGGCGTCCCGCCCGCCACAAGATGGGGATGTCCACAGGCGGCAGCCCCGGCAGGGCTGCGCTCCCTCCACCGGAGCAGGGCGCCTGCACACTGGGCACTAACGTGTCTTCTGCAGAGTAATACAGAAAAGCAGCTCTAGAAAGGGTGGCACGAGCCCCAGCAGCACGTGCCCCTCTCACACAAGCGCGGCTGGAGAAGCAAAGTTGGGAGCATCGTTCCACATTGCAGCCCTAGGTCCCTCGTGTTGGGGTTCAGAGGAGACAGATGCGCTTAGCCCCCAGCTAAGCAAAAGGCACATGGAGAAGATGGGAACGAGGAATTGCCTTTCGGAAATTGGAGCTTTTGTTCTTAGTGGCTTGTTCAACACGTTAAATCACCCCAAAAGCAAGCAAGCTGATCTCCGTGCGGAAAGAAGGAAGAAGCACGAGTCACGTTTGGTGGCTGCACCAGCGCTCCAAGCGCAGCGGCCTGGCAACGTCCAGCCCTTCCCCGCCGCACTGAGGGCCACGAGGGGTGTTTGAACCTGCTGCCGCCTGGAGGGGGAACTTGTGCCTGCCCGGGGCCGGCAGGGACAGCCGGGTTTGCCGCCCGCCTGAAGGGCAGAAAGGACTTTGCGGAGCTGGCAGTGAGAGCGAGTGCCCTTGGCGGTACCTGGGGCACGAGCAGAGCCCTTCGGCCAGGCGCACGGCGAGAAGGCAGAGAATCCTTCGGCACAAGCAGGGCCGGAGGGGAGCTGGGCTCCCGGTGTGACAGTGCGGCACGAGGGGCAGGCGAGGAGGCCCTGGCTGCTCCTGCTGGGCACAAGGAGGGAAGGAGAGGGAGACCGAGAGGCGCTGCCGGGGGAGCAGGGCTGGCCGCGGCATGGGCCGCCCCCGGCCGAGCGGCCAAGGCCCCGGGGCGCAGGGGGAGAAGCTGCTCCGCCTGCCGGGGCGGGCAGCGCGGCC
>JAWLRI010001031.1:1128738-1154494 GCA_034781795.1 Crypturellus tataupa
CCGGCGGGCGCTGCGCGCTCCGGCAGGTGCAGCGCGGCCGGGAGCTCGCTCTCCGCTAACCCGCCGGCTCCTGCAGCCACGTCCAGCTCTGCGCGTCCCGGGACGCCCTTGCGGCAGTGCTGCCCCCACGCACACCTGTGCGCATCGCTCCGCGCAGCCCCGCGGGGGACGCGCCGCTCGCAGGGGTGGAATGGCCCCGGGACCCGCGGGCACCCAGCGCGCAAGTGCCTGCGAGCGGCGGGGGAGCTACCCAAACACTGCCCCCAAACCCGAGCGTGGAGGCAACGGAAACTCCTGTTGTCATTCAGATGGGAAAGAGCAACTTTCTCATTACTGGAGCTGCAGAACACGACGGTAAAACGGTGAATCCCTTCCTGCCCCACGCCGCAAGACTGTGCAAGGTGCCATCTGTGAGTTCACCCCCGCCGGCACCTCCAACGCCGCGCGCGGCTGCGGGCACCTTTGCCTTGCCTTTTCTTAAACCATTTGCTGCATATTTCCACAGAGCTGCACCCCCCCGGATCCTCAAGCATTTTAGCGCCGGTGTAATATCCTGTCATGCAACTGATTACATACTTTCGCTATCTATTTAGAGTTTTAAGAGGTCACGGATTCATATACCTCATCTGATACTGCTAATTACCACAAAGATTATATATATATTATGTAATTAATCCATAATATTTTATCCAGGTGCACTGACCGGGTGCCGGGGAGTGATGGTCCCCATGGCACAGTATGACCCCCACTCCCAGGCTATCCCTGATTGTCTCCTTAATGGATATGCAAACACGAGAAGACATCCAACCCTGGCTACCAAAACACAAGGAAAGTAACAGAATGTAAACACAAAGCTGCTAATGTACACACTGACACATGAATGACATTTACATTGTTCTGAATAAAATCCGGGATAGCACGGAATAATGAGCTACAGAAAAATCGCTATAGCAAAATAATCTTTTAGAATGGGATATGGGTTCATTCGAAAGGAGATTTTTTTTTTCTTTTTTTTTTTTTAAGAAATGCCGCTATAATAATAAAGTCTTTTAACCTGTATTTTGTTATAGGTGACAGGTGAACAAATCACAGGTCTTGAGTTTCTCTAGCCTGCCTCTCTCGGTAACGTCATCTCCAGTGCCATCTGCTACCTACCAGACAAACAGACCAACCACATAATGAGGTACCAGCTTCCACCCAGCTACCGTGACTAAGCCAGAACAAAAGAATCGACGCCTCCTGCAACAAAGGCAACCAGCCTGGGCTGGCCTGGCTAATTGCTGCCCTTCAGGTTGGCTGTTGCAGATTTTAAGTGAACTACAAACTTTCATCAATACTTTATAGCTCTTGGATAAAGGTACTGAGAATAAGAGATAAATGGAAGCAAAAGGTAAGCGAGAAGAAAGCTTAGAAAATAAGTAACTACTTAGGGTAATTTAAAGGCTGTGGAATAATATAAACATGAAAGACCAGGGGGCAGAGTGATTGATATCTCATATGTTTTTGATGCCCCTATAGTTATTAGACTGCAGTATATCGGGACATACAATAAACTATGAATTAAAATGTAATTGTAGCTTCAGGCATCTTCTTCATTGTCTGCTGTGGTGTTATGTCTTCATGCACCGTGATTGACAAGGTGTAATTAATCATCTTACTCAGTTGTAAATATGGGCACCCTTCACAGTAGGCATCAGGAAGTGTGTACCAGCAAAGGAAGCAATAGTTGACGCTGATATACCATTAAATCAAAATCAGAATGCTTATATGTTCAGAAATGTGTGTTTGGTGTGATGCTGTTATCATTTATTTCTAAAATACTGTACCAACAGATTTACTTGATTTGCAAGTTAACTACAACATTAACTGGTTTTATTTATTTTGTCTCTTCTTCATTTTTATAGGCAGTGATGTTGTTCTCCTAAAATGTGAGACAGTTTGCTTCTTGTCAGCAAGTGGAGCTCAGCTCTTCCATCTCCCTGAGCTGCTGGAGAGAGACTAGCAGGCTTTGGATTCAGAGGGTCTATAGACTGACTTGAAATGATTCAAAGAAATTATTACTCCACTTGTATATCACTTTTTATGCTCTTTATATAACAAATGAGACATTTTTGGTCATTTTAAAGTGAAAGAGAATAATGAAATAATCTTATTAAGAAACACCATACAGTTTAAAAATAGGACATTCTTGTCACAGATGCTGTCCCCAAACTGTAATGAATGCATTTGTGAAGATGTTTTTAGTATTCACCAGTAAGAGATATTTTACATCTGTTTCTCTTTCTGAATGATCACCATCCTTATCCAGTTAGTGCAAAAACGGTGTGTGAGTCACAGGAAATCTAAGTGGATTGTCTCAGGAAAATTTGGTGGTATGCATTTTTTTCACACACATAGAGCTGTTGAATGAGTAATTGGCAACCCATTTAATGTCCTTTGCTTTAAAGCTGTCTAGTACATTTGTTGTTTAAAAAAATGTCTTTCAAAGCTGCTAAATATGTAACAAGAAGAGGTTGCTATCACCATTCTAACCCGAACAAAGACATACAGCAAGACGCCTTGGATACTTCCCGCACGGTATTAATTACAAACACAATAATACATGAAAATTTGCAAAGTTCTCAAATTCCATTTCTTTGTGATACCAGCTAATGAGTGTTTTATAAAAACATACAGTAAAATCTCAGCCCAGACATTAGCTATCGAACATTACCTAAACCATGTATTTTGAGGAGAGCATAGGCTCTACTGGCAGTGTACTTTTACCATTCACTCCAGACAGTATAAAATTTGCAGCTGTCTCAGAAGCAAACCAAGCTGAAGACAGTGTAAAGAGCACACTTTAAAGAAAGCGATCAGCAAAGAAGTGTTTTATTTTGATTTGAAAAACTGTCAATCACTGCTAAAGAACACTAAACAATATTCTTCTATAATATTAGTTAATTGTATTTGTCTGGGAAACTAGCAATAGGCACAAAAATAAATGCTAAAGTTTAAAAAGAAAATATTCAGAATGTTTTACCCAGATGTTGTACTCTAATTGTTTGTCAGGCAATGGACTTCAGATAAAAATGCGAGTGTGTATCTATGCAAGTGAGGCAGAAATAAGATCTCTTACATATTTTAGTTTATAGAGCCACGGCTATTTAAACAATTCCAAAACTGCCTCTACGGGTGTCAAAGAGGGAGGGAAATCTTCAACCACATGATCTTCTCTCCAGAGTCCTGTTAAATCCACTGAACTTAAAACAGAACAAGAAGTGTGAAATATAGGTTTGAACATGTTATGTCAGAAATGTAAAGGTTGGAAGCCTTTTTAGTAACCGATATTAATATTGTATTAAATGTTATGAAAAGGTAGGTGTTGGGGAGAGGGGCTGGCTCATGTGCAATTTTGTCAAGGTTTTTATCTGTGATTATGATTCCAGATGTATCTATTCCCCGAGGAGAAAAATGAAGTAAAGTTGGCATGTGACATGTGTTTTAAGGTGTTTGGCACAATTTCCCAAAGTGATGACAAAATGTTCATTTTTATTACAGTGAATTGGTGAGGAAAATACGATTGTGAAGGTCAGTAGCTGTATATTTTAGATAAAAGTGGAGTGTTATTTTGGAGAATATAGATTTCTGGTGGTGTCTTTGGATCTGGTTGCTTGCCTGGTGCATCTACCATAGTAAATAGTAACTTAGATAGAATGATTTTTACAATGCTAATAATTTCAGTAAATTTCAGGCATAGTATATGGTAAAGATGGGGAGAATGTTTCTTCTTTCATCTAGCAGTATAGATGTTACTTAGTAGTAATTTATGTTTAATCTATTTACTACAGTCTTCTTTAATCTGGTTGTTCTACAACTGAAGTTCAAATAACTAATAAAATTCTTTGCAAATCACATTTTTACTGCAAATGGACAATTTTTTTATTTATTCTTTTGTTTAAGAGTGCAGTGAAGGGATTTTTTTCAGTGAGAACTATTTTGTCTAAGCACACAAAGAATTTAGATAAGAAAGTTGCCCATGGCTCCCTGGTTCCCCTTCCCTCGCCCCTCCATACCCCTTCTGTGTGCAATAGTACCACTCATTCCATGCTGACAGCAGGGCACCCAGGGCTACATTCCCAGGCAAACACTCACTCGTAAACATTTTACAAGTTCAACATCAACCAATCCTGGAGGTTTGGGAGCTGCCCTGATTGGGTGCATCCCGGATTTGGTAAACATGGCTGCAGAACAGGAGCAGAGCTTGCGAGAAAGGCTCCTCCAGTGCTGCCGCCTCTGAATAAGCAGGGACTCACAATGTGATTCATTCCATATTTTCTAAGTAAACTTCCACAACTCTCTTCCATCTGCAAATATTCAGTGATGTGCGCAATACATTCCTCTCTGTTCTACAGCCACTTTTCTTTGTGAATTTAACCACATCAGAAAGCACTTCAGATTTCTAACACAAATATTAGATGCATTTAATGTAAGGAAGCTTCCTTTATTGGAGGTGATTGGGAACATTTTGTATTTTATAGGTGTATTTAAGAGGTTAGCAGTAGGGGGGAATCGTCTGTGGAAAATCTGTCTACAGCTAAAATTTTTAGTTGCAGAAGTGTTGCTGAAATGCCTAATACAGTCACATTCTTTTGTTAAGTAGCTCACAAGAGTATCCTCTTAGCTACACATATTTTTAAAGACAAATGCCATTCTCCTAAGTTGCTATTTGTTATTTTCAGTCCCATATACCTGTTTTTATTTACCTGTGTGCAATTAGAAGACTTCCTTTCTCAAGAACTTTCCTTTTTATCACAATTCTACCCTCAGTTTAGTGGTTCTTTTAAACAATCTCCTGCAACTTTATTTTATATGTGGTGCATACATGAAAAGCATAAAGAAACTCCTTTGCTATTAAATTTTAGACAGTAGTTCACAAGTTTTCAAGGACTAATTTTCCATTGAATATTTTTTTCTCCAACACAAGATAGCAACAATTAAAGAACATCAAAGGTTAACATATTTTATAATGCAATTTAAAAGTTAGTTGTTGAAAACCCTGCTGTACATTCGGACTCTATTCTGCACGCAGTATCAGAAGAATAACACGGAGGGTTTGAACGGTCTGCCATTTTTAAGATATTGAAATGTGCTTGCCTAATGAAGGCAGAAGTCTTCCTTAGCAGATTTATTTTAAAGCAGCGTTTTTAGATAATCATAAATTAAAATGGCAGTTTTAAATCAGGTACTAATTACTATTTCATTTGATATTTTGCAAGATACCTAGCCACTTATTATTTATCCTTTATTTCTCTGAGTTGATCTAATTGCACCTCTCTATTTTGCATTTATTTCTCTTTGCAAACACTACATTATTCACTCCTGTGCTTATTAAACAGTGCCACCTGCACCAAATGAAACAAAGCTTCTCCATCAATCTATCCCAGCTAAAGAACCCTGACTATATATTATAATTAATTGAAGCTCAATTGAACACTTGAGTCTGAACCAGATACAGTAACCTAAAAAAACATTAAAAAATTAGGATGTACTTTAAAGAAATCTTTTAAACGAAAATGTTCTCTCAAAACTGAGATCCTAACCTTGTACCAAGCACTCTTCATCATCTCTGCACAGTACCTCAAGTAGCAATTAGCAGGTCCTTTAATTAATTAACTATTCCCTGTACATCACAGAGATTTTTGTGGCACTAACGTCATCCTTCATAACTGAATACCAAATCCAGTCAATATTTTGTCACTATAAACCTCTATCCGGACTACCTGAATGCCCACCGCACGTCTCTGAGAAAAGATTTCAGAACACAGAGAGCAGGTATGGAAAACACACACAAACTTTGCAGTGCTACGACCAGTGCAGTCGGACCAGAGGAAGCTACACATGTAAATATTTGCAATGAGAAGAAATCTGGTAAGATACAAAGCAAAACAGTAAGTGTGGAATCCTATAAATATATTTAAGTAAAATTATTTTATTAAAAGGGCTATATGTATTTTCAACTTCTCAAGTGCCTTGGGCTTTGTTCACTGGGCTGCTTATCTTTAACACTGTCAGCTCTCCAACAAGACCAGATTAATTAAGTGGCGGGTCAGACACAGTCAGGTGAAAGGGCATTTCCAACCAATCCCTGCTGTTTTGCCAATTTTATGCCTTGCAAACTTTTTGTATGGGTATAAATGTGGCTGATTAATTTCAACGTAGTTTTTGGTTGGAATAATATTAAGAAACTTTAGGAAAACTAAGACCTGAAAACAGGACATCAATTATGTATTGCTGGCCTTAAGATTTACAAAAGATAGAGTATGCAAATTTGTTTATATAAATATGTATTAGATATGGGACTGTATGTGGCTATATGTGTGTGTGTGAATGAACATATGTGTGTGTATCCTTCTATCTGTTTGTAGACTCAGACACAGACATATGTTACCATTTCTTTGAGGCAAATATCTGCAGAAATAATTCTTTGGGCTCAGTATTTTTCTTTAATTCACAGTAAGCTTATCATCTGAGATCTGTTTGTTCAGGGAAGAGCCTGTGAATTTATATAATGTACAGTATAATGAAATCAAGTCAAGTATTCCTCATATGATTTTGCAAGAATTATACATTAGTCACTCTCTTTCAACTTGAGTAATATTTTGAATTATGAAACAAACATTATAGTGAATTTTAAAACAATAAATAATACATATGATGGACTTGTAGAACTAGACACTGCTGAAATCTCAAGAAACAAAAAAGAATTACTATTTGAATAATTTGTTTTGTTTGCCAAATGGTACTAGAGTAAGAAAATAATTAATTGGAACTACTCATGAGGAGCAATATTTATTCATTTACCAAAAGATAGTAACTGCACCTCAGTTGTGTTTGATATTTTGTAAGAGCAACAGAAAATTTCCTTTTCATCTCATGGATTCTATTAAACTGCTGTTATTGTAACTGCAGTTCAAAATATTTTGACATGAGCAAAATGTAAGGTAAAATATAAGGGTCAATGAATAAGCTATAAAGGTATCTTTTTTATGTGTAAATCTGCTCCTATCAATAATTCACTATGCATGCACTCTACAAAGACTGTCTTTGCATTTTTGAATTAGCATTTACAGTTTACCAGAGATTATTAAAAAATATACGTATTAATCTCTGTATTGTGTCATCATTTACCACCAAAATTTTCCAATAGATTTGGCGAACACACACTCTATTTTGATACATCAGTCTCAGACAAAGGTGGGCTCTGATGCAATTTTTCACTGTTCATTTCCCTGAACCTTTTGGGATATAAAGAATCGTGAACAAATACTTAACAGTCTGATCAATAACCATTGACCGTTCTGAGCTGCTCGTATCCTAACAAGCACAGCTTGATCATGTATATTTGATCATTGTAAAATTTCAAAGCACCTTGATGCAGCAGAGCAAGCTTTTCATTAGTATCTGTTCGTTGTTTAATAAAGTAGATATTCCCCATGATTTAGCTTTACCATTAATGGAAACTTACTGCACATATATTTGATGAAGCACAGGATCATTAATTTCAGTGTTATATATCCATCATACTTTATATCAATGGCAAATATAAAACACTGTCCTAATGTTTTAAGAGGAAACTCTGGATGTGCCTATGGATTCAATGGACCCTAGAGTGCAAATCTAAAAAACTCCATCGTTATAAATCTTGCATTCCTGTTAAGTGCTGGCATGCACACTACACCGAGGTGTGTTAAGTTTATTTTAGTGGAAATATTGTAGCAAAAAAACTTTCTCTTGATGTTCATTTAAGTATACATTCAGATTTGCAATAAATAAATAAATTTGTAATTTCACAGCTGTGTTACCCTCATCCTTCTGAACTACAGTGTAAAGAGATGAAGATCTAAGTAAAAAAAATTTACAGTGAAAAATATCTTTGCAGAACTTTATTATTGTTTGCAATTCCACATCCACTGTTTTTCACACAGAAATTTCAAATTATCATTAAAATATAACATTGATGCTACATTTGTATAGCTGCCTTTTCTGCTTATAATCATAATGTTTATTCTAACTTTCTGGGCTTATTATTTTAGACAGATATCCGTTTAATTAGCTTAAGCTGTCATACTCTAATAAATACAGACGGGTTGCTTGGTTTGAGAGGAGGAAGGTGGCTGCAGATTTCAGAAGCAGAGACAGTTAATGTTTTGTATGTTATCTAGTAAACAGCAAAAGGACAAAAATAATTACCTGATAAACTTCCCATTTCTGACTCTCCCCTATATGCTTTCTGACCGATTTTTCTATAGAAAATCCATTCAAATTAAGCAAGTCCTCTAAATATCAGCAGCATCTGCTGGTTCAGACACCTTCCTTTATGCAGACAACCATTTTCATATGATAATACATGTAATATGATATAGAATGACAGAATGCATGACAGTTGCCCATAATACATAGAAAGTCACTCAAAGGACAGAAGCGACATTTGGATAATTAGCATCCATTGGGCAGTCAATCATGCGAATAGAAAAAACTGAACAAAACCCACAATGGAGTTAGAAAACAAAAGGGACCCTAGCCAGTCTCAGGATTAACTGCTCTAAAGCGATCTAAATGCTTTTGTATCTAAAGAACTGAGGCTCCCAGGGCTGCCCTGCTCCCCTCTAGATACCCAGGGAACTAATTGTGGCGATCAAAGTTAAAGCATTCTCTCTTCTTTATAGACTGCTAAATACACAGAAAAATTATTTCTCCATTCGTGTTCATTAAACTATTTTAAAGTTAAAAAAATGATGGCCATGTTCCTTTGCCAAGTGAAATGAGCCAGAGTCCGGAGATTGTCCTGCTTTTATGGGAACACAACAGCCCGTTTAATAAATCTGCCTTTGTTTGATTAATATTATTTTGCTGTTGTCCAGTTCGGTATCTCTTTTTTTAGGATAATGCAGGCTATTGTCATTAAAAAAAATCTTGTGTAGAAAAAAACGCTGCAAACAGTCAGGAATAATAAAATTACCAAACCTAAGCAGAAAAGATCTCATATTTTCTTAGTTAGTAATTGCCACTTTATGAAATAAATAAAATTGCATTTCACTCAATATATGCCGCTAGGAATTATTTCCCTTCCCCAGATTAGCTGGAACAAGGGCAGCCGCCTTTAAATCTCCAGCTAACAGAAGAGAGAAAGAGAAGAGAGACAGCGAGAGCCCCAGGATGTGGAAAGTCATGAAAATACCTACCCTGGAGACAGTATTCCCATAGGATCCTTTTCATACAATTTCCAACTTGCCTAATGCCCTTAATGAATGAAATAAAGACAGAATTCGGAAAGGCCCGTGCTGGTGGCTCCTGCTGGAAAGTGTGTGGTTTGAGGCATAGCTGCAGCAGTTCTGGGAAGGAATCGGCTCCGGTCCCCATCAGCCAAGCAGGCAGGAATCACTGGGGCGAAATCTTCCCCTCTCACACATTTGCAATTGACTTGAAATAACATCACGACACCTTTGGATAATTGACGCCTTCTTACCTTTCGTCGTCCTTTGTAATTAATATTTGTAGATCTAGAGGCTTCTCCCAGTCACAGAGAACAGGAAGGTGAAAGGGGTGGGGAGAGAGTGTGTGCGTGTGTGTGCGTGTGTGTGTGCGTGTGTGAGAGAGAGAGGGAGAGAGGGAGGCAAGGAGAGACGAGAGGCTTTGGTCGTGTGTGTGTTTGGGGATGGCGCGTTGTGTATTTGTGTGTCTGGGTATCTGGGGCTTTGCAAACCTCGAGGGTTCTAGAGGAAAGATCGGAAGTGAAAAGTGTGATGAGCTGGATCTCCCCTGTCAGTCGTTATAGGGTTTCAGCAGCAGTGACCTTCAACCCTTTTGCTCTGCGTCAGCCTCAACTTGAGCCCCCTTGCCCAGCTGCTGTGCCAGCATCAAAATGTAGAGAGGGAAAAAGGGACAGCAGAGGTAAGGAGGCAGGGAGAGATTGAGATCAGAAGGGCTTTTCGCCCAGTCAAATGGGCCTCTGGTGACAAATCAATCACGGCCTGTTCAAACCAATGATGCTGCCAGTCTCCAGCTCGCCAACCCCTCCACAGCCTCCCCCAGCTCTTCCTGGCTCTCCTACATGACACTCAGCTGATGACTGGGGCTCCAGTCAGAGCAGGGCTGCTTTTTACAGGTTGATTTGGTCATTAGCATCATCTCTTCTCTATCTCCCTCTTGCTCTCTTTTCCTATCAACCATTTATTTAACAAATACTGAAAATAATAGTAGAAAAAGGATTGCAATACACAGAAATAATTGGAAATAAATTCATATATAATATTGTCACATGTACCCAGATTTATTTATGTATTTGATTTTTTATACACTTAGGAATAGCTGCCTGTTTTAATTTAATTAGCAAATCTGATCAATACAATCAAGAACAAAGGCAGTAGGCCTTAGAAGCTCTACATTGCACCTAAGAAGCCCTCCATTTATTTATTTTACACTAGCAAAACTGGCTTCATGTTTTTTTTTCCACTACACCCATAGGACAGGAAAACTAAAGCCATTATTTTTCAGATATCTTTTTTTTTTTTTTTCCAGGCATTTGCTAAGATATGATTTTAAAAATCCATTTAGATCCATAAGGATCTAAATTGCATTGCTGAAACAAAATTGCATTGCCACTGAAATTCATGTATTTCTACAGAAATAAATGCTAAAAAAGAAACCTTATAGCCTGCAATTTCCACAATCTTTTGGTTCATGTCTACCTTACATAACATTTTTTGCCTTTTTAGATTTGTGTTTTCTGCTGAGGCCACATACGAGCATCCAAAGATGTACAGCACCCAAAAATGATGGAATACCCTACCAAGGAATGAACGGTGATAAAACTTGAAATAAAATAGAACAACAAAGAAACAAAGAAATAATTGCTACTAAATTATAACAAGTTCTTTCAATATGGCTCCCACCTGAATAATCAATAACAGTTTAGAACTCTTAAAAAGAGAGATGACAACACTAGAGGAGCATTTAAAAAGTGCCGGAAGAGCAGAGTACTCTCTTACAGGTTTTGTGGTCTTAGAGGATTGCATTCTCTGTTCCTTTCTCTCCTTCCACTCCCCGCTACACTCCAATCCTTAATACAAAGGAGGAAGGAAGTCAAAATACGGTCTTAATAAAGCATATTTTGATGTCTTTTAGTCCTCACTAACCTTCATTCCCTGGAATAAAATCCTCCTATGGACAAAAAAACGAATCGTGCACGTTAAGCAAAGGGGAAATGTCTCTCCTTGTCCTCTCGTATTTAGTGGCAATCTCTTAGTTTAGAGATGTCTCATATGTGCAGTCAAGGGAATCAATGTACATTTTTATTAGCCAATTTACATGTTTTGTAGCAGGGAGCAAGTGGCCAGTCTGACATAACGTGGTAGGTAAGAGTGATGATGGAAATGTGTCGAATGGAGCTAGCTCTTGCGGGCTCTGCAAAGAGAGGCTGGGCAAGGCACAACAGAATCAAAAATAGAGCACAAAATACTAAAAAATACTTCCCTCTCTCCTTTCTAATATGATTGAACCCTGAGAAACTGAAGAGAAGTGCATTGCAGAAAGCAGTGTGGGGTGTCGAACAGCCTGTAGCTGGAGAGTGCTTCGTCTTTATCTTCAAAGCTGTCCTGTCAAACACAAGGTCTTTTTAACATCAGAGGGATAAAGTTTCTGATTCTGAAGGGTTCGTTTTCCTCTTGGTTTTCCTCTATCAGAAGTTAAGCCCATATGACCCCCACAGTAAGCTGGCTTCAGGATTGCTGCCCTGCTACTTGCCCCATGATTTGGGGATGCTTGTGTAGGACAATCTTGATCTGCTCGGTTTGTTGGGTTCAGTTTTCTTCATGCTAGCTCTTTCTTCTATCTTAGGTGTCTTGAGGCTTTTGCTGTATGGCAGAGAATTGAACCTTATGAACTTAAAGGAAAATTGTGGCTGGGACTTGGAGAATATTCATCTGTTGCAGAAAGTGCTGAAGTCTGAGCACGTGAGAATTGAACTAATGAGATTCTCTTCTCATTTCAGTCCTTCAGTCTCTGCTTTTAGCCATTCCTTAATTGCAGTATTTCCTGACAAAATAATCCTAACTCATAAAAAACTAAAATGTATACCTTCATTTCACTGCTTGTACGTCCTTCTACCAATATAAACAAGAAATTAAGATTGTTTGCAACATATGTGCTTTCTTTGTCATCTTATTTTCACTAAATAAGTAGAACACCTAAATGTAGTTTATTTGTAAAATGAAAATTCATTACATTTCTGGAAACTTGAACTATCAGCTCCATGCATTTTAATTAGATTGTCTGTTTTTTCATTTATTACTAATACAGTCCTCTTAACTATGATTTATTTGTTAAACAATGTGCCATAATCCATCACTTATTCATCTTAATTTCAGCAAAATTAAAGTAGTCGCTGTTATATTACACCTAATTGCACTTGCAATGAAAAGAACGGAGATGTTAATCAAAATAAATTGAAGATAAACAATAAAATCATTAAATCTTTGCTGCAGTAAGTGTAACTAATCAGTTTTGACTTGAAGCGACCGAACACAAATAATGAATCTGTCAGTGAAGACGCGCTCATTAAATACAGCCTAGTCCGCTAGGGTCCTGCAGGCAGCCTGTAACACACATCCCTCTGCAACCCCCTTGTGCCGATCTGCTATTAGGGGAAAGCAAAGCAGAAAGAGGCAATTTTATATGATTTTTAAGATTAAATGTATCTATATATTGCAGTTTGATTGAGCATAGATGCAAATTCACAGGTATATGCTAAGCCTTGTAAATGTTGTGCCAGTAATAGTGAAAGACTGTTCTTTTCTGCAACAAGCAGGTCACAGAAAGAAAAAGAGGGGAAAAAAAGGAAAAAAAAAACCCTCAAACAAACAGAAATTCAGAGATATAATGGGACTTATTAAAAGGTTTTGATAGTATTAGTTTCATAGTAGGTTGCGAAAGTCGGTACCGCATTAGATATGTGTATTTTGCACTAGCACAAGACACTGATTGCAGCCTCTGCTACATCCACACAGCAGAGAGTGGCCCGCGTTAGTTACGCACCCTGCGCCTCCACCGTTTACCAGGTCGGACATTAACAGGTTATCACAAGGGACGAACGGGCACTCCGGGTGTTCCTGTTGTTAGACTGCCAAGGAGTCCTGCATCTCAGCGGTTTAGTGAGCTGAACGAGAGTGCTCACCACTGTCTACCTCAGCTTCTAAGCCATTTACTTCATTATTTCAGCTTCCCCAACAGTGTATTTGCTGGCTATCACTAGATGAGCATAAATACACATGGCAAGGAACAATTTTTCTTAAAATATTTTTGAGTACTACCTCTTCATTTTATACAAGACAGTAAGTATGTGCACCAATCATTTTGCTCATTCACAAGTGTTTCTCTCCTTTATCTTAATCATTTACTAAACAACATAGTTCAGCTTAAAATATTGAACAGTACAAAAGATGTCTGCATTGCATTTGCGATCATAAAATAATCCATAAACATTTTACAATGCCAGTAGTTTCTGCTGTATTTTAAATAGCACTCAGGCAAAAGATATAGTGATAATTTAACAGTTAATATACTCCAGCTCAATATCAGAGAATTACATGTATTTTCCTTTGACGTTTGACTATTTAGGCATGATAGCCCACTGCCCTCTTAGCAGGAGGCTAATTTCAGCTCAAATTTCTTCTCCCCTTTCCCTTATCTTTGTATAGATAATATATTTGGTGAATAATACAAGGTTTCACCTCTTGGATTCATGGCTGGACAATACTGCAAGGAAGTTTTTTATCCCCTTTTTCTTATGCTAATGTGATTTATGTTTATAAATAATCTTTTTGTCTTTTAACTTCTAGAGGATGGACCTTATATTTAGTTTCAGTTTTGCATCTTTCCAGCATTTATAATGCTTAACTTGGGACTCAGCATTTCTCAAGGCACTCATTGGAATGATTTATATGGGCTTTGCTAGTTCAGCAGCAGGTGAACTCTAGAAATTAAAGATTAGCTGTTTTTCACTGATATGACCATAAACACTTAAATAGTGAATATTACTATTCTTAAATTATAGAAAAGGAAATAAAATACAGATTGAAAAGAGATGGCAGGAACATGAACTTGGTAATGATAAAAAAACAATAAAAAGATGGACCTTTCATTACAGCATTACTTAATCAAAAAATCCTACTGCCTTCAGTCAAAATCTACCTTGAATGAAAATGATAGATTAGGGCTCAGGAGTTGTATAGTGCCTGTGTAAACTTAATCTGAGAATCTCATTCCTGTTGCTTTCAGCAGGTCTCTAAAAAAATTCACCAACACAAGTGGCACTAATTGGACCCCATGTTGGGAGAATTCACAGAGGAGCTTAGGGCTGAATGGGCCATGGAAAGTGAACTCCCTCTCCTATCTGGATGTGGCTCCTTGAGGTCACCCTTAAAGCACGCCGGAGGGCAACAGGGAGGAAGGTTGCTTTATTTTTACTTGTGCCTTAACTTTCCTGTATGCAGCTAGAATACTTCAATATTCATGCTTCTTAATGTATCACTTTTACTTACTCTCTATTTTAATTGTTATTTCCCACTCACCCCATTTTTTTTTTCCTAAAGGATTTTGGACTTTGTTCAAGTAAAATACATTTTCAAAAAAGAAGCACTGTGATACATGGTTATGAGCCTGAATGAGAAGTAGGCACTCGGTGATTGCGAGAAGAGGCAGCAAGGAGGGCCGACAGAAGGGGAAAGATTCAAAGAGTTCTTTTTAGTCTCATTCTGAAAAACAGAAAATAGCATCTACAAAGAGATTTCAAGAAAATAAGTTAAGATTTTAGTTTGGACATGAAGAGATGAGTTTGGAAGAGATGGGTTTGGAATAAATAACTGGATCTGTCAGTTGGCAATACAGAGATAAGAGCTGAATCTGTGTTGGATGATGAGATTACACCAAAACAAGATATAGTGAGAGAGAAGAAGGCAGCAAGAATAAAGCTCTACTAAATACCTTTACAAAGTTGGAGATGTGATATCAGAAAAGAAAAAGGAGCAGTGAAGAAGTGATTAGAAAGGCAGCAGAAGAGAATAGGGTCATGGCAAACAAGGAGGACAAAATGTTAGAAAGAAGAATTCAGACAACAGCTCAGAATGCTGACGTGCAAAGGAGGATGAAATTGGACGTTACTGCCCAGCTCTAACACAGAAGAGGTCTAGACTATATAGATCAGACTAAGTCAGCTACTAGTGAGACTTCTGATGTAAATATGTAAAGCAATCAATCATTATAGATAGATACACAAAAAACCTAGGACACACTTACTTGATCTATGCGCACTATTATCTTATCAATGTGATGGCTAACCAGGGAGGTAATGAAAGCAGCACTGTAATGATTATTCAGTTTCTGAGAGAAGAAGCAAAAGTAGTAAAAGCAGAAGAGGAAGTAAAAGGAAGGAGGAAAAAGAAAGGAAGTAAAAGAATAGAGATTCTTTAGAAGTAGAAACATTTAAAACTGTATGAAAAAGCAATTTTGCAGCATAAGAGTGCAAGAGATTATAATGTTGCCAAGGAATAGAATTAATCTGAATGCCAGAACCACTCATAGTTATGGAATATTAATTCAGCAAGCTTGAGCAACATGCTTTCCCAAGAGATAGTGTGAGTGCTCTTTGACCAATTCAAAACTTGTTAAGCTTTATTTCAATAAACCATTTTATCATTCTTCCACTTTCTAACAGAATCAATAAATTTTTCAGATTTGATTTAGTAGAGGCAAATTAGCAATCTGATTATATCATTTTGCATAAAACTCTATAATTGAAACTAGTTATGTCAAGCAAGTTCAACAGTTCAAAACAGCAAGCCTTTCTCTTGGATATACTCCACAGATTCACTAATGCACTTCAAGGGCTTTATAGACTGAAAATGAAGTACACATTATGGAATACACTGGTAGGAAGATTTTGTACTTACTTATACACAGTATACTTAGGTATTGTATGCACTTACACATGGTGTATCCTTAGATTTCTTTTCAACATTGTTTTCAACATCTTGTAGATTACTGAAGTTCATGGGAAAAAATAGTTTCTTTAAGTTAAGTCTACAACATTTTTGTAAGTTACTTTGTTGATTCTGTGAAGTTGGATAATTTTGCATCATCTGCAGTTTTTGTAACACTGATGCTTATTCCCAGCTTTTGTATTACTAACAGACACTTAAATGTCAAGGCACAGAGTATATCTAAAGTGAGTCTCAAACAAATTTTGCTATATTGAAAAATTGTCATTTATTCTATTACTAGCTTTCTGCATACGAGACAGGTTTTAGTTGGAAACAGAGAAAATTTTTAAATATGCAAATAGTTTTGCACATATGTTGGCAGTCATTATGCTGGGGAACCGGAAAAACACATTGTACATTCATCAAGATATGTCACCTCACAGTTCTAGGAGTCTATTCCTATGTAATTTGTGATCTTGTTCCCGCACATCTTCTTTTAACTCCTCTATGTTTGATAGAACCCCCTCTCCATTACCTAACATAGTGCTATATCTGGTAGTATATCTGTTTTTCCCAAAGCCATGCAGAAAATGCTAATGCAAACAAGTCATCTACCCTCATTTCAGTGCCTCTGTGTTCTCATTAGCTTTCTTACTTTTCTACCAAATAGCCCACTGGACCTACAAAATATTTGTAGGCTTGCTGACTCTTGCTACTTGAAGAAAATATTGCTTTCACATCAGGCTTCCTTATTCTTCTACCAAATATCACACTGGACCTATATAATCTTTTGTAGGCTTTCCTCTTCTTAATACTTGAAAAAAAAATCTTGTTTTCATGACAGACTATATGCTCCTCAAATCCTCTGTCATCCTTCTAATCTCTACTGTGCATCTCAGCCACTGTATTTTATCCCTATTGACTTCACAAGACAATTTCGATGTTCAGGAAAATACACATTTCACTGTACTAACTTCTTGTACGTTCCTATAGACATATTACTTATATTTTGCTTGTCAGCTTCTTCTTCCAGCTTCCTTTTTTTTTTTTTTTTTAGGATTATGCATGCTTTCTGTTACACTGTTATGGTTGCTCAAGTAGCCTCCATGCTGAGTCTAAGGATTTTAATTTCCTCACTTGTGACTTTAGGGTCTTTTTAACTAGCTTCCTCATTTTTGGTACAATCTCTCCCCTGAGGATGTTGAAGTTAATTATACTGTGGTCACTATTACTTAGTGGTTCAGCTTTAGTTACTTTATAAACTAACTCCTGTGTATTACTTGAGAGGTTTTTCTTGTCTTGTTCTTTGTAGCACTAAGATTAAAACAACTAACATACATATCAAAACTTCTTTCTTTTTTAATGTATCCTAGCAAAACAAATTGGAAAGTTTAAGAAAATAAATGGACTTAAGGAGAAGCTAATTTGAAAGACCAAGAGCGCATTGGAGAAATGCCACCTAGTCTTCAATAGCCATAAGACTAGGATAAATCAAATCAATTAATTATGACTCCCTTTAGAGGTAGAAATATAGGAACATATTTATACTCCCACTATATAATTTAAATAACACTACAAAAGAATCAGGACCAGGTTCAAAAGAGAACTTCCAGCAGAACATTATCCCCATTTTAGAGAAAAGAAACACATTTACTGGCTTGCAAATACTGCCTGCTCCAATTTACTATTTAAAGTTCCTTCATTAAACACGGAAGAGGTTGGTATTTCATAGCTCATGGTATTACCTCATTACAGCTTGATGTGGTAGAGTTGCAGTAATTACATAAATAAAAATGACTTTTTATGAAGTATAAAATGAGCGATGATGTTTGGAGTGCACTTTGATTTGTGATTATTTTTTGTCAAAATGGAACGAGATAATTATCATCACAGAACTAATCAAAGTATCATTGAGAAACAAACTCTCACCCTTATTTTTCCTTAAATAATATTTACAGTTTGGGAAGAGAGTTCTCCTGGACTGTGGAATTACAATCTGTCAAGGATAATTCTGTGTGTTTAAAAAAACTACACAAAAACTAGACACTAGTAAATGACAACAATCATACAATCCTCAGGTTGCCCAGGAACCCTTACACTCCTAATGCAATTTGTGGGCTTCTTCTCTAACCAGGTATTGATCATGAGACACATCTTATTTGAAGTTCTTCTCAGACAAAAGGTAAGTATAAATAAGTGTGGAGGAATTTATAACTTAATTACCTTTTTGTCAAGGTAGGTGAGATTACTGACAACTTCTGAACACCAGGAACCTCAGTAACAGGTTTGTGGGCCATCACCTTCCTTTCATATATGCAAGCTCAGAACAGCTAGCGCTGTCTAGCACTAGCGCTTGCCAGAAAGGTATGTTAGAAGGTCACGCTTCAGCAACCACATGGAGTTACGCTAATAGGAAATTAGTATAAATTAAATATGAATCCATATCCACATATGACTCATACTATTTAATCAATGTTGCACTGTTGAAGATTGCAATCATTTGAATATTTAATAAATTTTCCAGATAGAAGAACTAAATCTTGATGTTAGCATCGTGTAGCTCCATTTTGATATAAGTATCTACTTTTTCACTGCCAAAACAACCAGCTTGCTTCATAAAAGTGTATTTTATGTCTTTTTAATAACAATTTAAAAAGAATAACTTATGACAACATCTTGTCTGATGACATCTTAGTAAGTAGTGGGACATCGATAGTTATCATGTAATATGGCAGAAAGGATAAACAGATTTTCTGTTAGAAAGACAGTGAAGCTGACATTGGTCATGGTCTTTTGTTTTATGGTGCCTGCAGTGATTATATTCGAAGTCTTACTCAAAACACATTTTATTGTTATGTAAGCAAGCAGTTATGGTAATTACTATGGAAAATTCAAGATGTACAAACTTGAAAAATATTAGTATTCCATCAAATTCATGAGACAGCAAAAATAGAAGAAAATCATAGAGCATAGTGATATACTTCATACCAGGTTTCAATTTTTATATTTTTACAGAATAAGTGCAACAAAATATAAAACCATATTTTAAACAATATTTATTATTAGCTAGATATACTGTATTTTATATATTCCTTCCCTTGTTCTTTCTTTCTCTCTTTCATGTTTATGAGTTCATCAGCTTAAGCTGGACACTCTACAGTACAAGGATTTAGTATCTTATGAAATAAGTACTTCCCTCTTCTCCAGCAACTTATGTCTTGCTGTTTTGTATTTCTTCTAAGGATCCTCGTTCTTCCAGGTTCATTAACAACTTAAAGAGAGCTGAATGGAGCAGCCTGATTTACATCAGTGATCTTATTCCTTTAGCTCAGGAGGGTTATCTTTTCTGCGACAAAGGCTATCACAGATATGAATAACAATTTTCATACTGGGCTTCTTTTTGTCTAGCTGGAATCACACTATCATAGATTTTGCCTCATAAATCTGACTTTGCTTTATAGAGTAATAAGGGTATAGTCAGCACTCTGCCATCACAACAAGGTGAATAGAGGAGAGTAACTTAGGTCAGTTACTTCTTTATTATTGGCAGATGAAATAGTGTCTTCAACAGCTTCAGAGCAAAATCAGCTAGGCAGTATCTTCACTATGAGGGCAGAGTCATTCTGAGAAACCATAGTAAGACTTTTTTTGCTAGATGTGACATGTAAGTCACAGAGTAAAGCAAACCATTACATAGGTACTATTATTATTTTAGAACTGCTTGAGTGAAAAATCAGAGATTGAAATCTGTACAAGACATTTTCTTGTACAAACAGGAGTTCTGTCAACTGTGGTAGACTGCAGGAAGAGGAGATTAAACACTGCCAAGTGCTTGCCAGTGCAACACTGATTTCATCCAGTTGGAACTGTATTGAAAAAAAAATCACGATCCCAGTGGCAAAAACTCAAGCGTCCTTTAGAAAAGTGAGAGAGGCATTCAACCCTTTTCAATAAATTTGATTGTTTCTACTGCTTGACACAATAATATGTGTTATGCTTGCATATGTGCACATTTGATACGTGCACTTTATAAATCCAATTAATACTGCCAGCTAATCTCTGTGAAGGAGCCACTTGGAAAGGTTTTCTCTGTCTATAAGATGCCTTCTCATAGGTGCCTAGGCGCTGTGGGAGCCAGGGGATGGGGTATTATAAAGGCACTATAAGAAAAAAGGCTATTTTTAAATTGATTTTAAAATAATAATTAATTTCCAGTCATTTTGACTTTGGTGGAGCTTTATTTTATTTTTTGAAACAGACTTCTTTAAGTCTTTAGGTCAAAAGTATAAATGCTTAAGACTTTGAAGCAGAAAATGTGATTGATACGCCAAGCAATGCAAGCAATGGAAATAATTAAAAAGAAGCAAATAAGAGTTCCTGACAGGGAAATCCTTGCATAGTTAAAGCCAAAGAACAGATGGCTCTGGTAGACATTTTGTGAGCTTCCCCATAGAAATACGTAATTTTTTGCTAGTCATAAGAGATTCTGGAGGGGAGGAAGAGGAAATGTAGTCTGAGAGACAGTAGCATAAGGAAGTATTTGCCATATTTAGATCTCCTTTCACTAAAAATGTAGAGGTCATTTCAGGTCAACTATCCTGGGCTCTTTTCTTCAGGGGAATGAGTCTCCAGCATGGCTCTTTATGTTAAGCGATTTCATGGGCCTGAGTTATAGCTATTCATATAATCACAGGTTTCAGAAATAAGAATAGTTATTTCTTATTTCTTTGTGAACAGAGAATGAAAAGGTCATTCAGTGTACGGTACTTCAAACACTTAAAAGGAAAGGTATTTTACTGCTTGCTTAGAAGCTTGTTATGTATGATATAGAAAGTGTGTGTAATATTGCCACACTGCTATGTAGAAGAAAACAGCTATTAAGATTTCACTACATTTGTCTTATTTTTACACCAAGAAAAAAATTAAGCCCATGTATTGAACCACTTAAGAACTGCACACCATAGATATTGGATTTGCAATAACAGACAGGTCAAAAGAAATCTCCTGGAATAAACCTTCTCTTCAGATTATGATGAGGGAGATATGCATGTTGTACGCTGCTCATACAAACAAACACCTATCTTTAACTGAAATCCAGTGACAGTATTTTAGGATCATCTGGAAAGTCAGACTGTAAGGGACCTCAGGAAGTCACTAGTCCAATCTCCTGCTCCAAACAGGTCATCCAGCAGGTCAGACTGTTGTTCAGGCTGTGATCCAGGCAAGTCTTGATAATATCCAAAGACGCAGATTATCCAAAACCAGTGCCAACAGAAAATTTATACAACAGATTAACATACAGGACCTCACATGCTCTGTAAATTAAATCTGGTTGCATCAGAGCCTGGGATCCTAGGGTAACTGGCTGGCTCCTGTGACCAAAGAACTAACCTTAAGTGTACCTTACTTTGTGCATTACTTCACTGTGTGGAAGTGTTAATGGGACCATTTTTGGAGACTGTTTGCACATCAGACAAACTAATGACCTAATCCATGACTCATGGGGTATATCATTTGGTAATGAAAAGAATTACAAATTTAAGGTTGATAAAATAATTTGTGCTTCACAGCTAAAAAAGAGTATCTTCACTAAGCTTTATCTAAGCTTATAAATAACGGTAATGTTTTCTCTGATCTTTACCCACTGAGATCTCTGGAAAATCATATATGTGCATGAACATTATTAAAGTAACAGTATATTCTGTTTTGATTAATAACTTTTTGAATGAAGCTAAACTATTGATCTATAAAGCCAAAACTATTTCTTATTATTCTCATTGACAGAGATATAGCAGAATTTCCTTAGTAAATTTAGATCCAGAAGTCAGGAGAAGCAATAATTACTCTTCCATATAATTTTGTTGCTGTGGATGGCTGAGGTACTCGAATACGGGTTCAGTCACACTCACTGAGATTCATGTCAGTGTGTGCAGCATGGGATCTTTACTTCTAAGCTATCGAACTAAGCCTTTTTGGTCAGTCTGGAAAGTATCCTAAGGCTTTCAGTCTTAATTCCTGGATTATTTTCTCCTGCCTGAACTTTCCCTTCTGCTTCTCTTTTGTTTGCTATTAATGCTTCATCTCTTCTGGGAGGGTGATTCACAGTTAAGCAGCTCATCCGTTCTGAGACAGTCAAAAACATAGCCCTTTGGGTAGGCCAGCAGGCATGGCTGTAACCCTTGTGTTGTTAAACCCTTCTCTTTCCTTAGGGGCTTCAGTGTCTCTACTGTGCTCTGTTATACAATTACCAACAAACCATCAGGCCAGATGCAGACATTAGCATCATCAACAGAACTGGAGAAAATGAAGCGTGGGCTACCTAATGAGCAGCTTGTTTACTTAAATATACAATATGAAAAAAAACTACAACTTTGAACACAAATGAGTATTAGGCAGGTACATACACAAACATCCCGGTACATGAATATCTCCATCAGGTTTAATATTTTTGTCCTTCTATTTTTTAAGTACTTTAACCTGATCAACTACTTCAATATTCAACTAGTTAGTTGAACATTTCAGTGAAGTCCCCTATTTTATAATCCCAAATTAGAGAGTACAGCTGTCACCCTGTACCAACACACTGGATTCTAAAATATACCTGACCAGTTGTTTGATCTGAAGCTCAAAATAAAAGCTGCAGCATACCATACTAATTCCATACTGAAGGTCTGTTTAAGCCTTTAACAAGTTTTGGACATCCATTTTCTCCTCACCTTTCTGGTTTCCTCTGTCTTAGCATTACTAGATTTACAAGCTGACACTTTTTTATTAGGCAGTATTTTAAAATAAAATTTCCAAAGATTGAATTCACAGTGTTCTTGTTGCCAGTCCCATTAATGTGTCTCCTGTAGCAAGGACAGAGCCTTACAAGTTTCTATATACATTTCCATTTATTTATTAAATTCCCCTTTATTAACTGTGAGCTTGAGGTTAAGTCATCTCCTTTTTGAAATACACTAATGTACTGGCTTTCAGATTGATTCTCTTACACTCACATAACCCATATAACTGTAATATTTCCTGCTCAGAAGTTTTAGCATGGATCTGCACATTATCCAGGCTGAGAAACTGTTGATGAAAAGGTACCAACATGTGGTTGCTATTATGATTCCTTCCCACAGGGATAGGAAAATATGTTCATTGCAAATCGGTCATCTACAACATATATGTTTTGCTGAGACATATTTTAAAGGTAATTACCAAACACTAATTTTGCAAGTCACCTTTCCTGGCATTTATTAGTTATCAGCCACTGTCAGCTCATCTACCAACTCAACTAGCCAGTCCTCTTAGTCTAGCTCTCAAATCTCCAAAATTTCCATTTTTATATCTATTCCATACATTCTTCTTAACCACTCACTCCGCTGACAGGATTTGTACTGCTAATTTGACTCACTTAGCCTATTTAACCATCATATGCCCAGACTAAAAGACATCAAGTTTAAATCACTTCTTTACAATTATTGTGTATTTCGCCGTCCCAACAGAATATTTATAAGATCTGTTCATATTAATAAGATTATCAAAACTTGGCTTATATCAATACAGACATTTCTATATGAGACCGTAAGTGCAGACGTAGGTCCTCTTTATACAGTAGCTGTCAAGAGGAGCAGTGAAGGTTATCAGCATCTTAGCCGCCAGTGGCAGCTACACAGACCCGGCAATAGCACCGACCCAAAGCAGGCAGGCAGCAGAGACAGCGGCAGCATTGGGCCTATTAAGTGTCCAGCAAACATCAGACAAAAACCAGGCAACAAGCTAGGACCAAGGTCAACGCGAGACACCTGAGCAATAACTCAGCAATGGGACACAGAGCAGGCACAGCTCAAGCGGGGACTGAACACCCAGGCCTGGCCTTAGTGCAGCTCCTGGGCCAGAGGCAGAGGGGTCCTTCGTAGGGGCAATTCAGGCCTACTGGTGTGTTCAGGACCCTGCCTCTGCAAATGCATCTGGACCACGAGTACTTTTACTGGTATAATGATTGCAGCCCAAAAGAAAAGACAAAATGGCTGTGCCAATGATGGACAGAAACAGGTCTGTAAAAATCCCTGCTGCAAATTACAATCCTCTTTGTCTTTATGCACATTAGATAAATATTTATACTTACAGGGCTCTTAGGAGGTCTCCATGAGGGTCTTAAGGTCCATCTTTGTCGTGGATGACCTCCCATTTCTCAGCTGCCATGTGGAAAGATGCCGTGCTATAGCACGGACTGCCTCCTCCTCCCAAGGAGATCCTAGCTTGAAGGGCTGTGGCCGGCTTAGTCAGATCACTGCGAGGATTTACTGTGTGCTGCTTGAACGTGCTGGACCGGGGTCTTACTGTCCCTCTCACAGATTCAGGTGGATTTTCTTTTTCTTAGGCCTCGGTTGCACCCCAGAGCCAGTTGATCGCATCAAATGTTTGCGTCCTGTCCTAATGATCTGAGCTTCTTCTGGTGAAGATTTTATGTACTCAGGTTACTATTAGAAATACTCCTTTCTTCTCACTTCCCCAAGTGTTTCTTTGACTTAATGTAGCAGTGACAAATCTTATGGGAATTTTCCCATAGATGTTCACTGTATTTTGTATTTATTATTTGGATGAGGAGAGTGTGGTTTCTCCTCTCCAACGTCTCTGGGGACGAAAGGGGAAGGAAAGGTATTGAACAGTTCTCTTTCCCAGCTTTCTGACTGGTTTCTTCAGCCCAGCACTTGGCATTGCCAGTGCTCTACAAACCTGGAGGTCCTTTTGAGAGCAAATGTCCAGCCCTTGGATTCCTCACTGAGCATCACTTCCAACTCTACACAGTTAGAAATTGTTATATTATGTCTCCGTTTGTTCACAGCTCACAGAATCAGAACAGTTAAGGTTGGAAGGGACCACTAGAGATCATCTAGTCCCTAAAAACATCCCGTATAACAATTTAAATAAAGTTACCAAGTACCTATTTGATCCTTTTTTGCCAATGGCCATGTGGCATTTTTGAATCAACATTAACTGTGTTTTCTGTGCAGCACATTTCATCTCCCCTTTACTTGTTTTTGAAGAGTCTCCAGTCGGTTTTTGACCTTACTTATACTTTGTAACTCTGTCAAGTCACCTTTTACCGTCTTTTAGCCAACTTTCTCCAACCATCTGTGCAAAACGCTCCACCACAGCCCTGCCAGAGTACCAGCATTTCCGAGACTCTCTTTTTGACAAGTAGACCCTTTAAAAAAATATTTTCCTTTTTGACCTCTTTTATAGCCCTGAGGTATTTTGCCTGGGCCTGGTGTCCGTTTCTTGCCCCTCGGCGTACAGGTCCCGCTGGGCACGGCTCACCTCCTCACGGGGCCTTCAGGGCCAGGCTGCTCCTCCTCTGGACACGGCGCCCGGTCCATCTGCGACCTCGCAGGGGCCCTTTCGTCTCCTGCTGGGAGGGTGTGTGAGGATCCCCTCAGCCCCCAGCGCCAGGAGGCTGCTGCGAGGCAGCTCCCTTCCATGACCCACTGCCGAGGGGACGTCCAGCCCCTCTCACGGAGCTCGCGCTTGGGTGCCGGGCAGCTCTGGGTGGGCACTGAGCGGGTGAGAGCAGGCTGCCCTGAGGAGAGCGCTGAGGGGAGCGCTGAGGGGAGCACGTTGAGGGGAATCACTGAGGGGATCCCGCTGAGGAGATCTCGTTGAGGGGAGCGCTGAGAGGATCCTGCTGAGAGGAGCGCTGAGGGGATCCCGTTGAGGGGGTCACGTTGAGGGGATCCCGTTGAGGGGAGCAC
>JAWLRI010001031.1:1155214-1205305 GCA_034781795.1 Crypturellus tataupa
CCCGCCGCCCCCTGCCCTGCGCGGAGGAGGTGTCGCCTCCCGCCCTCTTACCCCGTGGTCCCGGCTGTCCCCTCCGCTCTGTGACAGTGCGGCGGGCCTGGTGGGGAGGGCAGCAGCCTGGGGGAGCGTGGGGATCCCGGGATGGGCCGGTCTCCTCTGCCAGCACCATCTGCTGCTGTTCTGGGAGTGCCATAGGGTGGAGAGAGCTTAAAGCCTCGCTGCTTCCAGCTCTGGTGAGGTGCAAGTGCATTAGCGAGGGCATGTGGGGGAGGGAGACGAGCGGTGGAAAGGATTAATATCTTCAACCTGTAGCTCCTTGTCTGAAGTATCTTCTTAAGTTTCTGTAAAACTAGGAGTTGGTTTATTGGTTAGTCCCATCAGTGTGTTTGGCCTGGTCTTGTTGAAGATCTCAGTTTGTTCATGTGCTGTTCAAGACAACCTGGAGTAACTGTTTCAGAGGCAGGTTGAGGTTTAATAAAACTGTCACCAACAAGAGTGCTGGCGTGTCTGTGAGGGAAAGTCGTGCAGATAGACGCTAACTGGATCTCTCAGTTCTATCTTGTTGAACAGTTTCTGCAGGTGCTGTTGAGCATTTGCTTTTCCTTCTTTAATGCACTGTTCTTCAAGATTGCCTGGGGTTTTAACTTTTCCGCTCTTTACTTGAGCTTGAATTTGAGGCTGGAGCAAACATAGTTTGCAGTGCTGACATATCTTCATGTTCCCAATACTGTTGTCTTGGGAGAATGTGTGTTGTTAATGAACATTTGTAATGATAATGCTGAGATGATTTGTTGGCTCTAGAAAGCAATATGAGGATTTTTTTTTTGTACTTTTGGAGTAGATGTTCTTTGCTGTTTCTGCAAAAGCTCGAAGTCTGAGAACTACTGAAACTTTCAGCTTACATTCAAAGTACAGAAGAGAACCTGAAGCGGTCAGCATTTTGACAGCAGTTTGAAGGTTATGTCTGTAACCTGAAGTTCCAGGTCTGGGAGCTGTCACCCTTGCTTAGGTCACTTCAGAATTGTGGATCAAAATGATTTGGGAAGTGCACAAAATAAACACATTTTTTTTTTTTTTTCCTGGAAGTTTGTTAGTTTGGACTTTAATGGCTTTACATGCAGTTTGCTAAATATGAATGAAATTGCTCAGATGAGATGCTTCAACTACAAACCTCCTTGATATGGAAAATGTGGCAATTTAAAAATATTTTTTTAGAATTCATGATCATAAGGACATTTTCTGTGCAAGGTCTATTTCAATGTGAGTATATCAGCTTTCAAGATTACTTGCAAAGCCTGTGTCTGTCTTTGTTGCTGGGAAAACACCGGTGATAATCCCATATAAACGTTACTTGTCATTCGTCTTGGATTTTGTGAGGAAGTGTTTTGTCTGCTGTGTGATTAAGTAACTTTGCCTTGAGGGACAATTGATAAATTGCCTTTTTTCCAGCTCTTACAGAACTTAAAAACAGCAAACTGTTGGGATTCAGCAGTGAAGGAAGTAAGTGAATATGTGGGTATCGAACTGATCCAAACTGACAAGCATTTTAAATGTCTACAGTACATTTGGTTAGGTTGACCTAAAGAGCAGTAAGGCAGTAAGTAGCTTCCTTATGAAGGAGGAGGGTTGTGTGGATGAGAAAACTGTTTTACAATTGGACATAATGAAGCATGACTCTTCTAGTGGTATTGCCGGTAGGTGTAGCAGTGAGAGTTTAAAAACAAACAAACAAACAAAAAAAAAAACAAAAAAGAAATAAAACAGAAGTTGGATCTCTAGTTTTTTGCTGTATACTGATAATTATGATAGATATTAAACTCCCTGGCACATAATGACGTGAACACGTTGTGATATGCTCTGAAACCTGGACATATGTATCAGCTATGTATTTGATGGATGGATAGTAATGAGTCATGACTGCTTAGAGGAAATTATCAGTAGCTGTATCAGATTCATGTGAAAGGGTCAGCAATGCTGAAAGCTTTTAGCTTGTGTATAGCTGCAGGCCAAAACCAGGTAAGTCCAGTGTTGGGTTACTTTGTTATGGTTAAGCTTCATGTCAGAGCATGATACTCTGTGCAAGACTTTCTGTGCCAGAGAGGTAATCTAAGAAAGGGGTTAGTGAACCTACCTGCTATCAGATCTCGGTAGCTGTGGGTACTGAAGATATTTCCCATTAGGAAAGAGAAAGGTCGGTGATTCTTTATTATTATCAATGTACCAGTATTGGTTCTGTTGACAAGAATTGCTTTGTACCATAAAACACAACCAGCTCTGGAATGGAACGTGGTATTTCACTGATGACTGAAAAATTTCTAATATTAATTTGACAATGCTTTGAGATGATTACCTTAAGGCTTGCTACATACTGAGATGTAATATTATTTATCCAGGGAATAGTGTACGGTATAAATTAAATAGGTGGAAATCAGTAACAGTCAGAAATGAGGTTTCTGTAACAGAATTAAAAACTATAGACTTCTGCTATTATTTTTCTGCAGGAGTTGAGCAACTGTGTCTTGCTACAAGAGAGCTCATTATCAAACAGTGTCTCAGGCTTTTCCCTTATGTGTCTTTTCTTTTCTTTTTTTTTTTTAAAGAATATTTCTGTTACAAATGCCATTACATATCCTATGTGTAGAAAAGAAATTCTGCATAAATCGTATATATACAATTTGCTAAAAAATAATGCTTTTGATTGTGAAAGTTGTATAAATATTTTATTTGTCATGCTATTTCAATATACATTGAATTTCTTGTAGATTGCTTTGGAATTAAAGTTATTTCTACATCAGAGAATTTGAAGAGATTTATATAATGAACATTTATCACAAAAGAGTTCTCTTTACATACAATTCCTTCCTAAATTTCTATTTATAGAACACCATTTTCTGCAAATATACATTTTATGATGCTGTATGATGTCTTGTTTTCTTAATTCCACTAAAAAACTTATAAAACACTCAGAATTCAACAGTGCCTTCATTTTCGCACTGAGGTGTAAGCTTATTGGATTCAGTCTTTAGTACTAGCTTTCTGAGTTAACAAAGCTACTTTAATATTGCTGTTTACAGAACTGACTAGAGGTTTGTCATGGAATATTAAAATACAAAATTTAATGTCTTTTTGTCTGAAATATGGCATATAATATGTGCTATTTGCCAGCTGTGTTGAACAGTATTTTCACTAAAGAATTTACACACAGACCCTAACATAATGCTAACAAGGTGTTTGTTATTTTATCCTTTAGCTGTAAAAATATTTGGAAATTTATGAACTTTTAATTAAGGAAATAGTGTGCTAAAAATAAGTAGAAGAGTAAGATAAGGCTGTACAGCTCTACACATTAAAGGAAAAAGTACATTTCTGATGTTAAATGGTTATCAGTGCATCCCAATCCTGTATCATGACTGTAGGAATGTAGCTAAAATCTGTATTTGAAGCAAAGTGTCTATTGCAGATCTAAGCAGCATAAGGACAATCATACAGGTTTATTTGGTATTGCAAACTAATAGTCAGTGCTTTGTTTTCAGACTTCTTATAACCTATCCATGTATTTTCTAAAAATAAAATAATAAAAGGCTAGTAAATGAAAATCAACTGGGGACCACTGACCAAGAAAATTAGAATTAATTGAATTTGGAACTATATTGTTGCTCATGAGGTGCTCTATGAAGCAATGGAGTGGGACCCTGGGCTACTGAAACCAATGGTAGCTTTTTTCTTGATTTAAATAGGTGTGGGATTTGGCTTGGTGCCACTTGAGTTACACTAAGTGAGACTTTCTTATGTGTTGAAATTTTTTATTTCATTGGTTTTGGTGTTAAACTGGAGTGAAAAGAGCAGAAGTTCTCTGAAGAGTAGATTGAACTTGACATATTTATATGTTTGTTTTTGATACGAAGATGATTTTTTGTTGTTTCTTTTTCAGATAAGAGCTCTAGCATATCAGCAAAACAGGTGGTTTTGTTTCTGTCATTTTTATTTCTTAGCTGAAAGGGAGATAAAGTTCACAAGTTCTTGAAATTTCATCTCAGCAATTTATTTAATATTAGATAATTTACATGAACACATAGAAGAGAGTATTATCAGTATACAATCAGCTTCAAATATAGGGCACTATTTGTACAGTTTTCTTTCTTGATGTTAGCCAGAAAACTTGTAAGTAAGATGTCACATGTTCAGACTGTACAAAATCCTTGTTTTGGTAGCTAAAAAAAATATGAAGTCTAATACATGATTCTCTTGGACCAAAAACTTTGGAGTAGGTAAGTTTGTTAGATTCAGGAAGTTAACTGTAGAAATACACCTTGTTAATACAGCCACCTCTTGTATTTACATGTTCTATATGCAATATATTTCCAGAGCTTTACTAATGGCATTGCGCAATAGATGTGATGAATTTGAAACAGTAGTCAAAATGTGAATCTAAGTAGTTTGTTCCACAGTGGACAATGAGCTTACAATTTCATTAAGAAAAAAGGTATTTAGTGTCTGTCAGCCCCACTCCACCCCTTACAAATGATGTAACAAAGAAGTAATTTACTGTTTTGGCCAAGAACTGAATAACTATTGCCTCTTTGTCTGAGGAGGGTTCTAAAAACTGATCATAAAGGCTTTTTTTTTTTTTTTTTTTTCTTTCATGGCAAATTTTCTGATGGAAGCATCTATGATGATATAGAAAAGCAGATCAGTCAAAACAATTGGAAACGAATTGAAGGATGTGTGTGCTTAATTTTGTTTTGTTGTCATATTGTTTTTAGTTCTTTAAAGTCTTTTAGACACCTTCATAACTACTGAAGCTAAGATCAGTCACTTTTTTAAGGCAAAAAGATCTGATATGAAATCATCACAGACTGTAGAACAGGAAATCTAATTTATCAATTCATGTTTTTAATGTATGTGTTCTTAAAATCTTTTTGTCTGAGTAACTGAAAATATATTTGAAGAAAATACTTGATGTGCTAAATATCCTTTTCTTTTTCTTTTTTTTTTTTTTTTTTTCTTGCAGGCAAAATCCAGAAACTACCTTTGAAGTGTATGCTGAAGTAACCTGTTCAGGAACCAGTTGCTCTGGAAAAGGTACTATTTTGCACTGGAATTCTACTTATTTTTTGACTAAAATTGTTCCTCAGAACTGTGTATTGTGAGACAATGAAGTGGACACTTAAGTATATTCAATAATATACTGCTTTAGCCTTTTAAATAGGGACTAGTAATGAGAAAATCCTTACTTGATGTGTAGGATTGTGGGTAGTTTTCTGACTTGACTCTTCTGCCATATCACAGAATTAGTCTAAATCTTTTCTGGAAACTATCTTTTGTCAAGTGATATTATCTGAAAATAAGGTTTATAAGTAGCTTTTGATCTGTCTGGTTACAAATTACTTTTACAAACCCTTTACCAAGTTGAGCTTACACAAATATTTCTGTGTTTATGTTGGAGTAGTCCCATAGTCACTGAAATTAACATGTAAGTGTATTTGTGATTTTTTGGGGTTGTGCTTTCTTCTAAACTTGATGAAGTTGATACGAGGAGGCAGCAAAAACAAAGGTTGAAATTCCTAAACTCTAGAATTTAGATGAAGGTATTGTTTTGTGAGGTCAGCCTCCAGAATGCTATGAAAAGGAAGGATGTCAAAACTAAGTAATCTTGATTAGTCACCATTATTGAAATAATATCCCTTTGATCCTTTATGAAACAATCATATGTGTATTTTATAAATAGTATAATGAATCAATAGATATGATTTTGAAGTCTTATTGATTAGACAACTGCTTGTATCCTTCATATATACCTGTGTTTCTGTTTGCTGCCTTCAACATAAGCCAAATAGTTGTAACTCTTTAGTGCCCAAACATCCACGGGACTCATAAATGGAATACAGTTTGGGCTTGTCTTGCTGCTATATACCATCATGGCCATTTGATGTAATTGCAGGAGCCCTTTTAATAACTAGTCCTTGTTTCTTCTTGTCTGACCTGGATTCTAGTGCCAGAAAATCTGAACAAATTTGACCATAAACATTACATTGTACAGTACTAGTGTCTGGGTATAATCTTCTCTTTGAAGTTTGTTTGTATCCCCCTAGAGGGATTAATTCCCTGCTGTGGGAAGGTGGGTTAAAAAGCACTGAAACTACTTTACAGGTTTTTAATTGGAAAATTTAGTATACATTTTGTTCTATAAACCAATTGATTCTGTGGGAGTTTTACTTTAGTTGTGTGTTTTAGGTTTGTGGTGTATGTTTGTAGGCACAAAATCTTTGGAAATTGATTTTCTAGTGAGTGGAAAAAATATAAATTGTTTTAATAAGTTATTAATTCTGTCTAAATAAGTTTTAAAACTTTTTTCAACCTTTTGCAGCTGATTTTTTTTTTTTCTGATTAAGAGGTGTCTTTTAATCTTAGATTAGTGTATCCCAAAAATGTTGTCCTTATTTTCTAAATTACTTGATTCTTGACAGTGTATTTTATGAGCTATGTTGTGTATCCAGGGAAAGTACCATTCTAGAAATACAGTCCTGGAGACCTCCACGTAGTCCTTTTTTTTGCCTTCTTGGTAGCTGTTCTATGCCAAGAGGCCTAGAATGTCAGTGTGTTTTACTACTGTCAGAGGAGTGCACTCAAGTGGAAAGGAGCAGTTGCTTTTAAGAAAATTGGGATGGAACAAAAAGGATCTAAGGAGCAACTTGTCAGGGATGTTTAAATAACTTTTTCTTCCCATGTAATGGATTCTCAAATTAGCGAAGACAGTCATATTTGAAGTTCTGCTTCTAATGTGATAGTGCCATTGATCATTTGTTGATCAATAAATAAAGTTATATAAGCTATAGTTAAATCTTATATCAATTAGCTAATATGGACTTGAGGAAAATGAATTGCCTCAAAGCTATAAAAATTCTAGTGTGGGAAGTTGTCTGGCTTGCAGGATGGTAAAACATGCATGTGTTTTGTTAGTAATACAAAAATATGTGTAGCAAAGGATGTTTTCCCTGTAACTGTTAAATGGGAACTGCAATTAAAAATCTCTGTATATTTCATAGCTTGCTTATGAAAAGTATCTTGTTGAAATAGGAGATACTGACTCCTATTATCAAGATTAACTACTGCTCGACAATTGTACCTTTCTCATATAATGCTCACAATTTTGTAGTAAAGGTTTGTTTGGTTATTAGCCTTGGAGTGGGTGAAAGCAAAGTTGCACATGATCTGCTGTGTGGAGGGCTCCATCCTTGGTACCGAGATGGTTGACAGCAGAAGGAAGGTAACTGTGCTGTGCTTTGTCAGTGAGCTGAAGTTCAGCAGAGGTCCACCAAGATGCCTGGAGCACTTGCACTCTGAGTGGAGGCTCCAGCAGTTGGGTTTTTTGATCCTGGAAAAGAGAAGGCTTCAGTGGAGCTCACAGCTGCCTTCCAGGCCTCCACGTTCTTCAGGATGACAGAGCCAAGCTCTGTAGTGCTGCCTGGCAGCAGGAGGAGAGGCAGCAACATAAACTGAAACAAGAGAGGATCCAACTGGTTATCAGAAGAAATTTTCACCAAGAGAAAAGTGAAATATTGGGCAAGATCAACTGGAAAAGAAAAGTTACGTAGTCTCCATCCTTGGAGTTTGTCAAGACCCAAATGGATCGCAGCCTGAGTGACCTGGTCTGACCCAGCCTGGAGCAGGAGGTTGGACTAGAGGCTTCCTGAGGTCCTTTCCAACCTGTATTTTCAGATGATCTAGTTAGTTTGATTTTTAAAAACATAAACTCCAGGAGCATCTAGAAAATTTGTAGTCTGACTACATCCTTAGGAGAAAGTTTCATCAAAACGATTGAAGTTGAAAAAACAAATGTTTTTAGAAATAATGATCATCTATTCTCAATTGGTTTGTGTATTTCTGGCATATGGAGTGATTGGAATGTTACATAAATCCAAGAATGTGGATTTACTTGTTGTATTTGAAAGCTGTGCCTATTGTTCTATATTTATAGAACTTATTTGAGGATTTTTTTTTTTAGATGCAATAAGTCTTTTTGGATTTTCATGATTATTTTAGTGTTTCCTCAGATATGACTTTACCTTGCTTGAGGTATTAATTTTTAAAATTAATTAATAAACAAAATGTGGAAAATCTTAGATATAAGGGCATAGCAATATAACTTGTTGCCCAGCAAAAAGTTGTTAGATGTTTTGGACATAATTTAATTGTGTGAGTTTTGCATTTTGTCTGTGATACTTGAATAATTATGTATGATTTCTGAGAAATAAGTAATATATAGTGTAGTTGAAACTCAAAATATTGCAATTATTTTAGCACTTGTGAACTCAGTGTGCGAGATTTATGACTATTACTTCCACTGGGAGACTGCTTTATGTTTATAGTTTCTGTAGGTCACTGTAGTTTAAGGCGAATATTTAAAATCAAAGATGATTTTCAGTGTTTTCTCATACTTAGTGATATCAAACTCTGCAGCAGAGGATGTCTGTACTATCTTTTTTCATCGCTAATGCAGCTGATTCTTTACAAATCCAAAACCCTAAAAGGTAGCCATTTAAACTGTAGCTGAAATTGGTAATTTCTTTGGTGTTGGGGAAAATCATATTGTGGAAGAGAGAATGAAGTGCACCATTGCTAAGCCAGTGATGTTTGTACTAAAGCTGCTGATGTTGTTTTAAACTTCTTTTAGTAAAATGCAACCTGTGTCTCAGTGCATGATCCTCTCTCGTTTACTGGAGTTATATGCAGGAGATAATGAGAGACTAAAATAGATGTTTTGTTTTATTTCAACCTCAGCTGAAAGATATTTCATGTGCTGTGCACGAAAACTCTTCTGAGGGTTAAAAATAATTAAATTACAGTCTTAATTTAAATACGTATATAGGGAAAGTAAAATCGCATTAACTACTTGGGAAATAATTTTTAATTTTCAAGGCACTTCATTATATTACACTGAGGCAGATTATTTGTCAGAAATACCATGCGACACATTCAAGGATCTTGTTGGACATGAGCCCAAGAACTCTATTGTTAGAGAGGGAAGGATTTAAGTGCAACTCTCATACCTTTTTTTCCTTTTTTTTTTTTTTTTTTTAGTATAGAAAAAGAGAATTTGTTATTCTAAAGTAGTGATCAAAACAGTCCCTAAAGTTTGAACATTTGAAAGTAAATGCCTGCAAAAGTAAGATTCCCATCACTAGCTCCCCTGTCTGGGAGGACATGGCATGCTTTTGTGTGGGTTTTTTGTGTTCTTGCCAAAGCAGACATTATAAAAGTATGTCAAATCTGCAGCTTTACCATGTAGTGTACCAAAAGACCTTTCTCTCCAAGGACCTCATCTTTCATCTTTTTGTGAATGTAGTCTAAATTCTTGCTGTGTGTTCAAGGAAAAGGCTAAAATGGTTTAGTACAACTAAAGCATTTCTTTCAGTTTTTTTTTAACCATAGTAAGGTGGAAGCCTAAATGCAATAGCATGGAAAAAATGATAAGTGTGTTAGAGTTTAACAAATGTTCACTGGATTAGTAAAGGAAATGTGATTTATACTGCTTCTTTTATGACAGAATTTAAAAGGTCTTGCTGTAAGACTTGCCATGTGCTTCTTTCTTTTCTTGAAAACATACCACTAAGTTGAAAAGGGAGATGAATCTTGGAAGGAAACTATTAACTCTGAGGGAGTTTATCATTGTTTGGAAGAAAGGATGGTATTTGCATTTGAATTGGTGCTGAGTGTAGCATGTACCACTAATCTTGTTCCTACTAGAAGCTGGTGAGTAGTTTAAGTACTTCCTTCTTTACTTTTCATGCTCTAGTCTTGTGCTGTAATATCACCTTCCCTCCGCAGTAGATCACAAATGTCATAACTTAAACTGATCGAAGCCCTTAACTCTGCTGGGAGGTGTCATGATGTTCTTGGGCCCTAAAAGTATTTTGCAGTTGCCACTGTGTTTCCATGGTAGGACTTTCTCGGGTAGAGAGAAGACAGCTTTCTGTCCCTGTGGTAGGAGTTTACTGCCACATCTTAGCGTAATCTCTTTGTCATCTAAAATCATTTCAAATACTAGAGCAGTACCTGCTAAAATAGATCTAGTATCTTCTTGAACATAAACAAAGTTACCATGTAGGATTAAGTTACAAGTTGGTAGTTCAAAATGTTTTAACCTTTATCTGTGTGTCTGAGTAACCTTTAATTTGTAAGGTGAAAACACTTTGTTTATTCAAGCTTGCCTGCTAAGTATTGAGAAATACATTTCATACTAAATATTTAGCAGTAATAACATAGGAAGTTAAAACACATTTTTTTCCCATAAATAAGGGCTTTCCATAGCACATGTGCCATTATTCCAGCTGTTCCAAATTTTTCTATCCTGTCTTCATGATACCGTGTGTGTATACCTAACTTCCTAAAACAGAATTGGAGAAATAACCACTTCTGAGTAGACAGCTGGTATCTGGGAATGCTGATTCTCCTAATTACTTCTTTTTCTGTTTCTGTTTGATCACGTTTAAGTACAAAGAAGGTTGTAGATGCTGACAAAGAATTTACTAGGACTGAAAGGTCTAGGTCAAGTAAGTAACATTTCTATGGACTATTTTGCTCAGGCACAGTTCCCAATTTGAGTTTTATAGTATTAATGAAATATATAACTTGATCATAAATATGCTCATTTCATATATATGTTTTTAGCTAATGATGCTATATTTAATAAAAAGCGAAAATCTTATTGTTCATTAGTACTGTGGAAGTTCTTGAAGTGGAAGTCCATCTTCTGCAGATTACTTTTTGGAAGGGATCTTTTTGCTTCATGCTTTCACTGCCTCTAACTTGAATCTATTTCACTAGTATTTATGAGTCTGTGTTATATTGCTGCTGCTGACACTGTTTAACTGGAGAGAAATATTCCGCATAGAAAGTCTCACTCACAAGACTTTAAACTCTTTTGTTGATTTATATTTTTTAAAGGAGCTTGACATCTTCATCAAGTTCACAGTGGGCCTGCTTTGTTTGCTTTCTCTTGAATGCTTGATAAGATTTTTCTTCTATTGTTTTGTGCAGCAAGGACAGAACTTGCCATGGCTGAGGTGGTTTTTTTGTAAATCCACAATATGGTCATTGTCTGCTGCTGAATAATTGTGGCTGCTTTTTGTACAACCAGAACTAAGGCTTTGGCTGTGAACAGATTCTTTCTTAGCGTGAAAAGAGACTAATCCATGTAAATACAGCCCCAAAATAAAGCTTTACAGAAAAAGGGAAAGGCTGCTAAGCAGGAGGGCAGAGGTCAGCAATTTAACCTTTAACCTAACAAATAAGAAGCATGAAAGTTCCCGAATTGGTTTACAAAGGCAAGCTCCTGTGATCTGTCAGTTTTTCTTTTCATGATAGAGTTGGGTGAGAAAACTGACTGACAGCTAGTGCCTTTTTAACTGCAGGTTGAAATTAACGGCTAAACTGAACCTTTTTTTTTTCTGTTTTTTTTTTTTTTTTTTTTAGTTGTTTGAACAAATTATTTTAATTCACTAGCTGTATTTTACAGATTTCCTTGAATTTGTAGGGGAGTTTGAGTGGTTCTTCTTTTTAAAGAGTTCTTGAGAGACTCAATTTAGACACTACATACTACCGAACGATTTGATATTTCAGCATTTGAAGCGTTTAAGAATTTGATGAAGCACTTGTTGCAATTAACTCTCTCTTACTCCATTAATGTGCTGTTTTAAGAGTAGGGCTGTTATTCCAATAACTGCAGACAGATTGCACTTTGAATAGAGTCAAAGAGTTGTCATTAAAGTGGAGGGGAGAGGATGACTTAATTTAAAGGAGTAATTTTAAGTTTAGTTTGTGCTCAGTTACAAAATTTTCCAGTGGTGATTTGCTTTTCCTTATTTAATCACAACAGGTAATCTTGTTAATGAGTGTTAATTTTTGCTTAAAGCTTAATGCATTTGAAATCAACTGTTACATGTCAATACAGAGATTTCTGTAAAGTGTAAAGAACTTTAATTAGAAAGTCATTCAGTTGAAAAAGGAACAATGAAGTAATGACTTTAAAGTAGACACCCTGTAGATTAAGAATAGCAATTTGGGTTTCTTTTTTTTAACCTTCTAATCGTTGTCCCAGAACTGACTCACATGGGGTTCATCCATGTACCAATGCTTCCTGCAAGCCTCTGCAGTGGAACTTCTGGAGTTCCACGTTCTGCAGTTCCGCTGCTACTTGGAAGTACGTGAGCAAATGCTGGACAGCAGTATTGGGAGGGTTTGTTTTGTGTTTTTACTTCAGATATGATGGAAATGTTGCAAAGTCCGTGAGGAAATAAGCAAGAGATTTTAATTTGTTCCTTTGTTAGTTCCTTTGTTAATTCATTACTTTGATTAAATGAGAATTGTGGTTCTATCATTTAATATCAATGAAATGGTGATAAGGTGACAAAATATATAAAGTTTGTTGGGGTTTGTTGTGTGTCTGTTTTGTTTCTTTATCTTCTGGTGGACTTCTTAGGAGGTTGCCACAAGATTGACGTTTAGTACTTTCAGAATAATATGTGTTAAATGTAACCATGTTTACGTACCCTGAAAATAATTCCAGCATCTTGCCAGGAACCTCCGTTAAAGGAGGGTGGACAAAGGTTAAAGGAAGACTGGATTTTGTAACTAATTATTGTCTTTGCATAACACTTACAATGCTGTTGAATTTCTAAATGCCTTTATGTAGTCAATATGTTTCTATAGTAAGTTACATATGTTTTGCACTCTTTGCTTTGCATTGTTAGTTGCTTTCTAAAGTTATTCTTCGCATGCACCCCAAGTAATGTCTGATTGTTTTGTTTATCCACATGTCTATTGCTGATTCACTCTCAGTGTTGAATTTGAGTCTATGAAAAGTGTGAAAATGGATTGAAATGGAGAAACTTCTATGAAGCCATCTGCAAATGCATTGAAATTCATATGAGAACAAGAGACTAATATATTGACCACATGTCATCATGTCTGAAGATGGCAACTGCATAGGGCAATGTTATGGGTATCTATTTATTTTGCTTCACCATGATTAATATCCTTCTATGTTAAAGACAATTTTGGCCCGTGTAGCTGTAGGCCTGTGTAAAGACAATACATGTTTGGCCTGTGTAGCTGTTACTTTTACTTGATGGCTTAACTGTCTTATTGGTGATTGTTATCATCTTTTTTTTTCCAGACACAAGAGTGTTAAAAATGTTTGATAATGGCTTAGGAAAAAATACTCATGAATTATTTACTCCAAGTACATACCACTTTAGTATAAAATAGACCCTGTCGCTACTATAAATGTGAGATGCTGGGAAAGAGATACTTTGTTCTGGAACAGATATGCTAAATAGGTTTTAAAGGTATTTTTTACTGGAAGAATTAGCTTTTTAAGATGGAAGTATATAGTTTTTTGTGTGCCTCGGTGGTATTCATAAAACAAAATGGATATGGTGAGTAAATAGAATGATTTACATTGTTTAATATTTTTATTCTTTAATAAACTGTAAAAAGTAAAGGTGAAACATAGCAAAATCTCACATTGAGATTGCAAAATGCACTCTTAGTTGCAAGTATAAATAGGAATTGTGGTATCTAGTAGTATGCTAATTCTGGTGGATTTTATTTTGATGTATTTTTCAATTACTTTGCTTTACACTGGACACTAGATTTGGTCATTCACCAGATCATTTTGGAGCAATTCTGTACTGAGACTGAACCCTTGGACTACAGTGGATGTCACACAGACAGTTAACATCAAGTATTGAGATATTTTAAAAATAGTCATACATCTCAATTTGTTTATCTCAAAGTTTTAAAACCCTAATGACCTCATTGCAGCTTGACTGTAATTACTGTGTTTAAACTTCTATGCTTTTTTTTTTTAGTTTAAACAGCCTTTGTGTTTTTTTTTCTTGAAACCAAAAGAAAATTAATGAGAAGAGACAAAGAGACATCAAAGAGGTTTTCCCTCTGATTGCAGTGTTAGAAGTTTTGCCTGAAAATAGGTTACATTTCTTCTGTTTTCAGCTGAATCCTCATTAACTTTACATTTTAATGATGTCCAGAGCAAATTATACCATTATGGTAGATGCCTTAAAGGGAAGCTTAAAGGACACCTTTTTAATGTTTGTTTCTTTATCAGTGACAGTATTTTTAACCAATATTATAAACAGTGTTAGAGTGCTAAAAATAACTCCCACAATTTATCAGAAATATTTTCCATTTTTGCCACATATCTATATATATTTTAATACGTAATGCAGGTACAGCATGTTAGGGCAATACCTACATGTTTGTGGAAGAATGGAAATCATGTCTTTTGAAAAAAAAAATATAAATTACATCTGTATCTTATAATCAGTTTGTTTTATAATGATAAAGTATTGGGGACATAGATAATGTAACAAAGCCTCAGAATCTTAAATTGAGAAGATGATTGAAATGCTAATAAATGGAGGATTTATGTTTCTGCAGCCACAGGATGCAATGTTTTAAGGAGGAACTCTGAATTTTCAAATTACATAGTTTAGGAGGACAGTATGGTCTGCAGTTCTGTGTTCTAATGTAGTTCCTCCGCTAAAACTTAAGAACGCCTAATTCTCAGGTGAAGAATCCTGCTGAATCAAAGGTTATAGCAAGAACCTGTGTTTGGTACATCTAGCTTTATAAAGGTTAACCGAAATTGGCAGTAGCTTGAATGGAAATGGAGCTATTGAGAATCCTTTGGTAGTTCAAAATGAAAACAATAATAATAAAAAAAACTTCCAGTCCATCTCCATTCCCCTAAACGCAGAGCAGTATTCTATTATTCAGTATTAACTTTTCTGCTGCCCTTCTTCCCATCCCACTATTGCCCCATAGAGAAGGTGTTTTTGCCTCTAGCTTTATGAAAAGTTACAAAATTTACCAAAAAGTTTGGTGAAAGAGCAGATCTTTTTGCATATTCGCACACCTTGTGTCTGCATATTAATCAGCAGAACCATTGGTTTTCTTGGACTACACTGTAATCCACATCTGTAAGCTCAATATTGTGGGTGTTGGAGAAGGTACTGGGAAGAGAAAATATAAGAATGTCCCAAATTTCAGCTATAATGGTCAAAATAAAACTGACATGGTGAAATACTACACTATGCATGCAGGATCTTATCAGCTAGTATTTCATTATTATGTTGCCATAAGAGAAATGAATTTCTAATTAATCTCTGATTATTTCTGTTGAAATCACTGTCTTTGGCATGATTTTACTATGCTATTGACCTGCATTTATGTTTTCAGTGTTTTGTGTCAGTATTTCTAAAAACTCTTTTTTTTCCCCAAGAGAAGCAATTGGCTAATATTTTGTGCTGTTTTGTAATGTGATGTTTTTAATAAATGCAACCTCTTCATATATTCCAGAATTGCAATTCCTGAATGCTCCTGAAAAGCACTGTAGTGTAACGAGATGTTTGGTACTGCTCTTCCTCTGCAGGTGTGGCCGGTACCTCTGCACACCAGCAGGACAGTTAGCTCCATTTTTTTCTGACTGTTCAAATTTGTAGCTAGGAATACTCAAATAATCCTTTAGCTCTGGAGAATTTCCCCCTTAGATGTGCTCCAAGTTTTGTGATCTATTCTTTTGCTCAAATTTGTATAGGTACCTCAAAAGTTATAGTGTCTTGCCCTGTGAGCATATACCTTATAATGTAAATGATGTTTCCCTTTTATTTTCAACTCGGAAATCATTTTTTGTTAAATAGTGCCTGGTTGACCTCTTCATTCTTGATTTAGACTGTTGTGTCTTGATGGAAATATTTAATATTTCCATTGTCAATAAGTAGATGAATAATGCAAGAAACATGAGACATCGAAAGTAAAATTGAGCTTAATCTTTCCAATTTTTGATGTTAATAGTTCTTCCATAGCCATTTTCAGAAACCTAAATTGTCATAATTGTCTAGGAGTTAGAGCATACCCAAGCTTTGTCTGCAACTTGTTGTGTCTTAGGTGAACTCTTCTTACAAAGTAGGTTTAGTTCTTTCGGGCCTTCACTTCCCTGTTAGGTAGATGCTCCAGAGGAACTTCAAAAGATTGTGTCTTCACTTCCCAGCTAGACACCTTTTAATTTATCCTTAGCTTGATGCCTTCTAATGCAACTTTATTTTGAAGATCATGTCATTAAAAAAGGAAAAGTTGAGTGCAATTTTCTGACTCTTTCCTCACCTTTGTTTTGTAACTATTGGAGGAGTCAGAGTAGTTTAGAGATACATGATTAAAAATATTGACTAATAAGCTGCCCAGAAGATGTATATGTGTGTGTGTGTGTGTGTATATATATATATTTTTTTTTTCTTGGCACACATTTTGTGTAGAATCTGATTAGCACTAAAAACCTGAAATGTTCTTCCTGGAAACCTATTTTGCAAATATATTTTTAGTGTGTCTCTTTCTAACCAGTTTTTGTGTTAATCATAGTGCAAGGTTGAAAAATTCTTATCATTCATACACCTATCCTCCCTTTTCATGTGCGTTTCCTTAGTCGGGTCTCTTGTCTTATTTTTCTTGCTTTGTTGTGGTCAATTCAGTCAGTATAATAGCAAGGGACACAGGCTTTTTTTTTTTTTTTTTTTTTGAGTTATGTTAGAGATGCACTATAACAGAGATGAGAGCTATTTATGTCCTAAGCTATTGATTTTTAATTAATGTTGCCTGGGCTCATACATGTTGGCAGAATTGTTAACAGCTTGTGGCATTTTTCAATTCACATCTTCTTTTTGGTATTTTGACAGTGTCATTCATATCTCATATAAAAGTACCTCAGTCAGGTTAAATGTGTTAAAACACCGAGCAAAAAAGGAGAGAATGAAACATAGGGCTGCCTAGAAACCTTGATCCATTGCCAAAGTATTTAAACAATTTAGTGTTTTGGTTTTCTAGCTCCAAGCTGCTTCTCAAATCCCTTGCTAATTAATCCAGTTAATTCTTTGTAGACGAACTGTATGCAGGGCTTTTTCTTGTGCTTCCAGCACCAAGAACCCTGTTTTGTGTTTGAAGCAAACCTAAGCTCTGTTATAAAGGTTGTAGTAATAAAGTGTTAGCAGATGTAAATAGTGTTTTGAGTCTTTTTCAAAGGAGATGTGTTCATGTGTGTAACTTCTAGTTTAATCTTTTGTGTTTAAAAATTAAGTATAATATATATGCCTATGTAAAAAGATGGAAATAATTTTGTCAGTGGCCTGATCCTTTAAGAAAAAGGAGCAGATCCCCTTATCTGTGACTAAACCAGCTATATCCGTATAGATGTGCTGCATAGCTCTCGAGTCAACTCCTTTTTTTTAGGTTTTAGAAATTAGTTTATGTAGGATGTTCTCCCACATCATCTCGGTTTTCAGTTCTAAGCACACTATTTTGTGTAATAAGGTAAATCTTCCTGTAGCCTTCAGTGATGTTTCTTCCAGGTCCTATGGCAAAAATATCTCTGCAAATGTTCGACTCCATCAGCTTTCCCAGTTACTTTGAGCAGCTGGTTTTGAGGACGTTTTGTCTAGTTTCTATGTCTTTATTTTCCTAATCTGTGCAAGTGTGTGAGCTGTTTTCCTGTAAATCGGTTGTGGTGTGTAGGTATTGGGGAATATCCTTGTGCTGCCAGCTGGGCTCCGGTTAAGCTCCTGATTTCCTTAGTTGTCCCAAGAGGATCGCAAGGCAGCCCAGTGCGAACTGGTGAAGAGGTGCTCTTCATGTTGTGGGTTGACTTCTAAAGAAAACATTTTGGAAGCAGGTTCAAGTTACATTTCTAGGCTTCCATTTAAATGGTATGAAGGAAAAAATAGCTTACAGCAAATCTCTTGTTAAGGGAAGGAAAAGAGCTGGCAGAAGCCTTGAGAATACCTGTAAGTACAGTTGGAAATTTGCTATGTAATTAAGCTGGGGAAGAAAAGAAGGAAACATTACGAACAGGCTAGTTTTACCTACACCCGATTTCCAAGCCTAGTCATTGATTAATGTAACGCAGTTCGAGACATGCCCCTTCAGAGCTGTTCACTGCCTGGGAAGTATCTTGATGCTGGATGTGTGCAATCATGCAGCTTGAACTATACCGAAAAAAAAATCAAAAATAAACATCCCCAATGCATCTCTATTTTTGCAGTTAGAAATTCTTTGATAACCATACCTTTTCTACAGGGGAAAAAAATACAGGCTAAGATTGTGTTTTTAAAATTTTTAGTGAGATTATAGGTTTCCTGTCTGTTTTCAGTATCATCAAATTCTTTCCTATATAAAACAAACAAGTCTTCAAGCTGATAGTAGGCTTGAAATATGTGCTAAGCTTCTTTTCTTCGAGGCCTTCTTTTTTACATAGTATCACACATGTCATAAAGCAAGCTTTGTTAATAGTAGCTGAAAGCACTGCAGATATAAAATAGGTCAGTAATGCAGATGTAAACATACCCACAGTTCTCCGGTAGTGCTTGATGCTGTCCAGTTAATGAACTTTACCCCAAAAGAGATAAGTCATTCGAAGTAGCTGAGCACTCAGTTTTCTTTTTTCTTTCATCTTGCTGTCAGGAGCTCAGTGAGATGTTTTTCCAATTCAGGATGTTCTTCCTCCCCTTCTTACTGCGGCCCACTCAAGCTCAGCTCCTGTGATTGTACCTCAGTCTACAGGAGTTTTCGATTCCCAATTTCCTCTTTGGAGGAGAGTATATTTATTTATGTGTTTTTACAAACTTTCCTATCTATGTATTACTTCGACTTGGAGCCTTTCAGAAGACCTCGGTGATGCTTCAGCTCTAAGTGAGGCTCACTGTGACCTATCTCTTGTCTTTGCAAAAACCTGTCTAAGTTTGGCTGTCCTTTATTGATAGTGATCTGTGCATTAATCAGAATCACAGTGTTATAGATAAAATATATTTTACTCTGTTCCAACAGAAACTAGATTGTTTGCTACAAAAGGAAGTCTTTCCAGAGCAGCTCCTTACTTGCCTTTTACTTCTTATTCTTTTCCAAGGCTATTTTTTTTTCCCTGCTCTTTTAAGGAGTTTTTTGGGGACTGAAAGTAAGAGCCTGAGACTTGGAATAATTTATTGAACATAAAAGAGGCCGAGTTTTCAAGTATTTGAAAATCCTGTAGTAGAAATATAGGAGAGTTCATACAGTGTCACTTTATGGACATGCTGCTAGAAGAAATCACAATCTTATAATAACCAAAGCTCATAAATTAACAAGCAAGTCCAAAGGCTTTTCAACACAGACAGGTATGCTCCTGTGTGGGACTGTTAAGTCTTCTGCTACACTCTTTGCAGTAACTTCCTTGTGTAAACAGAACTGTTTGGCCTGCCTTCTGAAAGGCATCCAGCACCATGCGTTGCTCCGCTCCAGAACGCCAGTAGAGGTGGGAATGGGATTCCCAGGGTCCTGGGGCGCAGTTTCAGCTCGGAGTGGGTGGGTTTTGTTGTTGGTTTTTAATCTCAGGGCTATCCAGAATAATAGAAATTTTTGAGGCCACCAAAACCCGAAATGCTTCTGAATGTTTGCTGTAAAATCATCTTGCTATGCCAGGATATTCCCGTAAGAGATGGTATTTGTATAGATCAATAATGCAAAGCAGTGTCATCGGAACTGGTGATACTCCATTAAGGTAACGTATGAGAACTTTGAAAGTGAAACAGTTTGAGACTCCCGGTATTGAAAGTATGAAAGTAAGGTCAGATTTTTAGACATGAATTTTGCATGGCTTGAGGCTTAGAAATCAGTATTCACTGTTTCATGTTTAACAAAGAAGATATAATTGCCTGTACTACACAGAGAAGACCTTTGCTGCAGATAGGGTGGGTTTGCTTGGTTTTGTGGTTTGTTTTTTTTGTGTGTGTGTTGTTGTTGTTTTTTTCTTTTCCCCCTTTTAGTTCAACACTTGAAGAGCTTATGGTTGGCTAGAACACTTTTGTTCCACATGCGTTTAGAGTCAGTTCATATTAAATCTGAAATGTGACAGTCTGTATTACAGTGAATATATTTGTACAGTGCTTGTATGTATTTGCCTGCTAGTATGTCTGTGTGAATTTATTATGGTTGATGAATTTTCGAAAGAGATTTAAAAGAATTATGATGTTAGAAAAGATTTCCAGACTATAAAATGCTGTGTAATACATGAGAAATAAAGGTTATTAGAAAATTAGAATAGCCTTAACATCATTAAAACTAATCCCCAAAACTGTCACGCTGTAGCAGTTTGGCAAATATTTTTAAAATGTAGTGTTTTCTAGTAATGAAAAATATGGTGGTATTTTGAAAAATACTATTTGTTTTCATTAGCAATTCATTTCGGCTTTGTAATGTAGTCGACTAATTTCCATCGCCATGTTGTGGTTTTATGCAAGTTCTTTGTAGTATAGTTTTTCTAAAAAGCAATATTACATTCAAATGTTTCTCCTGGCTTTCTTCAAGACAACCAAGAGAATTAAGAATTAGCTGGATGACCCAGGAAAGTAGTAAGGTTGACATTACGTAAAAATTGGATATCTATCTATATATATATATTTAAATGGAAGTGCTTATTAACGTGCCAGTGTTTTATATGAGTCAAGATGGCCGTATACTGGCATTTTATCAAATGTAAATATTTTTATTTTTTCCGTGAAAGGCTAGCTTGGAAGAACTATATACGCCTGAGCTGTCAGCAGAAACAATCAGGAAAATAAGCAGCTGTCTTGTAAATATTAAAGCTGGTGACCATTTCTGGTAGAAATGTCAAAGTTCTTTTGCAAGTTCTTTCAAGTCCGTCTGGTCTTAACTCCAGAGTTTGCACTCTGGAAACATAAGCTGGGTTGAAGCTTTTCGCTGTCATTGCTTGTGTCTGGGACTGCTGCGCTCTAGGTGATGCACCAACTCTGGATTAGCTTTGTTGCATTCTAGATCTGGATCACGAAGGTTTGTTTACTTTCCTTCCTTTAGTCCCTCTTGAGACTTGAGAAGAATATTTTATCGTGTAAATCCTGCCCCACGTGGTATTAGTACTGTGGAACTGTCATGTTTAAGGCATAGCACGAACTATTAGTTAACTGTCTTTCCTACTTCTGAGACAAGGAGGGTTCGCCAGCTGCTGCTGAAGGGAAGAGACTGTCACCAGGCAACTCCTGGCCGCGGGAGCGCACACAAAGGGCAGGAGGGAAGCGAACCCAGCGTCCGCACCCCCAGCGCTCCAAACAGGCCGCTTGGAGCTTATAGAGCGGGGCAGAAATTATGAGAAAATACCCTGATTGAACAGCAGTCAGTCTGAAAGTGTTCTTTGAAAGCTGTCTTAAGGAGGGTGTTTGTATTCAACTCTGACATATGGTATAATTGCAGGTAGTCTTGAAGTGTGTATGGCTTTTTTAAACTTTATAAAAATGTTTTAAAACAATTATCACTTTGGAAGCCAGGTTTACAACCTCCTTGAATCTTGAATTAGAAGGTGTGGCTTAATTGTATTTTTACAAAATTTAGCTGTTACATAATTTATTGAGTAAAATTACAGGGGAAAAAAAAGAAGTAAATGACTTTAATGAATATAAATATTAGCAAGAATTTCAGACTTCTGCTCTCCTCCCCCCTGCACTCCTGATGGTCTCTAATGTTAACCTTGGCTTCACTAGTCTAGAAAATTCTCAGTGATTGTTTTAGTGTTGGCTCACACTTTTTAACAGTAACTAGGCAATAGAGAGGTACCTTATTTCATTAGAATACATGTGTGGAAAAAAATTGTCAAGCTGTTTCTTCATTCTTGTCTGTGCCTTACGTAAAAGGTAGACACATACAAACATGGTGTAGGCTATGTTAGGAGGTTACTGTTGAAAAATATGTTTTGGCTAAATGCAACAAAACGAGATCTAAGTTAGCATTTTCATACAAAGGTATTTTGGTGTAAGCTGTACCCAAAGGGCTGCAAATACCTGATTTTAGCCATTATATAAATTTACTGTAGTTAAAAGGAGGAGAAAGCCTGTGTGTGTTTGGTTTGTTAGCCTTTTTGTAGGCCTTAATTCAGAATATAATATTTTTGACATTTTTTGTAGCTAGGATTATTATCTTCCTTTGTCAGTTTTAGATGCCATGCACAGTCTTTTGAAATGTAGAATCATACACAGTACTCTAAAGAAAATTTCTTTATAAAAAAAATGAGGCAATCGTAGCTTGGTGACTTGCGTTATTGTAGATGAATGTTTAAAAACATGTAAGATACTGCCAGACAGGGCCTAGGAAAGTTTTTCTCTACTGTCCCCCTAACTCTTGATATGTTAATAATAGAAAGGCTCTTATGGAAATCATAGTGAATTGCTTAATCTGTCCCGTTTTTTTTCTCTTCCTCAGTTTCTGTGATGTATATTTTATGTTTCCTTTGATACACTTTCTCCTTTCAGTAGCTCCCACTTTTGGATCATTTTACTGAACTCATACATGAAATTCTGCTCAGTGGCAAACTTTATATTCTGTTTGTGGATTATATGCTTGTGAAAAGCATTTTCTTGCTATCAGATTTTTGGCTATTATGGAATAGACTTTCAAATGTTCATTTAAGAAGAGGCAAACTTTGTAAATGTTTTTATGGTATTAATGTCAGAGAACTCATCATTTGCATGGTAGTGGTTGCTTTGCTTAATTGGTGACAGTACTATATTTATAAAAACCTGAGTAATTAAAAGCAATAGGTTAGTGTCCACTATTTATGCACAAGTAGTCACAAAGATGCAGGCTGCATCCTGAACCGTGGAAGATGACTTTAGTAAGTAATCTGCATGAATACTTTCATTGTGTGCTGTCCTCAGGTGCACTGTTGGTTGAATGTTGAACCTCTTATATGTTCTTATTGTCTGTTTTAATATTCTGGGGTAACTTCAATTGCAAGTTCTTAAGAAATAGCCAGCATCTTGATTCTGACAGTATCTATATTTTCAATTGCATTATAGTTTCACAGAATCATAGTGTGTAACACATTCTTATAGAATTTTCTTTTGCATCGTGGGTGCGTTCTCAATTTTATTCCTTTAGAGTAAGAAATATTTTAAAGTTTCACATAGAGAAAAAGATCATTTGGGGGAGATTTTCTGCTTGAACTTATACTGGGGTCTCTTGGCTCTTTTTCCTATGCCCTTCTTCTCCACCTCCCCCCTGCCCCATGCTTGCATTTTCCTCCTCCCCTTCTCCCGCACCCGGAGATGTTATCTGCCTGCCCAGTCTGCAGCAGTTTAGGGGCAAGGAGGAGTGTGCGGCGCTGCTGAGCACAGGACATGAAGGAGTTCGCAGAGGTTTGGAAAGAAGTTTACTTTTCAGTTATGCTGCATAAGGACTATAAGCTGTAATGGGTGTGAAGCTGAAATTGCTCCTGATGGAAGTCTATTTAATTTCAGAGGGACAAAAAACGTTGCAGCTCTAGCACCTTAAAGAATGTAAGGTCTTAATTTAGGAAGGAAAAATGAATATCAATCATTGTATTTTTCAGTTTGAGATTAGTATAGCCGGATGATTTGCAGCCAATATTGACTGACTTTTATCAGAAGCAGCACAGTTTAGAATATATCTTTTGTATGTTGTAACAGTGGACAGTATTTTTTTTTTTTAATAGCTTTCTTGGTTTCATAGTTTCTGTACCATTCAAAGGTAGAGCAGTTTGAGGTTGCCCGCGTCTAGCCTTTCTGAGGAGCAGAACTCTTCGCTTCGTGACCCAAGGAAAGTTGAGTGAAAGAGGAGCAGGCTTCCCCTAACGTGCCATTGTAGCATATTCCCATCCTGTCATCTGGAAAATTAAATCAGGTTACAGCATGGATTAACATCCAGAATTGTGAGGACGGGAAAGTAGTGTCTTAAATGCCATGAAATTGAGCAATAGGATTATACAGTTCACAGCTAATTTTGATATTCTGCATTTGTCTTTTTCTTTAGCAAGATGCTATAAGGAGAAGCAGTAATGATTTTTAGGACTTATCAGCAACTCCGTATTTACTACTAGTCACTACCAGTAATAGTGTGTATGTGTTTGAAGCTTGTGTACAATGCTGCAGATAATATTCATAAAGATGAAGCAGAATCTCTACTTGTTGCGGTAAGTTAAATATATTAGCAGTGAGAAGTGTATTTGTGTGGTTTGGAGTCACTGGCACGTGTTACCCACTAGTGTCTGTCTTCTGTAAGCACAGGGTGAAGAAGCAGAATGCTGCTGTGAGAGAGCAGCAAAGTCTTACTCTTTCATCAACGAGAAAAGCATTTTCTCCTCCTGCCCTTTTTTAAAATACATAAAAAAGAGCACTTGCAAAAACTTTGTGAGAAGTGGTCCAGCTGCTCTCTGGTACTGTTTCCTTCAATACCACCTCTTAAAATAGTGGTAAAGGAAACTGCTTCAGAAACTAGCAAGTGATGTCTTTCGTATGTGTGACTCTTTTCTTTTCTTTTTTTTTCTCCTTCCTTTTTCACTGAAAATGCCCTAGGCCAGGGCATCTGTTGTGAGCGATAGGGATAGTGGATCTCCAGCTCTTCAGGCAACCTGTGCTCGGCAGGCAGCAGCTACTGCTCTGCACGGAGCAGGATCCTCTGGGAGAAGGGCTTAACAGTGACGTGCACCAGGCTGGGAAGTGAATCACGCTGAAGCCCCCCATGAGTTTTAGGAAATGTGTGCGGTATGCTGCTGGAGTAAAGCTTTTGAAGCCGAATGCAAACATTAGGATAAAATAAAGTTGGCCTTTCTTAATGCCAGCAGTTTTAGCCTGAAATGACACGTGTATTCCTCTGCGGTTTTGCCTCTGTGAAGACGGGAGGTTTCAGATAGACCACGCATCGTAACCTTTGTTTTGGAACTGTGTTCTTGCTATACTCCTGCTTTGCAGCCACTCTTTCAGTACATTCTATTGCTGCTCATATACAGTCATTTTTGGGATAGGTTTATAAGCACTTGCCTAGGCTGGAGCTGTGTGCATCTTGTGGTAGTTTGTGGCTTGAAACTTGCAAAATCCCAGGCGAGGAGAGAGGAGCCAGGGGCTGGGCCAGCACGTGCTCAGGGTGACTCATGGCCCAGCCGCTGCGGCCCCTCCGCCCGCAGCCTGCGCACGGTTGGGCTGTGCTGGGTGTCCGTGTCCCTGGCCGCTTCGGTGACCAGCCTGGGCGCTTGGGACTTGGTAGCTTTAGGGGTGCCCTGGAAACCCTCGAGCTCCGCGCTGTGCTCCAGCCGCAGGAGGGGCTGGTTGGAAGGGTTTCAGAGCGAGTTCCACTGTTCTCATGTCAGCAAAAGGATTTTACTTTCCTGAGCTTGAACACAGGCTTTGTGTGTGTGTGTGAATATTAAAGTAGCAAAATATTTCATCATCCCATCAGAAAGTTGAAGTGCCCAAAGTAAGTGTTTGACTGTTTTGGATTGTGAAACCTTTTTTAACTGCCTAGAGAAACAGCTGAGCTACTAGTAATTCTGCCTACAGTGTGCAAAATAAATTATTTTTAATCAAGGTCCTCAAAGCTGATTTAGTTTTACAGGCAGAGTTGATAGTCAGTTACATTGATGCCTTAACCTAGGGTGCTGGGGAGTGTTTCACTCATACTCATACTGGCATTGTGAGTGAAGCTGAATATTGATGCCTGTGTGAGGAACCCTGCTGTATTCCCGCGTTTCTCCCTCCCAGAACCGTCCTATATGCATCCAGAACATGGTTACTGTGTCCGCAGCGTTCTGGTCGGGCATGGGCTGTGCTCCCTGTGCTTGCTGTGCTGCAGAGAGCCTGGCCGCGCTGCGCTGTTGGCCTTGGTGGCCAATCCTGTATGGATGTGTTCCTCTTGGCCTTGATTTATGAGGGTGCTTCAGGTTTGTGAAGCTTTATATAAGGATCCAAAATACTGATTGCCAGATAGAATTTAAATGTCATTTTTTATTGGGTGATATATATATATGTAAACATAGCTGAAAACACTATTCAAATAAACATTTTAACAGTGAATGACATATAAAACTATGAAGGCTATAATAAATGTGATGTTTCTCTTTTTCCATTGTGTAGTGTTTTCCAAATAAAGATACAGGATGCTTAATAAACATTCCCAGGCTATTTAAAAGTCAAGGTGATGGAGCTGACGCAATGTAAAATATAAAGTACTCGTGAGAAGGCGCAGACGTGCGCGCGTGCAGCTGCCGGGCCCAGCTGGCGGGTGGCTCCGGGCTGGAGAGGGCCCCCCGTCCCCGTTAAGAGGCGCGTGCCCTGCGCGCGAGGCCCTCGGCTCCCGCGCGCTCCAGCTAGGTGCTCCTTGCTGCTGCTTCCAGAGAGATTGAGGGCTGGGACATCAGATTGGATTTCAGGCAAGTAAATTGTGTGCTCCTGCTGTAAACAGTTGACTGGTACAAGTTTTATCTCTGGTAAAGACCAATCCCGAGCAGCATCCGAGAAGGAGCACACACTCCTTCTGAAATGAGACACTGACCCGCGCGGAGTCCCACCAAAGTCCCGTCCTTTTCCAAGCTGTCGTGTGGGGAGTGGAGCGTTGGGGTGGAATAGGACGAGCCCTGCCAGTTTACTGTTGGAATGAGTGTTCATAAGTGGGGAAAAAAAATCTGAATTGTTGTACAAAAAGCTAAAATAAAAACAAAGCTGGAGAAGCCAAACAAAAACTTCCTTGGCTGTGATTTGTCAAGTTACTATTTTAGTGCTGTTTTGTTTTGTGTAAGAGATTGCGGGATTGGTTTGTGAGGTGGCTTCTGAAATGATGAAAGCAGCAGCACGTGTTTGTTTATCAGCTAAGTGCACTTAACCCACAAATCTGTGTCCTAAAGACCAGTGCTCAACCTCTGCATGGGGATCTAGATCCACATCCACCTCTGGGTTTGCACCAGTGCTGGGAGCAGCTCTGGGGGGCCCTTGGTGCACCAGGGGACATTGGAGATGCTGAGAAGCACGTGCATGTGCACCCATACACATGTACACACCCAAATGATACGTTCTAATTAAATGAATTATGCGCCATAATACTCTGTTCCGCTGGTATTGCGCTCGTGCGTGGTGCAGCACGAAGCAGGTTTGTCCTGGTAGTTGTTGCTGGAGATGCCTGCATAGAGGTAGGGCTGCGCGCGGGAGCCCAGCTCTTCACGCTGGTTTGCGTGGTCACGGATGTAAGAATTTTCAAAATAAAACTTTAAAGACCATCTCTCGCTTATATAGATTTATATATGAAATTTTATATATTTATATATATTTGTGTGTATGTAGCAATGAAATGCTAAAATTAAACATCTGATTGTGTTGAAAAGTGAAACTAAGAAGTTGTTAAAGTGCAGTCTTGTTGTATTGCTAGTTTAAAATGAATACTCCTTGAAATGTTTACATCTGCTACCAATTGAATCACCAATGAGCTAATTTATTACCAAAATAAATGTTGCCAATAGAAATCTAGGGTGGGAGTAGTCGCAAACAACAGTATCTGGTGTATATGTCATAAAATGATTCTCTTCCCCTCAAGCCTCAGCTATAGTGCAGTATAACAATAATTGAGCAGTAAAGATTGTTTATGCAATTTCACTAGGTACATAATGGTCAAAATTTGTGGAAACATTGTATAAAAAATCAAGCATCTGGTACTAATACATGCAGTGTGCCAAGCTTCAAACAACAGAGACTAATCGCGATGGAACGACTGTTAGCAGTGCTGGAGGATACTCCTTGGGTTTTTTCTATGTATTTTATTTTATTGTAAACTCTGTTTATTGCAGCTTTTTTATAATAAATGAAAAATATCTTTGTAATATGGAATCTGACCATCTGATCCATATTCCTTAGAAAAATGGATGTCTTTGAAGTGTCCTATTATCTCAACTATGATATTTTGTTGTTTTATGAATATACCTAATTAATTTTAACATAATTTCTGAGGGAATACCACCATATTATTCATTCTGACAGGCCAAAGGAATAAGAATGTTTTGTCAGTCTTACTGATCTGAAACATTTAACTTATTTTACTGATGCTAGAGAAGTTCAGGGCTGCCTTAGCTCTTTCAGATTCCTGTTTTTCTAAGGAGCTTGCCTTTTCTATCAACATTAGTTTGAATTTTGAGAGCTTTTGTCATCTAGTATCACTGAAAACAGTCTATGGATATTAATGACCACAGTGCCTGTATCTGGCAAAGCTAGTTATGTGATTGAGAACAAAAAGTCAAAATGTATTTGGGAAGTGCTTGCTGGTGACACGTGCTGGTGGCACATTGCAGCCAGAAAGATGTTCCACAAGGTAACAGCCTAAGGTTGAGTGTGTCACCAGGTCATTTATTATAAATTAAAACATAGGTAGGTATATGTGCACACAGATATTTATAATTTCCTGGATTTGTGTGTGTGTGTATTTTATATACTTTTTTTTTTTTTTATTTTTTTTTTTTTTTTTTTTTTTTTTTGCCTTCTGGAGGAGGGTAAAGGGAGAGCCTTGAGAAGTCCTTCCCTCTCTTATCAACACAGCAGCCTCAGCTGCCCTCCTTGGATCCCCTGCCAGGGTTGCTATCATCTTCTGATCAAATATTAATGTGTGATTCTCTGCTTGCTCACTAATCCAAAGCCAATTAATATTATCTGTCAATTATTTACAGATCCTGAGGTGCGGAGGCAATTCCCAGAGGACTACAGTGACCAGGTTTGGAATGCGTAATTAATTTTTTACATGACCAAATTTATTTCAGGGTTGTTCAACATATTATTGCTGCTCTTTTTACTGAAAGAGATAAATGCATTCTTAGAAAGAAAGAGAAGCTTTAATTAAGAGCAGAGGATAAAAATGTATTTTCACATTTAAAGCAGAAAACAGAAGAATTTTGGATCTCATAAGATTGTTTTACAATCTAGTCTTTACAAGCGAACATGAGAGCGGGAAGGAAAATTGATTAATAAATTTCACTCTTTGCCTTTAGGTGCCACGGTCTGCAGTTCATTTGGCAGTCCTCACCTCATTGTCTGAAAGGTTTATGGCTATATTTAACTGGGCACCTGGCACTACAGTGCATTTTTAAAATTCTTGCCTGATCATGCAGTCTCTTTAGTCTCTTTCAAAACGTGTAGGTAGAGAGCACAAGAACTGATCATTTAGCTCCTACCCAGGCTGAATCTGGGGTTTTTTGCAGCATCTCCAGCTGACGTTGAAATTAACAGCTCAGAGTTACCTTGGGTTTTACTGGCCCTCATTAGGAGGCTGGGGCGGGGGTCAGGGGTGAGGGCTTGGGGATTATTGCTGCGGCGTCTCGGCACTGCCGCCCTTAGCGCCGCGGTGTTTGTGAGTGTTTAGGGGAGCTGCTGCATTTCAGCTGTGACTGCAAGTTCATTTCTTGCACCTTTGATTCTGAGAAGTGCCGAAGTTATGGCACTATATAACTGCTTAATATTACAATAAATTTTGCCCCAGTGAGTCTCTGATTTTAAGTAAAGGTCAACAGAGCTATTTAATTTTGGATCCTTTCCCTTTAATTACTTTGTCATGCAATAGGAAATTTGTGGAGTTTAGTCTATCAAGTTTAACAGTCGCTGGAGAGGACAGCGCATCAGGGCACGAACAAACGTTTTCCCGCGGAGCTGGAATCGCGCAGGGCCATGGGACCCGGCCGGGGGCCTCTGGGCACTTTTGTTGTTGTAGCCCTACTAGCAATAATCCCTTTCAAAGCAGCTATTCAGGGCCTGGCTGCTTCTCACTGCAGTTTATTATTAGGGCTTCTTTTAGACGTAAAATAAAACACGGAAGTTAAAAAAGAACTCGGGGGCAGGACTACATCCTTATTACTTCTGGCTGTGTGTAGTTTATGAATAAACAGATCCGTAAGTTTGTATTTGCGTGATAAACTCTGGGCTGAAAAGCAGTTAGTCTCGTCAGGCCAGTCGTGTGCGAACTAATGGACCTTCCCAGCTGGTACCGCCAATTGTGCCCGTTTTCAAGGTAGTACAGGAGTGTTGCTACCTACATTTATTTTAGTTGATAAAACTTAAAACATCTCTGCCCTCTCTTGCTAATAATTAGAATTTTGTAATATTGTGATGAATATGCAAGAATTCAACTCGAAGGAGCCACAGGCTCATGTATAATTCTTAAGATGTTCACTCCATTATAGTCAGGTTTCCTGTTTCTGATTTCAGAGCCCACAAAGCGCACAGTATTTTTTGTGTGAAGGGTGGTGGGGAACGTATTGGAATTCAAAATTGTCAGAGATCTGTGTAAAAAGTTTTAGGACAAGCAAAGGAAAGGAGGCCAAACTCCTCAAACTTCAAGTAGATTTTGAAAGCACTTTCTTGATGCACAGAAATAATATTTTCTGTGTCAATGGTAGCATTACATACTTTAAGAAAACAGTTAGATTTGAAAATCAGTTGTGAACATTCAAGAAGGTGAGGGGGGAAAAAAAAGAATTAGGAAGAGCTCATCCATGTTTTTCCTGGCTTAACACAGAGCTCTGATAAATGCGTAGACCGCAAATCAGAGAAAAAGGTTTAGTGTTTGAAGAAAAAGTTTAGAACAACTAGGATAAGTTATTTGAGATTAAGATAAACAATAAAAAAATCTTTTTCTGTACATATTCCATATGTTAAGAAGAGATTTGATATGTATGTTATTGTAGGCAAGGAAATGTTTCTAGCAATCAAACATTTATGTTTTAATCCGGAAGGAATATTTGAGTTAAATCAACACAAGGTAAAGCACTTATTAGCAAGGGGAAAAAGAGCCCTCAATTTTTTTTTATTCATCTAAACTATCAGTGCTTGTTTTTACATACACTGTATTTCCCATGTACCAGCACATCTGATCAGAGACCCTCGCTGCTGCTAGATGTTTTATTCTGTGTGTTCTTTGTACCTTACAGTAAAAGAATCTGTCACAAATTATTGTGCCTCACTGCTTTAGAAACTGAGAAAAAAGGGAGGTTAGATTGACATCTGTGACTGAATAATGATGACCAGCCTTTTGGCTCCCCTTGAGCCACAAAGCTAGCATTGCCTTTAGAGAGGAAAAAGGAGTAAGAAGAAAGGGGAGGGATAAAAGAGAGTTACAAATCTGTGGTCCCGGAGATGTATTACTGTTGGGCCAGTTGTCTGCGTGGTATGATAATCCATTTTGATCTTCTGTCTTAATTGTCTGCTAAAGACAAATGGGCAGTTAAAGTTCATCAGTTTCATCTTTTGCTTCTCATTTAGAGACAGAATAAATGATCCGGTGCTACAGAAGAAACCTTTCTTTCTGACACGGAAGTAATGCAGACCCAACACGTTTTATTAAAATATTTCTCCCTCATTATTTCAGTACTCTCAGCTCTGATAGATCTTACTGTTTTATGAAAAATGTAATCTGAAATGTAAATAAGGGGTTTGATACAAAGTAAGGAAGTAATGAGCAGGCTAGCCACATTGTAGGAATTTTGATAGTAATTACTAACAAAGTGAATTCTGCGTGGCCTGATCTTTTTCCCCCAAGTTGTCTTTGACACGTTCAGACCACAATCAAATCATCTACGGTTTAAATCTGCTAAATAACCATATTACTGAATATTTTATAGAAAATGTCATAGACAAGGCATCTTTGGAGGCTTTCTAGCAAAAGAAACTGCTAACGATTGCTCCAGGCTGCTTGAAATGGTTAAAATCAGGTTTTGTTTGTTTGTTTTGAAAGGAGCTGGAATCATTTCAAGATATATTTTAAAATAAAAGATTATATTAACATGGGGCATTCTATAGTAGTTTTTTTAAAACTAAATGTATTTAAATAACATGAAATACAGTTGTCTGCCTTTTAGTAACAGTTTTGAAGGGCTGGCTTTGTAACAGTGTACTCAGAATTTAGGGCGGATAAGGGCTGATGTTGTTATTTTTTACATTAATTCTTAATAATTCTCTGTTGCTTGAAATCCCTTTAAAAACAAGAGTGTAGCAGAAGAGTATTTGTGAATTCTTTCAGTGTCTTCATTGGATTGCTAATAAAGCTATGTATGCTCATAGCTTAAAGGTGAAACTCTGTGCTATTGTCCAAAATAAACATCAAATTATGGCCAGGATACTTCAGTCGTGTCACCACGTGAACTTGGACTATCCAATATTTTGCAGATTAAGCCAAAATTTCCTCACTATCCCGGGGTAATTAATTTAATGCACAGAAGTTAGCATGAGCAAGACTGTGTCAGAAAACAGCTGTACAGTCAATGGAAGGTGTAGCAGGGACTACGCAGATCAGTAAATGCAAGGTATTATTAAGCGGGCTTTTTTTTTTTTTTTTAACAGATGCATCATGCAGTTTTTTACTGTTTCAATCTTTATAGCTCATCTGGAAAGGAAATAAAAATCATTGTGTGGTGATAGTTCCCATTTGGGAGCCGCTTCAAGCAGCTATGATAACAATTGGTTTATAATTCAATGAAATATGTCATCCATCCATTGGTTCCTGTGTGAGTGTTTGCAAGCTGATACCGGTGCAGATTGCTACTTCTATTCTGCAGGTAAATTTTCTTTCCACTGGCATTGAAAGAGAGGTTATAATGAAACCAACAATCTTTATACATTTATAGAAACTATAAAACTTTTATAGCAGGCTTTATATAGAAACTAATGGTCTTTCTTGTACAAACTCTCTGAGCATTGTAGAAACATTGCACACAGGGAAACATAAAAAGCACCTTTCTTTGTATCGCTGTGAGAGTTGTGCGACTGGGGAATATTTGTACAGCGTTGACCACAAATGGAGTATAAACATCCATCTTGCAAAACCCGTGTGGGGGGTTTGTGAAGAGCACTTTGTTGCTTGAACGGGGATGATAATAATCCAAAATAATATTTCAGAATTGCATATAACCATCTAAATATAAAGTTTTGGTCTCTTTACCGGCTACAAACACTTTATAGTAAAATCTACTTTGACAGTAGTTTAAAATAATAGCTGTTCTTTCGAAAGTGGATGAAGAAGTCGGATTGGAAAGGTTGAGCAATTGCTCATTTAGAATGAAGTCTTGAAGAAAAGAGGTTCTAGTGTTCTGAAAGCTACTTCAGAGTGCAACCAAGATAGGGTGAATGGTAAATCCATGAAGTATTTGATACACACTTCTGGAGCATTTGATACTCGCAGCCTGTATTGAGTTATCCTATTTCATCATACAGAGAGCCCTTTTAAGTGAAAGCCCAATAAAACTTAAAGCAGGATAGTTATAAATATTTTGCTTGTACAGTGACCCCTATTGACTAGGTAGTGGTAAAATAACAGCATGAATGGGAATCTTTGTGTGGAGCCGGCGAGCAGCCCGCGCGCCCTGTAAGGAGGTCACCTTGTCCCCTGCGTGCGGATAATGGAGCCGCTGTTCCCCTGGAGCCCGCGGGAGACAACGCAGCCGCGCGACAAAGCGGCGCTTCAGCGTTGGGAGCGGCGGGTCGGAGCATCGCAAACGGGGACCAAACCATAGGCTTTGCCTCCAGATCTGAATGTGTTCTGAATTTAGGGCGTTTGTCCAGAGCAGAACTGTGTCCCTTAGCATATAAAGCTGAAGAGAATGCATCTTCCTGATAACAACTGTTTTTACAGTGTCTTTTAATAGATGAAAATGAAGGTAATCTATATCCAGATTCACTGCCTTGTTATATCATTCCTGGCATACGTGACTAATATGGTATTGTTTTTTTAACGATCTTTTCTTTAGCTCAGATAGGTGAGAAGTCAGTTTTCCATATGTATTTCTACTTGTGCATTTCATATGCTTCTCTATTGTCACTGTAATTAGTAGCAAAAATGCAGAAACTCTTTCAAATCTAATGTCCTTACGTATATAACAGCGCGTGCTGCTCCTGTTCTGTGTTACAAGGCAGTTGTGCTAGATGGAATTGCAAAACTTGAGAAACACAGGGTACAGATGATTTGCATCTTAATAGAGCCTTGGGCATAAGCTGTTTATCCAAGCTCCATTTTAAAGTTTGAATTTCCCAAATCTAAGGATTATAGCATTAAAGTTTTTCTAGAACAAGAGAATTCGGGCAGAGTGTGTATTTAACAGCATACTAGAACAGCGGCTTCTAGTAGTCCTTCAGGTGCTGGACAGAGTTTCGTATGACAGGTAACAGCCTGGATTTGTTTAGTATTTTGTGTGTTTATTTTACCAGCAGTGGCTGGATCGTTGTGGTGGGGCTGGGCAGAGCTGCTGAGCCGTCCTCGTGTCTCTGAAGACCCTCGGCCCAGGGCTCGCCGCCGCGCGGGCGCTGCCCTGTGTCCTCGTGCTGCGCTGGGCGGTGTGGCCGGTCCCGCTGCCGCTGGCCGCGGAGGCTGGTGCTGCCCCGGCCCTGGAGAGCTCTTGTGGTTCTGGCACCCGCGTGCGGAAATCGCGGGGCAGGGGACGTGGAAACGGTGCAGAACCCACAGAACACAATGACAGAGGACATGCAAGTCCTTCTTGAGGAGGAGCCCGAGAGGTGGCCCAGGGCATTCCTTTGGCCTGGGTGTCCCTGGATAGTGTTGGACTCTCAAAGTGCTTTTCTGAAAGCCGTGTCAAAACCTGTGTGCAGAAGTTAGACAAACCCAGAACAGAAACCGGGGGTAACTGGAATGAAGTGCAGGTGCAAACAGTTCAGGCTCCTTTCTAAGTAATTTGGATGTTCTTTTGTATAAAATGTGAATCAATATTGGATGTTCGAGAAACACAGTTTGATTTCACCACAAGTTACTCAGCTAAGTGCAGTATTACTGGGTACAATCGTATGGCCTTTGTTATACAAGGGGTCAGACTGGGTGATCATGATGGTCCCTTCTGGCCCTAAAACTCTGAGTTCATGAATAATTTAAAAGCCGTCCTACCAAACCCTATTCGTTGAGGTAGTCGTGCTAAAATCCTGCGGGACTAGTCGTGTGAGCAAAGGTTGTGGGATCAGGCCTAAAGTGAGTAATCATTATCACTTTATGTTTAAATTTATTGATAAAAGTATAAAATATGCACATCAAATAAAGATGGGATTCTTTAAAATCGGAGTCTCTTATGCTATAGTATTGCACTTCAGTTCCTCAATTTAGTCATTATCAAAACAACTTAGAAAGTTCTGTTTCATTCTCCTGAAAAGATTCATTTCTGGTGTGCTGCTATAGTTCAGTATAGGAACAATTCAAAAATGTCATTTAAAATTTCATTATATATAAAAACTTTAAAAGCTCTATTGCTTTTTTGATTTAGCAGTGCCGTTCAGCAGTGTTAGCAAGTGAGGAGAACCTTTGTGGTCGTTAGGGCTTCAGAGTTTCCTTGGCAGGTGGAGGAGGAGATTGCTCTTGGGATTACAGCTCCTGCAACTGTCTGTCCCTGTCCCCCTGCACAGAGACACAGAACGTGTTAGGAAGAAGCTAAAGGTTCCCCGAAGGTGCTGTAAAAGCAACAACTACGTGGGAAACAAAAGTCTGCTTTGTATTTGCAGCATCAGGAGGCAGGTAGAGCCCCAGGAGGCTCAAAGCAGCCTGGGAGCTGTTGCTGGGGGACGGCGCCCTGGGCCGCCCTCGCGGTCCCTCTCCCGGGTGCTCTCCGTGGGACGGGCCGGGTTGCCAGGCTGCCAGACAGGGAGAGCTCGGGGGGGTCTGGTGGAGGGAAGAGGGCTACAAATGGGGCTTTTCAGGGTTTTGGTAGCCGGGCAATCCTGCTACGGGTGCACGGGCTTTGAGGTAGGCACGACCTTTATTTGCTTCTTATTCTGCAGTGGTAAACTGTGAAATCCCAGAGGGAAGTTTAAGCTAAGTTCTCAGCTTTGTATTTGGAAAACTTAATAGCTGCACATGGGTTTTATCATTGTATGTATCTTTTCTTCAAGTAGGAACTACTTTTTACAGCCAGTGGATATAGCAATAGCTTTCGCTATATTGGTCACTATCTAGCATATTCTTGTATTTGGAGATCTGAAAGCAGTGAAAATATTGACAATACTGAAGAAAGCGTGTTCTCTTAACCTTAAAATATCTCAAGTGATTACTGCCTCTGTATCCTCTATGGAATGTTTAATGTTAGAAAACATTTCCCTGGAGACCTTAGTGTCCTTATTGTATATGATCATTTTCTCCTTCCTCCTCCTGTAGATACTTCTCCAAGATGTTCTCCTCTTGTTTCTTAGGAATATGGATTTGCTCAGCTCTTTCCTAGATTCCCACTCTGTACTGTATTTCATGCTGAAGTTGGAGGATGTATGGTATGGAATGATTAACCATGCTAGGTGTACATAGCAGTATTTTTCTTTAGTAATGAGTGTAGGACAATTTTGGACACTAATGTTATCCTCCTACATTTTATAATCCTTTCAATTTCTATGAAAATGTTGTCAATGAAATGACTTAATTTTACAGTGAGCGATTTCTGTAATATGTAGGTGGAAGAAAGTGAAAACTGAAGTTGTTTGCACAAGGGAAAAGACAGAGTTGGTGGCAAAGGTTGGAATAAAAAATAGGTTGGTCTTGGTTGTTACCTTTGAGTCCTAACCATAAAATGACTTGTTTTTAATCAAGATGTTTGTTGTCAATGTCTTCAAATGGGTTTCTTCACACCCTTTCTTTAACAAAGGAAAAGAGTTGATTTTCGGTATTATTTACTATTCATTGAAATAAGCTTTTTTCACCCCATTGTTTATAATATTCTTGTCATTAATTTTTCCTTCTTTCTTAGTTCCTGAGCTCTTGTGCTAGATCCTGCACAAACGTGTGTGAAGGCTTTCCCAGCCAGAGGAGTTTACGGTGTTAAAATATCAAAAGAGGATTTCCTCCCCCTGGAAAATACCTCTCCTGCTGGAGCCAAACCACAGAGCAGATTTATCCAAGTGTAGCATAGTTACATGTGGTCCGAGTTTGATTTTTAGGTTTTTAGTTCAGGTTGAAACGGTATTTCCCTTCTCTGTTGACATATTATAATTATGTGAATGTATTTTTGTGGTTTGCAACATTTGATTATTACAAAGATCAAATCTGTCCCAGTCTTGTCATGGATATGAATGGAAATCTAATTTAAATACTGCTTTCATAATAATCTTAAATCAACCTAAATTTTAAATTTTATATTTGGTAAACAGAACTGATTTTTCAGACGTTTGGGCAGATACTGTTTTAGACCGTTTATTTAAATATATTTGTAGAGGCTGGACGGTGGGTGGTGCAGGACGGCGAACAAAGCGACCGTGGCCGTTTGTGTAAACAGAGGCTCTCTTTTGTGAGCTCTCTTGTTAACTCGCCGTTGCAGAGCCTTGCTGGTGCTTCTGGAATAATTTGTTTAAACTATGCAGTACAGATTCCTTATTTTAGCACTAAGACTTACAAAGGCTTCTTTTAGCAGCCTTTAATTTTGTACTTATGTATGTGACATAGCCTGTGGCTGTGATATCTACTGTGAATCTGCAGTTGTTTGGGGATGAAAGGAGGAGGCAGCTGGAAACTCAGTAGCTACATCTAGCTGTCTACCTAGAGAAGGCCTTGATTTCAAGTTTATCTAAACAAGCTCGACTAATCCCAACTATCTAGGGGGATCCACTGTCAAAACAAGCAGCATGGCCCTAAGGCAAACACAACCATACAGAAATGAAGGCTGGGACTTCCAATACTCCGATGACTGCATACTGGAGGCTTTTTTTTTCCTGAAAGGGAGTAAGAGAGGTAGAATTTGCATAATGCCTTTTCATTGGAAACTTTTGGAAAGCTGACAGAGGTCCAGCTTATAGCTCGGTAGCAACAATGCAGAGTCTATAGGAGAATCCTTGAATGACCTAACCATATTGAAAGAAAAAATGAAAGCATCGAAGTATGGCCAAGTGAGTGTGGAAAAGAGGGCTGCTGCATTGTCTAACATCTGCTCTACTTCTCGTTAGTTTTGTTCTTTGGTATTCTATGTGGACTTTGGAGAAACCTAAGACAGCCTAACATGAATCCTATAATCTTCCTTCTGAATATTTATGTAGTGTGCCAGCCTCTAAGCTGTCCTTTGCATCTTCCTACTTCCCCCTCATTTTCATGCTCTCAAATGAGGCCAACATTTCAAAAGCTAAATAAATGTTTGTGAATGTTTATAAAAGATTTGCATAAATTTGTCCTTGTTTGACGAAGATCACTTTTTTTCTTATGCCGGTTCTGAAATTTTTTAAAGGTTTCAGGACTTGTCTTGACAACAAAGTCCAGCGCTCGCGGTGCGGGGACGCCGTGGGGCAGAGCGGGGCGGTGGAGGTGCTGCTGGAAAGGGGCTGTCATGGAAAGCCACAGTTGGAGCGTTTAGCAAACGTTAAGCAAAGTAAATATTTAAGGCTGTGTTGTTGGTGCGCTCTACCTGCGTGAGAGACTGGCGGTAGGAGACCTGACGGTGGGAGAGGCTTGTGGTTGTCTCCTTAGAGCCAACAGTTCTCCATTTTTCCTAAAAGCAGAAGTGAGAATATTCCTCCCTGTTGATTTCTATGTGGTTAAGATATAGTGCATGCAATTATATTTCAGCTTTCTGATGCTGCCATTTCTCCTCTGTAGCAATAGATTAATATTTATGCATGCAGTTACAGTTGATCTTTCTGCTTATTTATAATTTCAGTTCTTTGTGATTTAAGACTGGAAGCAACAATCTCTCCCCAACAAATACATTTTTTGTTTCTAACATGCTAGCTGAAATCCATTTCTAAAGATAAAACTAAATATTAATTTGGGCAGAGGGTTAAAGATGTTTATTGAGGGAGAGCTCTTTGAAAACCCGTTTAAATGTTTGGCTCAGTTTTAATTCCACATTTGTTAAAAAAGTACCAGTCATTTGTGCTCCTTTGTTCTATTAGTTGAGAGGTTGAAGTCGTCATTAAGGCAAAAACTGGAGCTCCTTCTCTGACACAGTTTTTATCACATCTGCTAGGCCTGTGTCCCAGGAGGAGCTGGGGAGCACAGTGAATTCAGCGTAGACCCATTATCTGCTGTTTTTGCGTATGTTGTAAAAAGAGTGAGACCTCAGGGAGGCTTGGAGCCTCCTCCCGTGTAATGTCCAAGTCAGATTTGAAGGACTGGTGGCAGGAAAGCTTTGGCCTTGGGGTGTGAATTCTAAGAAACAGAGTCACAATTAGCTTTAAAAAATTCAGGGATTTTGAGCTTTATAATGAAATATGTTTTTAGTAATGCAAGAAGAAAAGTTGCCCATCTGTGCACACGTTTTGTATGCTTAAAATATTTAAAGAATACCAGGTCTCAGTATGCTTAAGAAATATTTATTGCATGCTATTCCCATTCCCAAAAATGGTGTGTGCGTGTGCGGTTTTGTTCGGTTTGGTTTGAAATAGCGTTTCCCGAGGACGGTTGGTCGCCTTCGGAGAACTGGTGCCCTCGTCCCACTCGTCCCGAGCGAGTGGGGGAGCCACCCAAGGGTCGTACTGGGACACTGGTAGTATTAGAAAAGAAATAAGTGTCATACAACTAAATTCAGGTAATTTTAATTAATGCTGCCCAACACATTATACTCCTCTTTTTGGGGTGTGAAGGAGTTTTTTATAGAATTGATTAAAATTCTTAAAACACTTTGACCATTATAAAGGTCAGTTATATTTAGCACTACTATAAGAAGTAAAAATAAGTTACTATCAACTTACAAGCTTGTAGAAAGGATTTTTAATAGCTTCAATTAAAAATGAAATTTGACATTAATATTTTAAATGTGCAATGATATGTTGAAAGAAGTCTTGTGTTCAATCAGCTTTTTTTAAGATGAAAACAGATCTGGAGAAGTCTCATTTTCAAGTTTATTGCTGTTTACTTTCTCTGCTCCTTCATCTTTTAAACTCTCAAATTTTTCCTGCGGTTTCTGATACTGGTATTTCCATCAGGCTGCTTTCTTCTTTATTTTAAAATTCATTTTATGAGCTGTTTGTATTACAACACTTATCCCAATTTTTTTATATAACTGCATGGCATTTGTTAATTTATGTGAATAATCCGTCACAATAATAGGCGAAATATGGTAGAACGGCATAAGTTAGAACTAGTAATAAAGTGCAGAACTGAGGTTCAGGTCTTCAAAGGCAGGTTTCCCGGACTCCCCGGTACTTCACCTCGCAGGTAAGGTCGAGGCAGTGAAATTCGCTTCAGGTCCTTCATCACGGAGCAGCTCTCCATGGAAAACCCGTCTGGTTTGCAGCGCTCCACTCTTGTAGGATGTGAATCATTTTCTTGTAAAAATGTTGGATGGGCTTTCCGAAATACGTTTTTTTTTTCCATTGCATTCCCATAGCTATAGATCCTCTCTGTATTCTGGATAATCTTTTCAACCTTGTCCTGTTTTATCTCAGGTTTCCTCATAGGCTTCCAAACGTGGATCCCGACCTGTTGTCTTTTATGTGGAATATTGTTTCTCTGACTCAGATGAATATTTGAGTGTCTGCCCTGACTCGTTCATAATCTTTCACAGATCTCCTCTGCCTCTCTTAGTTTTGTTTTACTCCAACTTCTACTCCAGCTTCCCTTGTGTCCCTTGAAAGCTAAGAGTAGATGAACGCTGGTCCAAGCTGCTCTTGCATTAGATGCTGCAGATGACTGCAGTTTTGTTCAGCTGCAGCCTGTGGTGTGATTCCTGGTGTCCTTTGGGAAACAAGGCAGTTCCGTGGGCACAGGAGGGCTCAGGTTCCCCGGACCCGGCACTGGGACCGCACGGAGGGACGCTCTGGGGTTCGGTTTTGAGGATTGAACTAGGGGACACTTGGCCCCGGGGCAGAGCACCCTGGCCAGGGAATGTGCAGGGCTGTTTGTGAGCAGCTGGCTCACAAACGCACGGGGTCTCTTCCACCCCGTGCGTGGGGACATGGGCCGTGCGGGGCGTCAGCCGAGCGGGTAACGTGCAGGGGGCTGTGTGGCCCGGGCGGCCGCCCGGCTGTGGCACCCGCGGCTCAGCCCGCTCCTCCCGGCTCATTTATTTTGAAAACTTTGCTACTGAAACCAAACTTAATCAATGAGCTCTGTGTTGTCTCCGATAAGTTATGTACTGGCCTTATTGATTGGGAAGGGTTTTAGCAGGCCCGTGTGGGGTTTATAATGTCAGCAGTGTTTTGATTATGAAAAGAGCTGGAACCCTGGGACGTGGAGCCAGGTGGCGTGTGTCCTAAAGCCGGCGGTGACACGGCTCCGCGCGGCCCCCCGGGGACACGGTTCATGCCCTGCACTTTAACTGCAGTCGCTGGCTGCTGGGGATGCACTTTCTGCTCATTAAAATGTTAAAAATCAAACCGCATGTAAAAAGATTTGTGAAAATATAAAGTTGGGGATTGATCTGGAAAACTGGCATGTGATACCCTAGGGAGGCTGGTTTCTGCTACCGGGTAATTTATGCTTTATCTGCAGTGCCCCGGGATTTGTTTTTTTTTTTTTTTTTTTACTTATTTTATTTATTTTTTCCTTCTTGGGGAGTTCATTTTAAAGCAATTTAGGTAGTTTTTCCTTAAGAAAATATGCATAAAGTAATAAAGTAAGAAAACAAACTATTGATACTATTTTCCATGTCAGGTAAAATGAGAAGGATCCTAAAATGTCAAGGTTTTGTTTTGTTGTATGTGTTGTTTGGATCCTAGAAAGATGGTGATGCTGCTAATCCAGGCTGCGGGGAGAGGTGGCTTATGTGGACATTGCTAATATTTCAAATGGAGTAGTATTAAAAAATTAAAAAGTATCTTTACATGGGCAGGAGCTATTTTGTAACTTGAGCAAAAATTGAATAGTTCTCCAATAACACTTCTGTTACCCATGAAGTATTGGTATCCTTGCTAATTAAACTGTGATTATGTGTGTGGCTTTTTTAATTAAAATTTTAAGAACGCCTTTTTGATTAACCTGCATAAGTTGTTTACCTCAGTTTTTGAGCTGCAAATCAAACAGATAATTCTTAGCCTTTAATGAGTGGCAAGTTACGTGCAGTAACATTATAAAGCTTGCCTAATTCTGTTAGTGAAAGGATTTATTTTGAGAGACAAAGGGAGTGTATGGCAGTATAGATTAAGGATATTGCCTGTTTAAGAGAGAATTTCGTTTCCTCTTTAGGAAGGTGGATGTGTGTCGAGAACAAGTGCAGCGTTGTGTGTGGGTAACGCGGTGCTGGGGAGGTGCAGGAGGGTTCCAGCACGGGGGTGCTTGTGCCTGCGGTTACAGTAGTTGTGTGAATGTGACTGCAGCAGGACGGTGGGGTGGAGGAACATCCTCTGCCGTCCTGAGGTGGCTGTGCTGAGCTCTCTAACAGCTCCACTATCGCTTTGCAGTGTTTTATTTCAAAACTATTTTAGCTATTTTCTAAAAATAGCTTTAGATATGCAGTCATGACTGAGGAGAATTTTTGTTGATAAGGCAAATAAATACATAGCTGTTTCACTCTCCTTCAGTTACAATACTGATTTTGGAGGAACTTTTGCAATTTATTCAGATATGAGTAAAGGACGACTGTGTAATAATCCACAATGATGCAGCTGCAGGTTGTGTGCAAGGGACTTGGGGTGCGCCTGTGGCCTGAGCGGTGCAGCAGCCTGTGCGGGTCCCTGCGCAGGGTGAACCTGCTCACATGAGCGATGCCCTTAGAATCAAGTTGTTATTTTATTTCAGAATAATGTATTTGTAAAGAACGCAGAGTAAACTGCAGAGTTTGCTCTGAAATCTGCATAGCTTCTTCGCAAGTTTCCTGCTGAAATTGCGAGGAAGGAGACTAAGGAGACTTCACTGATGTGCATGACAGTCTTCGATAGATTTTTATTTTATTTTATTTGAAGAAAGGTGCATAAATATTCTGCCAATGAACAGACGAGCAGTCCCCGTGGCCTCGTCCGTGTCTCCTCGCCCCCTTGGGAAGGGTGTTCCGAGAGCGGCGCGGGGAGCGCGCGGCTCCGCGCGGGATGCGCCGCCTGCCATTCCGCAGGCGGAACGTGTTCTGCGAGGGGCTCAATATGTTTTCTGCTTCATTGAATCCGTTATTAGATTGATGTAGTTTATTTGTTGAACGATTGAATTGGTTTTAAAAATAAATGAAGCGAGAAGCCTCAGTTTAGTTATTGCTGATAATTTATCAGATGGTTTATCATTTAGTCATGGTTATCTTGCTTCAGTTCCAGGCCAAAGTGTTATTTACATTTCAGGGGCTGAGATACTTGAGTGTGAAAGGGAGCATAGACAATAATTTGGTGGTAAATATTTGCGAACCTTGCAGCCCTTATGGTGGATTTTGTAATGCAGAATGAAATTTTGGGTTCAGTAGAACAATCTACTGGAACAGATTGCCCTGTTTTCTGGGGACTTGGATGTCTTTCTAGTCTTGCCCCCTTAATTACAATATCTATTTAAAGCTTTTAAGTCGGAAATGATTTTTGAACTGTAAGCATCTCTTGATTGTGTTCTCAGTCTTCATGCATGCACTTTCTCACCATACAAAGGTTATTTTTAAAAGTTTCTCTGAGTCTGAGGTACTGCTCTGAAACATCTAGAACATGGTTCCTAGAGGAAATAATTTGTATTTATGTTAATACACGTTATTTTAATTAGTCTATTAACACCTCAAATTTTATTTCTAGTAGTAGTGGGCGATGTTTAATGTTGCTGCCACGAGACCTCTTGGCTTTCTCCTTTGTTGCCGGGGCTGCTGGTGTCGCGGCGCGTTCTCGGCCGCGCCGGCCCGTTCCTAGGAGACGCGGAGCGGCGCCCGCCGCGGCGCGCCCGGCCCTTGTGCTCCGGTGTTATTCACCGGGATCCATATGGCCGGGGTAGCGGGCGTCCCCAGGGAGGTGTTAACACTCAACAACCCAACCTCCTCCCGCCCTTCGGAGAGTTGCTGGATGGCTCCTGCTGCCTGCCCATGTGTGAATCTTGATTAATTTTTCATTTTTAATGAAGTTTGATCATGTTTATTATTTCACATGATTGACTGCCTGGTACTCCTTCCGTGTAATTGATAAAGCCCATATTTCTTCATCTGTCTCTTATTTCTTCAGGGCAAAGTTGTGAAATTGTGTGTTGTGGTTAATATTAGATTTATTGGTCCCATTAGATGTATAAATTATCTCTTTTTCTCTCCACAGGAAGTTCTACAGACTTTGACCAAGTTTTGTTTCCCCTTCTATGTGGACAGGTAGTGTTAGATTTTCAAACTTTACAAGAAAATAAGCTTGTCAATAAAACTGCTATAGAAAATAAAAACCATACCTTTCCTAATGTTCTGTCTGTTGGACTGTGATTTAAAGCACTCAAGTGCAAAATATAGTCTCAGTATCCCTTTTTCCTGGCGTTTTTATAGGCACTATCAAAAAAAAAAGTTTTAAAAGTTTGAACTGTTCACAGGCAGCAATAAAACTGCATTTTGTTTCAGTTTTACATAGAATTTGGATGTGGAAAAACTTGAGTAGTCATCATTAAAAATGCAATATGAAAAATTTTGCGTACATGTGCCATGACTTGGACAGAAAATGCAGGATAATGAATCATTAAATGCTTTACATTTAAGAGCCTCTTTACTATCATCCTACCATTGATTATTTGTTTGTGCATTTTTTATAACATTTAAAAAAGTTATTGAAAGCATCTAAGGGCCTCATAATGAAATGGGCTCAGACCATGCTTTAATTTCCCCTCAATATTAGCAGCAAAATCCTGTTTTCTGCTCTGAGATGAAAAGAATTTACTTTAGAAATACGATGTTAGAAATCTGCATTGTCTATCGGAACAGCCGCCCCGTTGTGGCTCGCAGCGTCCGCTGGGTTTGGGCCTCTGCACGTGCCCCAGAGCAGCTCGTTGCCTCCCATTGCAGTTCCTGTCACGCCTCGGCCCGGGGTGGGTTCTCTCCACATTGTGTTGGACTCGCTCTGAGCGGGACTGCAGTACCTTACTGTTAACAGTTGTAATATTAGAACCTCCCTGTAATATTGAGAGGTTTTTTAAATGATTATTCTGTAGTAGTGGAGATGCTTTCTAATGGTTCAAATAAATTAAGATCATAGGATAATAACTTCTGTGGGAATAATACGCTGCATAGGACGTCTCTCCAGGATCTCTGGCAAAACGATCAGTCTGAATTATGAAGAAGAGGCTTTGATCTAAGCAGTGAGAAGTGCTTTCTCCCTTCCTTGTTTGGGACCAGCCACAGGTTCCTGCTTCCAAGCTGCACAGTGGAATCTTTCTGATCCTGATCTGAATTTTGTTTCTGAGTGTGTCTATTATTGTGTCCATTTAAAAAAATAAACATACTACTAAACATGGTCTTGCATTGAAGTAGACAGATATTGAAATATAGAAATACTTAGGATTATATGAGTGAGAACATGGGTTTGGTTGATATGGTATGTACTGAGTATAGAGATATACCTAATAGTGTATCTCATAGCAGGTTTTCTTTAAAGCTGAATGTATTTTTTAATATCCTCTCATGTTTAAAAAATAAGACCTGACCCCCTGCCTCCAACTCCTTTGTATATTTTAAGTTTCTAAGGGTGTATATTCTCAAAGTTAATTTCTCAAAAAAAAGAAAAACCTCTGCTGAAAGAGGAAATGTTACAGGTTCAATGACTTAGAAAGATTAGATACTTGTGACACTGAGTTAGCTCAGCATTAACTTTTCCTTTTTATTCTCCTTATTTTCAGCCATGCAGTTAGCCAAGTTGGCCAGAACTTTACATTTGTGCTTACAGACATTGACAGCAAACAGAGGTTTGGATTCTGCCGCTTATCTTCTGGGACCAAGAGCTGCTTCTGTATCTTAAGGTAAGCCTGTGCTTTGGCTTTTGGCTAACTCTAGGAAACAGTGTTTGGCTTTACGTTGTTACACTGCAATTAGAATTTCCAGCTGTTCAAAATTACTTTCCTATCTGGTTCTCAAAGGCCACTGCTCTTCAGCAGAAGTGGTGCAAAATATTCTGCACTTTGACTTCTTCTGTAGATAATTATACTTGTTTGTAGTCAATGTTCTTGAGTTAACAATGTGGGGGAAAAAAATCAATGTCTCTTTGCAGTAATTTGATAGGACGTAGGATGATGGCAGCCATTATCTTTAGCTGTCACAACTGATCTTGTTAAGACGTTTTGTGGACATTTGTATATGCAAGTTTTATTAAAAAAGCATCTGTTGGTAACTGAGAGAATATCTTGCTGTTGCTCTCCACATCCTGGAGTTTGCATTAGTGTCACTAATGCCTCTCTGTCATATTGAGGGTTTTGTAGTTGAGTCCTGTAAAAACTGATAGTGCAAGCTGGAGACAATGTGCTTCACATAGAAGAGGCGACAAGGATTTGTCAGTTTTGTTTCTAATGACCTTCCACCTGTGTGCTGGAATAGTCCTTAATTTTGTATTTGTTGCAAAAATGATGCTTTTGTACCAATTTGCTGGTTCTGCTAAGAACTCTTAAGAAGTTGAGATTTTCTGTATGTTGTCCTACTTGTTCCTTTCTAAAGGAGTTTCATAGTGGTCTGCTTTCTGTGTTTTCCTGTTAGTTCAGATTTAATTATCTGAACAGTCAGCTAGATAATCAGATAATTGCTCAAGCAATTGCAAAGAAAAGGACAATCTCCCTTACTATCCGCTGCGGAGCTCTGTGCCGGGCTCTGAGCACACCCTGTGCTGGGTGCTGCATGGGGCACCCAGGCAAGAGCAAGAGGAGCCTTTGGGCCATGAGCGCAGTGTGGGCGATGGCACCGTGGGACCTTCTGCGTCTTTGTTGTGTGACACCTCTGGAGTGTTCAGGGCTGAAGTTGCCAAATGTGAGAGAACCTGTTTCTGCCTTGATTGGGTTATGTATGGTAATGCCATGGAGTAGATTTTCAGTTGATGTTAGTAGTTTATATTGAGTATTTTAGTGCCATTTGTACTGAAGTCAGGTGTTCACATAGGTGTTGTCTTATACTTTACCATCAGAGTGACAGGAGTGATCTGCTCCCTTAGACCTTCACTGAGGAAACTTAATATTTGGAGCAACTGTTACGAAATCTACCAAAATTACTAATTAATTGTGTGAGAGGCAGGATCACAAGCGTTTTCCCACTATCTTCATTCCCTCATTTCTCTAGCAGCAATTTCAGCCCTTGCCCTGCAGCAGTTTGGGCCCTATCCTCAGGGCAGGATGATATTTCCTGGATGTTTTCCTGTAGCTGTGACCCTGCCTACCTGGGCAGCTGATTTGCTCTCGTGTGGGAAGGGTCCAGTTTCCGTAGGTAACTTTCCCTGCTCAATGCCGAGCTAAAGGGGAAGCACAGTTGAAGAAAATCTCAATGAGTCGTACGGATCCCTTTCTTGATTTCTCCTGGATTAGAGTTCTTTGCTGTCAGCTCCCTTATGTTGAGTGAATGCCAGGAAGAAATGGAGGAGTTATGTTGTAGTTAAATGCCTTCTGCTTCAACTCATAACCAAAAAAAAAAAAAATCCATGCAGTTACACCAGTGGCTGAACAGGGGCTCTAGCACCGGTCCTGTTGCCTCTTTCTCCTGTGAACTCATGAGAAAATGAAAGATCATCATTAATGCAAATTAATGGATGGTTTAGAAGATAATGAAGAATGTAAATCAGCATTACACAAATTCACTTTCTTTATTCCCAGGACAGCAGCACATAGTGTTAATGTGAATCTTTCGGTGTCCTTCATGGATTCAAGGACACCACCTAGTAAAGGGACACTATTATTCCAAGTGGGGATGGATGGGTCAGGCTGAAATATGAGCATTATATCCAAAAGAAACTGGAATGAAAACATTTTTTATAGGTTCATATAATTTGTTGGCATAAGTTCCATACTTCACTTTTTTTCAGAATAAAATATATATGTAAATAATAGTATAATCCTTTGCAGTTTTGAAGATAACAGCAAGTTGGTCAGAAGTGCTAGTTGTATTTATGCAGCACTGAATGTAATTCTACCTTTTCTAATAATAAGCTGACTAAATTTGCATCTGCACCATATAAATCTGGACAGACCTTTGCCTGCGTGAGCATCAGTTACGTAATCAGTGACAGCTACGCTGGCGCAAGCAGGGAATGAGCTATTTGCTGGGAGTCTTCAACTTTTTTTGCCTGTTCCAGTTTTACCTTTCTTTCCTGCTTCAAAAGATTCATTTTTAAGGTTTTTTGGGGCTACCTTACTTAAATTTGTGCTTGTCACCTGTTGCTGGGCTAAAAGCAATAAACTGACCTGGCGCACGTTATCAGCGCTCGCTGGCGGCCTCTCTGCTGCCTGGCCGTGCCTCGGCCAGCAGACGCGCCGTGCAAACGGGGTGGCAAGGAATGTATGAAAGCACCAGAATGAGCTGATCCTGCCTATTATCAGCAATGACAATCAAATATTTATCAAACAGATTTCAAGGAGGATATCAGGGATATCAAACAGATTTCAGGGGTCAGACTGTGGCCGGTGGAGATGCAAAATCCTCCCTCGTGTAGGTCCCTCCCTGGGCAGGCGGGGAAGGAGGAGGCTCTGTGCCCGGCACCTCAGTGCTGAAGATTTCAGGAGAGCCCTGGAGGCAGAGCTGAGCTCTGGGAAAGCACTGAACTTGGCTCTGTGCTCTGGTTTTCAAGGTAAACTGGAGACTTTCCCGCATGGATGCCAAATGCAGTAAGGCACCTGCTTGGAGGTCAAAGGCAGGAGAGCGACCTGCTCAGACGTAGCTCCTGCTCTCAGCAGAAAGGGCTTCCACACTGCAGAGGAACTGCTTTGGAAACTGCTTTCAAGATGGTTTTCAGGATTGTTGCAAGAAACAGCAACTTTTTTTGTTTGTATTTATATATTACTATTCTTTTTTTAATGTTTTGCAGATTTCTGAAACTTAACTTTGAAAGCTGTATCTCCTGGGTGTTCTAGGGTTTCCAGTAATGCAAAATCACTGACTCTGTCTGCTTTCTAATTCTGTTTTCTTTTTCTTCACTTAATTTCTTGCTAATCCTGAAACTTCAGTGTTCAAATGTTGTGCGTAAGAGTGGTTGTTCTCGTACAGAGCTCTAGGAATAGTATCAATTTCTGCATTTCAGACAGCAGAGGGCGGACAGCAGCACCAAACCGGTGTCACCGCTGCTCGGCGGGGTGCAGGACGGGGTGGATTACAAACCTGCACCCAGTGAAGATACAATTAAAAAATCCCGAGCTCACTGCTTTAATCTGACTTTGCATCATGCTTGGGATGGGATTTTGAAGGCGACCAATATATGTAATTGTGAATTTAGTCAAGGGCTGTTTTGAAAAAGAAAAAACAAGAGTGTGGTACCCCCCGATGCTGCTGCCTACTCTTCAGAGACAACTTCCCCAGCCCCTAAGCAGGTTTGTGCCCTAGTTTTGCTGTGAGGTTTGTACACTCATGGTTTGTGTTTTTATGTTTTGCACATGTTAGTCCTTCATTAAGGAGGAAGAGCCTGATAGGCATCAAGGATGCTCAGAATTTATTCTTGATTGCTATTTCCTGCTAATTGCAGTGTGCTGAAGGATGATCTAAACGTACTGATTAATCTCACAGATTAAAAATATCCTGTTATTTTGTACCTTTCTGCTCTGTTGTATTCTTGAAGCATGTAGAGGCTTTTTGCTTCTGAAGAAGTTTGCATGCTGAGACTGTTGATGTTAATTCCCTCGTTTTTTTTAGCTTCAGATCTCCTTGCTAGCTTGCTCATCTTCTCCAAATCTACGTTGTACAGAACTCTTTCGACGCCCTTGTGTTGATTCCATTAGAGACACTGTGTCCAGCTCTATAATTAGCTCTTTAGCTAATTCTGATGTGATCTAGAACTGTAAGCAGAACAGATCTTGCTCGATTTAAGCGCTCTTATAAGGAGAATGTAGTATGGAAAGTAACTTGTATTAGTACCAGGAAAGCTATTGAATGCAACCGAGTTTTATTTTACTGCTTGATTTCTCAAAGTTCACGTCATGAAACTCTTCTGCTTATAATCTACTTTTAGGGTGACAGAACCGAAAACCTCACAGTTGAAATAACTGCAAGTGTGAGAGTTCTTCTTGTGCTATTTCTCATGTTCCAGGTTGTGTGAAGAAAATTAAGAACAATGTAGGTTACATAAAGCTATGAAGAAACTCCTAATCCTAATCCTAAATTGCAAGAGACACGAGCGCGTGTTTGGGTAGGAAGCCCTTGTTTCTCACTCCGGCGGGGCCTCGTCGCTGCCGCTCTTGCCTGGCGCTCGCGTGGCGGAGGTGGAGGCGGCGGCGCCGGCAGCCCCACGGCGCGCC
>JAWLRI010001031.1:1205405-1305933 GCA_034781795.1 Crypturellus tataupa
GCGCCGGCAGCCCCACGGCGCGCGCAGCTCCGGGCAGGGACCGCGCGCTGCCCCACGGAGCACACGGGGCAGCTCAGTGCTCTTAGTGGTTCGGCCATTGCAGGGTTTGTACAACAGAGCCAACAGCTCTGCAACTTGTTGTAAAGATTTTTCAGAAATCTTTTGTCTCCCCAAGTATTTCCACCATTTAACAAAGGGATCCCGTCATTTTTTCAGCACACAAATAGATAAGATCTAGTATTATCTTCAAATGGCTATTTTGGATTCTGATTATTTGCTCTTTAAACTGATACATTTATGAAATAAACTTATTTGAAGGTAATTATACTAAAGAGTTATGTTGAGTATATGAACCAGTTCAGGTTTCAGTTTATCAATATGCGTCTAAGCCAGTGCAGTGGTTTCAGGTGAAAGGAAATGCCAGGTCGCCAGCTCTGTTCTGGTGTTGCTAATACAGATCTTTCCACCAAGCTGACCCCAGCGTTAGATATATAACTCTATTGGGGATGTTTATTTGAATTTAAACCCAAAATTTATCAGTTTACTGGCCTTGGAGTGCAGCTCTTGCTGCTGCTTGGTTCCTCTATGGTCCCTTATTTTTCAGTTACGCTGCCAAGGTTAGTAGTGTGAAAAATAGAATGAAAAACACTCGAAACTAGAAACATGATCTAAGAAAGACCCTCCTCAAGAAAAAGTCAAGCATCTTGTAGTATAATATAGTAAACATAATAAGTTTTCTAAAATTATTTTTAAAAAAGGGTTGTCTAAGACTATTTTTTAAATCTAATCTGGCCTGTTGTTTTACTGGAATGATGATTCGTTAAGATCTGTTATGATTCTTCACTAACTTGTTTGGATATATTTTCCGCGGTGTCATGGAGCTGGTAAAGGGTTGTGGTTTGTTGGTCCTCAGTGTGCTCTGTTTGAGGAGAAATCAGTGCACAAGAGCTGTGGTGGTCGGAGCGCCGTGCACTTGTCCATCTGGGCAGGTAAATGTTCTGCCTTGTTAACTGCTGCTTTCCAACAAAAGTGGTTTGGGTGAACATGCAGCGTGTTTAATGTGCAGCGTGTTCCAGTTCCAGGGGTTACAAAAGCAGCTTTGGGAGGCGCTGGGTAAACGCTGTGGTGGGAGCAGAGCTCTCTGAGAAGGGAACGTGACCCCTCACGGCGCTGGGGAGGGAGGCCCGGCCTTCCTGAGCGCCTGACGCTGACGGACGCTGGAATTTAGTGGACCGGAACCACCGGAGCCACTGCTGCTCAGCAGCCGCGGAAGAGCTACCTGTGTGTGTGCATGTTCACCTCTGGGCTTATTATTTTATCTGTTAGACTACGAGCCGCAGCACTTGTCTCTAACTACCAAGTAGCAAAAGTGACACAAATGGAAGCGATGGTTTGGGCTTGCTGCAGATTTCGTTGAAATAAAACCCGTCGCAGGCTTTGGGCAGGGAGCGTGTGTTGCAGGCCCCCGGCCGCGCTGCGCCGTGAGCGCAGCCTCGCTTCCCCGTCGTGATCCTCGTGCTCGGCGGCGGCGCCCGGAACGAGGCCGGAGGAACGCGGGAATGTTTGCGTGGAAACCCCGCGGCGCCGCGCGGTGCGCGCTCCTCCCGAGACAGGAGAAAGGGATCCCGAATGGTTTGTGCAGATGGCAGAAAACGTAGCTAAGTGAACGTGATTCCGTACGGAGTTATTTGAGGTCTGTGTGATTTGCTGCGAGTTCCTCTCCCCCTCCCTCCCTCCCCTTTGATTGCAGTCTTTGTCCACTTCTTCTTAGGACAGAATAAGATTTCTGAGCAGGGGCCTCTCTTGTGGTGCAAAGTGAGAATTGTTTTTAATTGAGCAGAAACATGTGGAAGGATCAGGAATATCTCAAGGGATTACAGAAAAATTCCAAATTTGTACTACTTACAGCTTGTGTTTAGAGCGGGGTCTGCTGGGAATAAATGTTAGTTAGTGTGACCTGTGACCTTAAAAACTGTTGACATGGATTTCAGCCAGAAACTAGCCACAGAACTCCTTTGTTAGGCTCATTCATGGCTCCTTGAAAACTCCAGTCAGTGAAAGTTGCCAGCTCAAATCTAAGGAAAGCAGGCCCTTTTTTTTCTACCTTTTTTTTTTCTTTTTTTTTTTCCCATGCTTTGGAAACAGTGGACGCCCCTTAACCAGCAAGACTTCTTTAATAGGACTGCGCGGCCGAAACCTGATTGGAATTGACAGCTTCCTGGCTCGGCCTTGCCAACTGGCAGGGCACTGATGCATGGGGGACAAACAGCTTGAGGGCCCGGGCACCCTGTTTGCGCCGCCCGCAGCACGCGGCCCCGGCGGGGGGAGCGACGCCCTGGGCGCTGCTGCTCCTTTCCAAACCTGGAAGCGCTTTTTAAAGGGGAAAATCCTGAATTCTGCAGCTGAGCACTTGTGTGCTATTGTTTAAAAAAAAAAATAGTCCTGCTGTCTTCTAGAGCTTTCCCTCTTCATTCATTTGGCCAAAAGCCATAGAAAAATATTTACTCTTGAGAAGAGAAAGACACAGATTTTAGAATTTTGACTACATTTTTAAAAGATGGATGCAATTTATAGAATAATTGGGTTATACCACTCTGAAAGTCCAGTTTAGCAGCCCTGCTGCTCGTGCACTCGCTGCTTTACACACTTTCCCTCTCCGTGGGGCTGTGCGTCCTCGGCTGGTTCTGCGCTCGGGTTCAGTGTTGGGGCTGCCGGAAGGGCTTGCTTGGCTCCAGCCCTGTTCTGGAGTGCGGGGTGTATTTCCATATACCTAGGGACAGAACGGGATGCAGGAACAGTCTGTTCTGACGAAGGAGTATGCAAATTTTGGTAAAATGTAAGCTAAATAAAAGCATGCAGCATCACTTTATGCTCATGAAGTGTCATGGAGCAGATGGGTAGTCAAATTAACTATAAGTTTTTATCTGATTTATAATAAAAATAAAATGATCATGAAATCATATTATTGTAATAATAATTTCCCTTAGAGAACTGAGAGCATTTAAGACACTCGAAAACTGTCATTTTGACTCGTGTGTCTCATAAGGGCACAGCCAAGGCTGGTTCGTCCTTTGGAGTGGCTGCTGTTGAGCTGCATTCCTTCCCTCTGGGTGTCTTGGAGGGCGGCTGCAGTCGCTTGGAGCGTGCAGCAGCTCCCAAGGACCGTGCTGCGTCGAGCCGTGCTGAGCTGGGCTGCTGCGACGGGGACGAGGGCTGGGGGACGCGGGAGCCGCTTCCCTCCTCGAGCGCCTCCTCCCGCTGTTGTTCCCCCTCTTCTGGATGCTCCTTCTTCAGGCCCTGTCCCTGGAGCCCCGGGGAGCCGCTCTCTGTGCTCGGAGCCCTGCGCCTGCCGGGACTGCCCGGATCCCCCAGTGGCTTGGGCGAGCTCGGCACGCGGCGGCTCCCGGGATTCTTCAGAGCACTCTGGAAATCCTTGGGTAGTTTATCTAGAAAGATTGATTCTCCTGCTCCAAAATACGTTCCATAGTGGTTGTCTGTTCGTGGGGATATTCTTGGATGAATTAGAAAGGAGATCCAATTCTCACTTTTCCTGGATGAAGAGTTCAGAGCATTGAAAAGCATGGATTTGCAATGCACGCTTTGAACTAGTGCTAATAGGAATTTTCTTTCATGCAGTATACAGATTATCACATTAACAACTAATAATTTAGTGTATTGAGTAGTAGGCTGCTATATGTGAAATCTGAGCCCTGTGTGGAATCAGAACAGAGAGAGGTTTGCTAATATTTCCTGGAGGGCATAGTAGGTATTTTAATAGTATTGGATGTTAATTGTAGTATAAGTGTATCTGTAATCACAAGCTGAGGCTGCTAGCGAGGACTGTAGCAAGTCCAGGGCATGGACCAACTCCAACCAACCGACCAAAGCTTTAACCTGTGAACACTTTCTGGGGGCACAGGCAAATATCCAGTCAAAAAAAAAGAAATAGTCTAGTCTAGAGGTTTTAATATAGCTATATGTTAATCAAATGAACTGCTAGCTCTGTAGGTGTCTGTCAAAGCCTTCCAGAAGGATGTTTAGCAGCTGGCAATGATCTGGAGGCCTTTTCAGATGCTCTGCTGGGTTCTTGTGCACTGCTGCCTCTGGAATCTCTGTACTTCCTAAAAATCTTAGGGATGAAAGAAAGCAGCAAACTGACTGTATGTGGCCGCAGAAATACAGGGATAAATCACCGCAAACCGGGTGCCCCCGTGTTCAGCAGTTGAACAGCCCTGTGCCAAGGGAAGAGGTTCCTGCTGCCGTGGCTGCGGACGTGGCTCCTGCCCGGGGCGCCGCGGGCACTCCGGCTCCTGGTGGAAGTGCGGCCCCTTCCTCAAAAACTCTCCCCATCTAAACGCTGTAGCTGGCAGCGCTTCCAGAGTTGGTGCTGGAGATCTCTATATGACAGAAAATTGATCCGAGTGGCTAGAAATAGGAGATGTCCACGGACGCAGTGCGCAGGGTTGGAAGAGGTCTCCTGTTGTTCAGACATTTTGCTTTAACTTGACATGTTTATAAAACATTTACATTTAAAAATTTAGGGTTTTTACTAGTGCTGATTTGCCTAAACAGACACTGGCTTCTATTTTCAGTTACTTGCCAGAATATCTATGGAAAAGTGATGAACCTAGTGAGAAGAGAGCTTGTCATCAGTTAAATTTAGCTATCTGCTTTGTGTTTCTTCTTTCTGATATACTCTTTCCAGTATAGTTTTTTCCAAACCTCGCTTGTTTGGTGTTTTTAGTTTAATTATGTTGTTGAGTTTCACTACACAGAGAATGAACGATTTAATTTGTATTTTCTGTTCCTGTTTTCACCCGGGTGCAATGGTAAATAACCAGTCAGCGAGGAGCAGATAAACTGACACCAGGTGAAAAGCTGCGGGTTTTCCTTGTAGTGTCAGTGTGTCTGGTAGAGGCTTTGCTAGCCGCGCTGGAAGTTTTGAAGCGCGGGGGAATCCGTTCAGCTCCTTCTGCTGAGCTGCAGCGCGGTGGAACCCCGCTAATCCGCACAGCTCGTAAGCGCGCGCGACGCCAACCCCGCGCGGGCTGCCCTGGCGAGGTAGCGCAGGCAGTTCTGCAGGCTTAGCCAAATAGCCAGGGGAAAGGGGCTTCCCAGGCTTTTCGCTCCTTTTATTTCTCTTACGTATTATTTGAATAACATTTGATTTATGCTGGGCCTTGCAGGGATGTTGCGCATTATTTGATGTTGTAAATCGAAGTGAATTATTGTTTGAATATTAGTGACAATAGGAAAAGATGACAAAAGTCAGAAAATGTTTCCAAGTTTTGAACTCTGGATTTTGCTGTAATGACTTTGAAAGAGGTAAAGTTCATTCTAGGCAATGGATGGAAGGGTAAGTGTTTATCTTTCTTCTCAAGTTGTTGAGAGATGTGGTGTTTCATTCTGCTGCTCCTCCTTGCCCCGAGCAGCTCTGTGCTTGTTTTCTGTTACGGTGGCACACTCGGTGCAGCTGCAATAGAGGAAGTGAAGTCTTTGCTGCAGATGTTTTAGTGCCTGTGACGAGCTGCTGCTGATGGTCAAAACAGCAGCTTCCCTCTCTTCGTATCCATCGTTCTCTCACCTTCCCCTGGAAGCCGAAGGGATTTTAGTTCTAACCAATCTGGGTACCCATTTCCCAACAAATTATTGATAACGTGCAACAGCAACATCAGCTGCAGCCCTGCCTCGTCTGGTCCAACTGTGGCAGATCTTAGAGGCGCAAGCACCTGGGATGAAATGTTGACTGCATAAGATATTAATTGGTTGGTATTAGGGAAACATCATTTCTTTCACTGAACTTCCTGGATAAAATGGTGCTGCTGATTTGGTAACTGAATAAATGAAGTGTAGAAAGAGGGGGATATCTCCTGGGAAATATATATTTTAGAAGTATACACTGAAAGTCAGTATTTCTTTCCAATCATCAAATTTGTATATGCGCATAAGAGCTTGGAGAGATTGTTATTGTGGATGGTTTATTTGGCTACCGCTAACAGTTTCTTAATTGTCAATGCTTGAGGTTTAGGAAGGTGTTTTTAAAAATATTGCTTCTTACCCTCTCTAGTGTGTATTAACATAAATATGCAATACCATTTTAGCTGAAACTTTTAAGTAATATCTTTTAACCCTGGAGTTTATTTCTCTGCATGTTCATTTTGATAACAAGCCTAAGCTGTGTTCTTGCATTAATTTTGTGGTGGGATGAAGTTATACCGCTCCTGAAGTTAGGAGCAGCCAGAAGTCCCGGGAGTTGTTTACAAAGGAGTCCCATCGATTCTCCTTTTCTGTGGGAGCATTCAGGCAGCAAGACCTGCACAGTCTGTTTGGCACAGTAGCTGCTCTCAGCTGGCCCTGTGCCCTCCTGCTGTTAGTCAGGGCAGAGGATGTGCCAGATCTCAGATTGTAGCGGAGCAGAGCCTGCTTGCAAATCTGCTTGTAGTTAGCCTGGGGCCTTTTGGCAGCACACTACAGCCGATTGATTTAGTTGCAATCCTTTTTCCTTAATATTTTCCATCTGGCCAACAATGACCTATAAAGACAGACACAAAACAGAGTTTGAATTATGAGGAGCGTGATAGTAAAAAGCTTCCAAATCTCACTCTAGAACCTGCAGCAATGGATTGCTGCCAATATGGAGCAGAATTTTCTTTTTGTAATGTACTGTTGCAATAATATAGTTAACAAAAAGCATTATAGTTCTTGAGTTTGGAATGAAGTTATGTAGTACAGAAATATGCATGTTAAATTCTTAACATGTTTCCCTTCCTCTAAGCAAATCTGCGAAGCTCTGTCTACTCGTGCAACCCCACAAGTTCGAGCAGTCCCGCGATTGTCTTTGAATGCACAGAGTTTGCCACCTTCCTCCAGGCATATTTGTTGATGTAAAGCATTCCTAGTTCTTTCTTCCAACAATGACAGTGAGCCACAGACAGACTTTCAGAGATCTTGTTGTTCATATTTGCAGGAAAATTAGAGACTGAATTAGCGGGATGCTCCAAAGTGCGGTTCACGCCATGCTAACTAGGAGTCGAGGAGCCCAAATGAACTCTTCTCTGAAGGTGCAGAAGTTTCACTTCGCTGGCTAGATGAGACCTACTTGCTCTAAGTTTAAGATGATGCTAAGATGACACAAGAAGTCAGAACAAGCAGCTGTGCTGTGTGTTTAAATACATACCAGATTATGTTATGCCTCAGGTGTTCTAAATGTGGAAATGTAGAGTGTGTGTGTGAGTTCCACTGTAGCGGTGCACGTTAAGGCTCTCCTGTCCTAGCCTGAGGTCTACCACGTATATTTTCTGAAGCTGTTGACTGTATTAGACTACTGCAGTGCTCCTGACTCCAGGCTCAGTTCTGCTGAGTCTTTCATTTTTGTTTCATCTCACTCTGCTGCCTGCTACTTTTAATCAGCAAGAGTAAAATTGGGGATCTGAGAAACATATATGCACACACACATCTATATACATATGCTTGTATATTTCAGTCTTCGAGAACTTTCAAGGTCTGTGCCTGGACGAATGATTTTGGAAGTGGCTGGAGCAGGTAGTGTATGCAGGATCTGTGATAGGGTATGATGGAATTTTGGATTAGGTACCGTGGAGTTCTGATCTGCAATTGATTGAAGTTATCTTACATAAAGTTTCTTGATTTGTGAAAATGAGAACAAGAACGTAAATGCTAAATTTAACTTATAAATGCTAAATAAAACTTTTACTCCTTCCATCTCTTGCAATGTTATCCTTAACAAAACAGCCAAACCAAACCCTCACTTCTCTCCCTTCTCTATCCCCAACTCCTGGACCAGTTTACTGGTGCTGAATTAAGACTTGCCGTCTTTAGTTGCTGAACAAGTGTAACAGAAGTAATGAAATCACAGCAGCTTTTATCAGTCCAGTTGGTTTTATCAGTGCGTTGGCACTGGCTGCCTGACTTGGGAACTGCCATTTAAGTGCAAATGCGGTTTGCAGTAGCCTGTCACCTTGGGGAAACCCATTCCCCAGCATCAAAGCACTCAGAGGAAAGTAGTTAGGGTGCAAGATGGACAGATCTTCTCTTCCACAAATGGATTTTACTGTCCTTTACTGTGTGAACACTTACAAAATGTGTCTGGATTTTATTTTAACCTTTATGACCTGCTACCTGAGGGCCAAACCTTGTTCGTAGTGGGGAGGCATACAGACTGCTGCTGAGCAATTCTTCACGTAATAAGACCTGGTTGCCCTTCTCGCGCATATATTGTGCATTTTACTCATGTGGAACACTTTTCAGTTATAGTGAAAAATCCATAATTTTATTGAAATTTCAGATTTCAGATCAAGTTTACTTTGAGTAAATTTGAGTACCATTGAGCCGAGTGAGCGGCTGAATAAGCACGTACGATTGGCGCCTCGGAGGAAAAGGAGCTGTTCCTCTGGTCAAGGGAAAAGGGGTTAATCTGCGCTGGGATGAAAAGACTGTTCAGGGTCTGCTATTTCAACCTGTGATAGACTTAGCAGTAGGCTTTGATCCCCAAATGAAATGTGATGGATTTCAACTGATGCCAGATGGCTCCAAGCTCGGCGGATCCCTGATTGTCTGCCACATCTTGCAGTCTTTCTCCAGCACTTTCAAGTAAACTTTTGAACAGCGTTTGAGAAGCGAGGGGGTGGCAAGCTGCCCTCGGCCTTGCTCTGCATCGCTGGAGCCCGGGGAGCTCCGGCTCCTGGGCTGGCACAACCCGTGTTGGCTTTGAGGAGTATTTTTTATTTATTTATTTTTTAATTTATATAATCAAACCCCACGTGCCAACCTACCTATTTCATAACTTTTTTCTTTTTCTCTTCAAGTTCAGGAAACTTAATGCTTTTTAGTATCTGTAACTTGTCCCAGTTTAAAGCGGTTCTCGGCGCTATAGCTGTCACATAAAGCATTTTCTGTGTTCCTTTTTCAGCCTGTGAAGTTATTTTGTTCTCTCCCTTCACAGCTCAATTCTGGTGCGCGCCGCAGTGCTGCAGTTCTGTGGAACTGGGTTGGTTTACGTGAACCCTGGAGTGAGGCTGCAGCAGAGCTGGTTTTGCCAAGGCTTTGGAGTGACCACAGCGAATGAGCGAGGGCACCAGCTTGCTCACATGCAGGCTGTAGCATCCATGTGTGCATGGTAGCACATAACGCAGGACCCTTGAAACAGTTAGCTCAAACTGCTCTCGCACTTGGCTGAAAAAGTAGAATTGTTGCATCAGAAGTGCCCTTGGTTACAGTTTTCTGCCTTCGTGTTGTTCAGAGAAGTGCGGAGCCTCTGAGCTGTCCCTGGGGACAGAGGGCAGAGCCGCCCGCGCCCTGCGGAGCAGCCGCCGGCGCTCAGGGAGCTCCGGCCTCTGCAGCTGCTCGTGCTCACAGTGGGGAAAGCGGGAGGAAAGGCTTTAATGGACGGTTATTGTTAATGCACAGGGGCAGGGCATCAAAGTGAGCTCTTTCTATTGGCATTCGGTGATACATTTGGAAGAAGCTGCGTAAGAAGAGCTGCATAATGACTTCTGTGTTAGCCAAGTTCCGTAAAACCTGGGTATGTGCATGAATCGCATGCCTGCGTTGCACAGCTCTTAGCTTGATTCCCATGGCATCATGAAGAGATCACTCATGGGTGTTAATCTGTTAATCAAAGGAAAGTTTAAAACAAATAGGGATAATGCAGAAAGGAAAGAAATACTGGGAAAGCAAGAGAAGAATTCAGGTGGCCCTCTGTAAACTGGAGGAGCATTCCTAGCGAGTTATCTGAATGCAGAGGCAGAGCAGGGAATCCTGTGTGCAAGGAGCCAAAGAAAACCCATGCTGAAAGCAGGCCCCTGGCTGCGCGGTGAAGGCGGCACCGCTCCGCGTGCGCACACTGGGGAGGTGGCAGCATGCACGCAGGTGCTCAGTGCCATAACCCAGCGTGTGTGGATGCTCGAAGAGGCCAGAGGGCCGTGTTGGGGTCCGCAGGGTGTGGGAGGACCCTGGCGCTCGCAGATGCCCTCCCATTAAGCTAACTTGATGGGAGCCCTGCCCTGCTCGCAGGAGCTGACAGGGCTGGTCCTGTGTGCAGGTGTGCGCAGCCTGCCTGGCCCCGACCTTGGCTGCACCTGGTGCAGTTCTCTGGGCAGAATGTGCTCGAATTTCTGACTCGCCTTCCTTCTAACGAGCACTTGGCGGGTATCAAAGAAATGACACTGAGGAAATTTTCACATTTCAAAGAAAGCATGTTTGTTGTAAAATTCATTAGTAATGCTTCAGGACTGGATAAAGAACAGCTGTTTTTCTAGAGAAAGCATCTTTTACTTGATAAACCACCGGGATGCCTGCATAGATATGTTGCTTAAGTATTTCCTTTTTGTTGTTCTAGAGATATTACATTTCCTTATTCTAATCTTGGACAGTTTCTTTTGCCCAAATTACATGTGTTTACATATCAGCAGTCACTGTAATTCAGCTCTCTTCTTGTGTTTATAAATATTATCTATGTAATTCTTGGCTTATGTGTTCATGGGAAGGCAAACATGATGTTCTGACAGAGGTAAAACTGTAGCTCTGGTACTTTTGCAGCTTGAATACCAGTAGATTTTTATAAATGAGCACTTAATTGTACATAGGACAGCAGATAAAGCACTGTGCTAAAGTTATTTAGAGTGTCCCCTAATCTTTAAGGAAGCCTGGGGATTTTTAAAGGGAAAAGTTTATCTTTGATTTAAAACTTGAAATTGGATTGTCCCTTGGTAGCCAGGACACCGGAGCAGCGTAGGGAAGTCCTGAGCGTCTTCCCCTGGAGTCCATAGCCTGGTGGGTGTTTGTGGCTGTGCACACTGGTATTTTGCTTCCAGGGTTTGCTGAGTCTGTCAGGCAAGAACACGTCATTCCCCCGTGTAGTGGGTGTTCCCTGGTGCCAGCCAACTGGAGAGGAGGTTTATTTTAGGTATTTAAAAAAATAATTTCAAACAATTCAAAGATATATAAGAGCCAAGTAATAGGTTTTTAATGATTTTGTGTTATGTTTAATGAGAAAAGGAAAACATTGGAAATACACTTATTTGCTTAATTTCATTGCCTGAGGCAAACATACAATCCTGTCCTACTAAAGAAAGCTGATTTCAGACAACTGCAGTCTTGCAATATGGGAAGTTTGTCCTTTTTGTGTGTGTGTACATACACACACGGATATTATGGTTTATACGCACACCCACACCCTGCCGCATACATGCACGTATCTGTGCAGTTCCTTTATGTCCCAGGGCCAGTTTCTCTGCGTTTGGTGGCAGCCCTTTGGGGGCTCAGGGTGTGTGAGCTCGCGCGAGCTGCTGGGACAGAGGAGGTTTTTCTGTTCCGATGTTAGAACACGTGAATAGATTAATATGCTTAAAAATTCCAGGGTCATCGAGAGGTTTTCCTGTGCATGGCAGCTAACGCGGGGCGCTGGCTCTCTGCTCGGTGTGGCTCTGGAGCACGCGGGATCCTGCGCAGCACTGGGCTCCGCGCCCGCGCGGCCGCATCCTCCCGCTGCCCCGCGGACCTGTCTGCTGCGGGGGGATCCCAAAGGGCTGCGCTCCCCTTCCCTTGGACGTGCCATCATTGCACTTGTTTGTTTTTATCTACAAGGAAACAAAGCAAATGTCTCTGCAGTTGCTCTGGCCTTGCTTGTCAGTTATGGTTTTGCACTAAACACTTTATTTCCAAAACACGTGTATTTACAGGCTGCAAGGCAGCGCTGTTGTCTTAACGTCCTGGCTGACCCTAATTGCTATGACACATGTAACTAATGGTGTTTTGTGCTTTCAAGGAGCGCACTAAAAAGGTGATGACATGTGAGTTACTGAATAAGGTACTGTGGGCTCGGAGCTTGTGCAGAGCTTTGTGTCCCGCCGCGGCTCCAGCGCCCACGGAGGGTGCCGTGTGCCGTGCAGCTCCTACGGGTGCCTGTGGAATTAGTGATGTATGGCAGGGGTCACTGAAGAAAAGGATTTTCAGAGCAAACTGTAAGTGAATGTTTAAAAAAAAGGAAAAACCTCAGGTTGCCCTTTTGTTTTTGTTGACTCCGCAAGCGCAGCCTGGTTTATGCGTATGGGAGTCTCTGAACTTAGACTCTGCAACAGTCTGTAACCTAGTGCGTTTGGAGGTGCCTGCGTGGGGATGCAGAGCGTGCACGTGTGTGTGTGTGCATGTGTGCGCACACGTGTGCATGTGTGCGTGCACGCGCGCCGGCTCCGGTGCTCTGGGCAATCTCACTCCCGAGCGCTTCCCTTCCTTTGCTTAACCTATGACCTGTGAAAACAAGAGTTAATCAAAAGTTCTAAGGTAGCTAAGAGGAAGGGGAAGTGTTTGGTTACAAATTAAATATGAGCAAGTCATAAGCCATAAATCTTCCATAGTGCTACCAGTTGTGCTGCTTACGCTGCGCGTAGTACAGAAAGGTTTTGGTTATAAGTTCAACCCCCTTTTCTTTGGGAGGGGAGGTTTAATGGCTGTAGAGTGGATTTGCTTTTTGCAAGATAAAATCCGCATCTTTTCTTTTTCTCTTCAAAACCTTAGAAGCAAGTTCTGATAACTGCATTTCTTGATCCTTTGCATCTTTGCTGGTCACATTGTGGCTAAGAGGAGCAGTCCTCTCTACGCTGAGTAGTAAACACATGGAGTAAGTCATGAAGTAAAAGTATTGAAGCTGGCAGGATAAATTAGTTATTTAAGGCTTCCTGAGCTTTCAGAATGGGAGGAATCCTGAACAGTGCAGTGACAAGGAGGGATGTCAAACTGAAATGAAGTTGCAAGAGACTTCTCTCTGTATGAATCTTTACTGGAATTACAAGATAACTTGGAACTCTCTAAGGGTTATTACGCTATTGCAAAGATTACCAAAGTAAACGGCACTGTGTTGCAGGAGACTTGGTCTGCTCTGTTTAGTAGCAGACTCAGAAGCTCTTTTCCAGGAACTGAATGGCCAAACTGAACAGAATTTGTATGGAGCGTTTGCATGGATTAAACCTGTAGGTTTAACTTTATGTAGAACTTTAAATGTGTGTGGTTGAAATAAATTTTCATTTGATATTGTTAGGCAGTTTTCTGGCTCCTTAGTTTTCCACCTTTTCATCTCTGAACTCTTCTTTTGAGAGGTGCCTTGTGGGGCTTGCAGGGGTTTGTTTACCGAGTTCTTAATCTCTGCTTGGCAGATAGGTTCGGAGGGGATTTCTTGTTACTCTTGTAATGGCTTTTAGCTCTACTGAAGTTTATTTAACTAAACAGAAAGAAAGAAACTTATCTTCTGACTAATCCTTCTTGAATGTTTACAATATAATGCCAAACTAAATGCTGTTTAAAGTGGTAATTGTCTGTCTTTCTGCTCTATTCTGATACATAGTTTGTAAAGATGCTTAAAGCATATTAATTTAAATGATAATGCTGTCATATAACATGAAAAGTTAAGTTCCTTATCAGTATATTTCGATAAGCTACTTACATTTTACAGTAGCATTTGCAAGCTTCAAACAAATGTTAAGGATGGAGTGCTGTTCACTTTATCTGTCTCATATATAACTTCTCACTTCATTTATTACTAAAGCTGTACAGTTAGGAACCCGGGGGCACTGACTTCGTTCTACTTGTCAGGAGGTAGTCATATTTTATAAAAACTTCAAATCCTGTCTTGCTATCAAAACACAAACCATTTGCTTCAGAAAGCATCTGCGATTAAAAGAAGAATCCGTGTGTGTCACACACTGGCTGTCCTGCTCGTCAGAGCTAAGGGGAAAGTCCTTGACAGTGTTTAGAAAGAAAATGTAACAAAGAACCAGACCATGGAAGTGTGGTACCAAATCACAGCAAGGCAGCGTCTTAGCTCTCCATCTTATTTTATGGAATGGAAACTTATAATAAAGGGAAAACAATTTTCTCTATGGTGATGCCTCTTAATATTGAGTTGTTATTGTAAGTGGAGTGTAAATTTACTTCAGGTAAATCTTCTATTTGGCCAAACTAAAGGTTTGGCTAAACACTGATCTAGGATGCTCAGAAAATTTCTCAGCTGAGACTGACAAGTTATTTAAAATGGAGATACTGGTCATGTAGTTAAAAAACCCGATGTATCGGGATTCAAAACCAAAGCAACTCCTTCTCTTCAGTTTACTAAACCCTCAGCAGATGTACTGAAGACATAGTTAAACATGTAGTTTGCAAAATAATTGAAATTAAAAATGTTCAACAACATGAACACGCATACACGTGTGTGCATTCATTGGGAAGGCTGGAACCTCCCTGGGCTGTTTGTGAGCGGAGGGGCAGGGGGCTGCCCCGGCTGGCGGCCTGCGCCGTCCTGCCCTGCGCCCGGGCTGCTGCTGGGGCATCAAGACTGGACTTTCGGAGTTAACGAGATATCAATATGTGTCTTTTCTCTCTTGTTTTGTAGTTACCTCCCATGGTTTGAAGTGTTTTACAAGCTGCTCAATGTCTTGGCAGATTATTCGGCAAAAGGACAGGTATTCTTTTAAAGTACATAACCCCTCTCCATCGACCCAGTATCAGATGAGGTAGAGGATAAAAACAAACTTTTTAGGAGATTCTTATATCAGATGTGACTGCATGAATGATTGATCTGTAATATACAGTACTGTAAAAGTCCATATGTGGCCTAGCAGAAAGCTTTCCCAATGGCCTATTCAGTGTTCTGCTGCTAATTTTCTCTCTATGATTTCAGGATAGTCAAAGGAACGAGCTCCTAGAAACACTTCATAAACTTAACATCCCTGAGCCAGGAACCTCTGTTCATCTCGGAGTGGTAAGTGAAACAAGAGAAATGTAAAGTGTTTTATTTTCATTAAGTAGCATAATCGGGAAAAGTGAAAAGCAGTTTTCCTTTTGGGAATTCAGTACACTGATGTTATTTTCCTCTGAGAATATAGAGCTCTGGACTTCCCCTTTTGTATCTGGGGCCCTCTGTTTCTCTTCCTTAACCTCAGATGTCTTTGAGATCCTGTCCTTTGATAGGAGGAAGACTGTGTGTATTCCCCACGGAGATCTATCACCATATCATTCATGACTTACTAGAGTTTGCAAAGCAGCAACGTGGCATTTATTGTCTGCCCTTAAAAGTTTTAGACTCTTCCCTCTTCCACAATTTCTTTGCTTATCACAAAAATAAGATTTTATTTCTTTTCTTTTTTTTTTTTTTCTGTAAAACCTGCTGGTGTTCATAGCCACACATCTCTCTCTCTCTCTCTCCATTTCCTCTACTCCTTCTTTAAAAGTGTTTTTTGGCAACAAGCAGTTTAGTCTCATCACTTCGCTCTCTAATGTCAATCGACAGGTAGCAGTTGTTTGGACTCGCCAGGTCACCAGCTGGCAGGAGAGATGTCCCCGCTCCTTTTGAAGCTGGCTATTTTATGGAAAGCATTTCTGTTTTGACCGAAGGGACAAGCTGTCTCAAAAGTCAGCGATCATTTGGGGTGTTTCAGTTGTTTCATACCAGTGGTTTCCAGGAATGCTGCTGGTCTCTCCTTGCCTCACACGCTTCACGAGTAATGAAGCGAGAAAGGATATCGGGAAGGAGCTCAGGGACTATGTGGGCCAGGGGGTCTTTGTGCGCTTTAGTTTTGCTGTCTACAAGCCTATTCCCAGGTTGAGTATTTTCCTGTTTGTAATATGGTGGTTGTCTCCATTCCTGTATTTTTGCATTGCATCTTCTCAACAAAAGTAAAATAGTGATGTATCAAAAGCAAACATTCGTGTTGCATGTGTAGTTTCTGTGTTCAGTGTAGTAATTTTACCCACTTGGTATTTCAGGCTGTTTATGAAGTTTTGGAAAGTCTGACATAGTTTTATATGTTTTATATATATGTGTGTGTGTGTGTGTGTGTGTATTTGTGTATATGCATGTATACAAGAAAACTGTGGAAAACTGGACTGATTATGGAACTATGCAAAGAATGTAGTAACCTTTAAAGCTTCTGAAAGTAATAAGTAGCCCTACAACAGACTGGAAAACTTTAAAAGTAGTGTAAATTGCATAGAGCATCAGCTTACAAAAGAGTTTAGTCACATTCGCTCTTCCTGTTTCCGAAAGCCCTGAGCAAGAATCTTGCAAATGTTGTGTTATCAGAATGGAAACTAGAGTGAACCTGCTTTCTTTGAGGACAGATGGATGAAAATTGTAACAGTATAATGGATTATTAGATTGCAAGACCAGTGTATGTGTTTGAAATTGTTTCTTTTAAAGAATATAAGAGCTATTGAGAACTTTTTAGAAATTTAGAAAAACTTTTTTTCCCCCCAGCAGACAGGAAGAAAAGCTTACAAGGGACTTCTCAGTAAATCTCCATAATGTCAATATTGACTTTTAATAAAACGTAATGCTTTAAGTCAGAAAAAGACCTGCTTGCTGTGTGTTCCCCACAGTCCCTCATGCGTCTTGCAGGGGGCTGTGGGAAGATACCTTGAACTGCACAGAGGGCCCTGCAGTTCTCTTGGCCCGTGTCAGGAGCCGGGTGAGCTCGGAGGAACAAACCCACAACATAGTCTGTCTTTTGGGGACTGCTTGATACTTCGTGTCTTCATGCGTTTTATGTTGCATTTGTGATCAGGGAGGAGGATTCAGCTTTTGAAATCTATGACAAACAAATCATTCTGGTAGCTGATAAAAATGTTCTGTCATTTTTACTTAGCTGAGGAACTGCTATTACTAATACCAAGCAATAAATTCAGATTTTCTTTGACTGTACACTACACCAAAATAACCAGTTTGCTCTTCCATTTTAGCACTCTTACTTTACTGTGCCTGACATCAGAGAACTTCCTAGTATACCTGAAAATGTGAGTACCGTGGAGGGTTGTGCACTGTATTTTTCTTTTTCATGTTAGCAGGAAAATAGATAACTATTGCTACCTGCATTATGGCTAGTAATCACCAACAGATTAGATTCTGTAAAATATTGTCATATGTTGAAATAACTTTTATGTAGTTAATTTATAGTGAGTATGGGGAAAATAATATATACCAGATATGTTGGTGTTTTTCCTGCTTTAAATCCATGTTATCTTAATCCAGACTTGCAGTTACTTGCTAATGAAGATAATATTTTCTGCTAATCTCTTCTATACTGATCACCTCAAATTTTCTAACAATTTTTGTTTAATAAGCCTGAAATTGTTTTAAGAACCAGGAAGAAAGTTTGTTTTCATTTACAGGTTACTAAATCATAGGGCAGAGAGAAATGAGCTAGTAATGGTGGAAAGGAGTCAGTGGCAGAGATTAGAATAAATCTTTAACTGCTACAGAACAGTTTTATGGCAAATACCCTGCACAGCGACTGCTTCCGAAGGGACGGTTGCGTGCACGTGCTGTTGGCTACATCTGCCAGGGATGCTGGCTCCTATTCCAAGGTATGAGTCAGCTTCCCAAAACAGCGAGCGGGAGACGGGATGAATGCTCGGGAATCAAAGGCTCTTATGAAAGCAGAGGCCTTGGGCCAGGAGGAGTGGGCCGGCCTTTGAAAGCCGAACGTGCAGCCTTCCCGGGCAGGAGCACCGTGCGGAGCAGCAGCCTGTGAATCGTGGAGCCGGGTGACGCGCCCGGTGGGGAGGGCTGGCAGCGCCGGCAGCACGAGCGGCACCGGCCGCACCGCGCGCCTCTGCGAGCAGAGCAGGGACAGCGCTGCCTCCCGGGCACACAGTCCCATAGACGTGTGTGCGGGTTTAGAAGCACAGACCTCAGTGTAAGGAAGAAACTATTTAAAACGTAATCCTTTGGTCGAAAATTATTGCAACTGACTGCCCTACAGTATCCCTTTTTAATGAATATCACTGCGGAATTCAAATGAGCGTTTTATCTATCTGTCAATGCAGCGTTCATGTAGAATTGCAGCATATTAGAAGATGATACAAAGACATTAAATGAGCATAAATCTAAATAGATTTTAATTGATTGGCCTACTTACTCAAACTTGTTGGAGATCTTATCACCATTTATGTTTTAAAACCTGTATTAACAAAGGTTTTAGTAGTGTCAGACTTGGAAGTCGCATGTAGTGATTAATGGAGAACTGCACAGAATTCCACCTGGAATGCTAACAGGCTTGTAATTATCTGGCTCAGTGTCAGACCCAAATGGTTAACAGTCCACAGAAGAGTTGGGTGTGCACACTAGCCATTCACTTTTGAAAAGATGGCTAAGTTGTGTGAAAGATTTGTAAAGCATTGTGAGTTGAGAAATAACAAAACTTTATATCTAGACCATTTGCTAAACTCTATTGTTCTTCAAGTTAGTTGTTGTATGATGAAGAGAAGCAAATGATCTCAAAATTTAATGAAAAGTGCATTTATGGATTTTAAATAGCAAATAACTAAATAAACGGTTGATTTAGGAATGTGACTTTCATAGGAGAATAAGGGAATTTTGTAGCCACTTACTGAACTTTGAGAGGAAGGGGGATTCAAGTTTCCCTGTTGTATTTTGAGAGTCCCACTTCTACTGTCCCAAGAGAGCTTAAATCCTAGGAAACAAAATGTACAACAATATACTACAAGTTGGAATGCTTTCACTTGTATTTATTTAACTCGTTCATGGTTTTGTCACTTACGAGACATATCTTTCAAAATACATGTGTAAGTCCCAATTTCATCTTCAAAGATGACAGCTTTCTTATAAATAAAACTTAGAGCTAACACGTGAATTTCCTTAGTATCAATACATTGCCATGCAACCCACATGCTTCACAGGTGTTATTTGCAAATTTCTGAGAGCAGAGAAGACTAAAACCTTATAAAGCTTTCCATCTGAAAATACATTTGTTTGTCAAAGCCACTATATCACTTGAATAAACTTGATGAAAGAATAATTGCATATCAAGTCCTTGTCTCTGTTCTCCTCTCACTAGCTGATACTGTTTTTTATCATAAGCTCATACACCCAGGAGCTTAGCTAGGTCTTTGGATGAATCTGGGCGTTACCTGCTCCTGCTGTAATGCCCCTCATTTTGGTGCTACCTGAAAATTCTCCAACTCCCATGATTTGCAGTGTCTGTGTCGTCACGCCCCGTGTTTTGGCATCATGGATAGATGAGTGAGAGGGGGAAGAAGAGCCTTAGAGAAGACAGCTTCTGTTTAGACACAAATATCATGCTAATCAGCACAGATGGGATGAGAAATACAGAAAAAGTACATGATAGTTTAATGGGTTTTTGGCAAAATGTGTTGGCTGATTTCTTTCTTTTTAGAATATACCTGTCTCTGGCTGTAGTTTTTCTATAACAAATACCTGAATTATTGTTTTATATTAATGTTTTTGAAGCTTACTATAATAAGCTTATTTTTTATCTGTCTCTCTACATACTAGTACAAAATTCTTCCAAATACAACCCTTGATTTTTCTTTAGTTCTTTCTTTATGTTTGGATGGCAAGCTGTGGAACATATTTTTGCACAGTATGAAGCATCTTGGCAGACTTTTCAGGCCAAGTATTGGTGGGTTTAGAGTTATCTTTGGATCTGTCAAAAGTGCTAATGGGCTTTGTTGAGCTTCTTTAAGATTCTAAATCATATTTGCTTTTTGCTTTTCTGTGCTTTTTTATTTAACGATGATTAAGATTACACTCGAATTCATGACTAATCTAGTTTTGCTTTCACGTGTGCTTTTTGTATAAGATTATCTTCACTATATAGCTCTCCTCTTACATCCCCAGGAAGCTATTTGGAACCAAATTCCCAAATTCAGCATTTTCTTTTTTTTCCTTCTCTAGCTTTGTGCATAAACACTTACTTAAATGTTCATTCTGTTACTTATTAGAAGACATTATAATTCTTCAGTAAATAATACACAATTTGCACCATTGCAGTGTGTTGATAATGATGGGTGGACAGTGGTGCTGACTGGGGGTGGCCTGTGGGCTGGGTATGGAGTGGCTATAGGAGCTTGTAGAGCTGGCGTTATTGTTGTTGATGTTGTTGTTTTCCCCAGTTATTTACAATGATTTGTACATAACTATTCATCTTCTGAGCAACATTAGCATGAGAGTAGAGCTGTGCTGCTCATAAAGTGTAATGCAAAGATTCAGCAGCTTTACTTCCTTGTGTCCAAAGTGAGGGGTGCAAAGCACTAGTGTCATTTTTTCTAGCCTGTGTGTTACCCCAAAAAATTAGGTGAAAGATAGTACAGTTAAAAAGCCCTGTCTCGGGCAGGATGATCTGACTTCTTGTTTTCTTTAAGTCATGTATTCGATGCAGCATAATAGAAGGATGAAGATTTTTTTAAGATGCTTATTTTGTAAAGTTATTAATCAGAAATTATTTTTATCTCTTCTAGAGAAATCTAACAGAGTATTTTGTAGCAGTTGATGTCAACAACATGCTGCATCTGTATGCCAGTATGCTGTATGAACGCCGCATCCTCATTTGTTGTAGTAAGCTGAGCACTGTAAGTACATGGCAGACTGCTTTCTTCTATTCACAGCACATTTTTAAATTGACAATCATTTATAGAGAATTCTCTAGAATTTGAAGAAAAAGGTTTAAAACTGTGTAAAAATACAACAGGGTACTGAAGTTGGACTTTCTATATGTGTGAATATCCAAAAATTCATAACAAGGTCTTTGCTTGTGAAGGACAGTAAACAGAATTGAAGCTCTGCTTTCATAATTAGAAATAGCTGTAATAATTATCTTAGTCTCTAGTTTTTTAAATATATAAAGGCAAAAAATGTACGTGGCCTACAAAAAATTTCAAGGGAGCACAGGACACGTAGCCATATTCCTGCTAGTGGCACCCAGTGAGAGGACAAGAGGCAGAGGGCACAAACTGGAATCCAGTAAATTCCAGCTAAACTTAAGAAGAAGCTGTGAAGTGGTCAGACAGTCGATGAGTTGCCCAGAGGGGTTGTAGAGTCTCCACCTTTGGAGATACTTGAAACCCAGTTGGACAGGCCCTGAGCAGCCAGCCGACTGTGCTTGAGCCGGGAATTTCACTTTCATCTCCAGAGTTCCCTTCCACCCTCAACTAATCCATGAGAAGTGTTGTTTTACTGAAGTTCCTTTGGCCTCAAATGTTTAAATAAAAAATATTTTTTTGTTTTGTTTTGGATACAGATGTTAGGTATTTGTTATGCCAAAGAGAAGTCCCTTTTCATAAATTTACTTCACAGAAAAAAAAAAAAAGATCAATGGTACAGTCATTTAAAAGCTGGATCTTTTGATGACCTTCTCTGCATGGACCCAGATGGTGGGCTGAAATACACTGCACATCCAGACCCTTTGCCATTTGGCTTGCTAAGGTGCAGTCTCAAGGGTACTTAGTCTCCATCAGCGCTCTGAGAGATGAAAGCTGGTGAACACCAGAGCACTCTCCTCTGAAAATGGCTGCACATGAAAACCAAACACGCAGCTTGATGTAGTTCAGAGTTGTGTTATACGTTTCAAGATTTATCAGTCAATAAGACTGTGATTTCCTTTATAAAAGGGAATGTTAAGTTTTCATTAGATTTGCTCTGTAAATGGGTATTGATTGCTTTCCTTTATGAATAACAAACATAAGATGGCTTCATAAATGTTTTTTTCTAATGCTGTGGACTTAAGTACTTGAACAGTCCTTGCTAAAACACAAGCTTCCATTTCCATTCTGTGTGTTGTTACCTGGCCTCTTACTGTATGACCACCAAATACTTTGAGTTTATAACTGCTTGGAAAAATATTGAAGACTGAAATAATACCCTGAAGAGCATAAAAGAATAATCTGTTGATACAGATAAGTCTTCATACTCAGAATAACCGTTTCAATATAATTTTGGAAGGAAGTGAAACTGGGATATTTAGAAGATGCCAGTAATTGTTAAGCGTTTGCAATCAAGTCTCATACATAACCATGGAATTTAAGTTCAATATTAAGTTTACTTTTGAAGAAAACTCTTATAAAATACAAACTCTTAACTTTAGTATCTACCAAGCATTTTAGGTCCCTTCTACCAAAAGAAACAAAAATACATCGTGGCCTAGGAAGTAAATAAAATGTGAAGGAGAGGTATTTATTTCAGAGACCTAAAGAATGAAAATAATGCAAATTATCCCAGAAAAAGAAAGAAGAGAGTGACAAAGCATAGCCAAATATTTGTGGTTGGTTTAAGATCTCCCTTTGTAATGGAGCCTGGGAAGAAGAATAACTTACCTGTCACTTTGCCTTCCTTAATGAGCCATTTCACAAGTAGGGTTGTGTTCCCTTCCCTCTCTTTCTGCTATTCCTCTTCTTTTCCCTCTGCCCAAGATAAAAGCGTGTCTGGTTCTTTGGTGGGGAGGGTATTCGTACTGTGTGTCCTTATCTTACAACTTTATATCTAAACTGCTCCGAGCCTGGAGTGACAGTGCAAGACAGGTTTGAGGCGCTGGGCCGCAGCCAGCTCTTCCTCGCCCGCACGCTCTGCTCTGCGTGTTCCAGCAGTAGGAACAAGCTGCATTATTTTATTTCAAACTGTGCTCAGCGGAAGCCAAGACCTTGTAACTGGAAACGTACCAAGCGGAGGATTCTCGAGTAAAGCCAGGCCTGGGGGAGGGCTGCTCTGCTTGTTTCCTTATTTTTTTTTAACAAAAAAAAGGTAGAAGGGACCTGTGTAATTTCTTTTCCCTTTGAGAGACACAGCATCCTTCGTACTTAAGGCTTGACTATAATATCAGGTAAAGAGAGGAAATTAAACAGTCCGGCAAAAAAAAGTCTTTTGTGGTAGAATGAGTCCTATGCTCTAGTAAATCTCATAAAATCTAAGTTTTGATTTGAAAGGTTCTTAATATGGTCATATTGAATAAGATGTAGAGGTATCTGAAAGTGATGGTGTTTATTATCTATTTTATAAACATGTGTACTGCAGCTATGGAAGATTTATCGTGTGCTTGAATTTTTCTTTTTTTCCTTTTACTACAAATGGCAACTCAAATAATTTCTCAACATGTTAAAGCATTTTTTTGAGTACTCTGTGATCTAACTCCTTGTGCAAAGCCAAATGTGAACCAGAATGCAGAAAAAAACTGTGCCTGGCAAAAGCCCACCTGATGGTGGCTACATGCTGTTGCTAAAATGAGGCAGAAGGGGAGTTTTCCTTGTGTCCGGTGTTTTCTTTTCCATCGTGACTGTCCCTGCTGCCCTGTCCGAACAAGGTGTACACAGTGTATGTGGTAACGGGGGCAGCAGGTGGAGTCTCAGTGGAGAAGATGTTTGCTTGAAGAAAGTTGATCTGTGAATTTTTATGATGCTTGTTTGGCTCCATGTTACTGAGATGATTATCTCTGTGACTTTTCAGTTATTTTACAGTTATTAATCTGGAACAAGGAATGCTGTTCTGGCATGGGTGTTTCTTTTTGTTCTTGGAGGCTGACAGTTTACCACTTCAGTTCTTCAGTTCAGTTCACGGAGCCCTCCGGTGTGTGCACTCATATTCCCCAAACGGCTGACGTAGCTCAGGGCTTTGCACACAAAGAAATGTGGGATATCGGAATTTACAGTCTGATTAATAACACCTCCCAGTGGCACTTGTGAGGTTCTCCAGGAAAGAGCGTGTCCTCTTCTTGCTGGCAGTGTTCAAGCCGCCCTTCTGCAGGCGCCAGTGCTGCCTTCCCAGGGCTCTGCGGACGTCCCAGGGAGCTTCTGTCTGCATCAGGCTCCACCCTGTAGCAGCTCTGTGCTCCTTCCATGCTTCTCCTGGAACTCGGTCTAACCCTTCTTGCTTTTTGCCTCTGGGCACTGCAGAAGACTCATACGGAACCGGGAAGGTGCCTGTTCCTGCCAGGGAGCCTCACGCAGGCCAGGGCGGCAGCGCGTCTTCAACAGCCCTAAGAGCAGAATACACTGGAAAATGGCCAGTTGTGATCAGCATCATTTTATAGTTTATACATGTGACAAAAGCCCATTGATTAATTTGCTCAAATACGTCTTTCAGAGTATTAAATGTTAAAACTGTGAGAAGCGAGTTCGTTTTTTAAGTAGCTATCTTTTTACATTCTCTAGCAACAGCTGCAGGAAGCTGAGATAGTGGAACTAATCTAATTTCAGAATGCTGGATTCCTATAGTTTTGACAGTTGGGCATTTCTCAGGCTGCCTTATTATTAAGTGCTTGTTTTCTGGGCAGCAATCGCTAATCAGGTGAGGTCTCCAGCAAACAGGCGGTTTCTTTTTCATGAGCCCTTCTCTTGGCAGGGTTGAGGACAGTGCTGGTGTTACCCACGCAGTGTGTGTTTTCTGAATTCAGGCCAGACAGCAAGGTGGGGGGGTGCATCTCAAAAATAAGTGACAGCTTCTGCTCAGATGTCTGCGGTGTTGAGCATTATGTCTGTTTAATCGTTTGTTGCTGAGTTTTAAAACCCATGGAACAGAGATTTGGAAAGGGCCTCCTTGGATTACAGAGTTCAGTGTTCTACTATCACAGGCAAACGTGTTATATAATAATATCAGGAAATAATTCACTTCTTCACCATTGAAAAATTTTTTAAGTAAGAATTAAATATAAGCATTTTTTCCCATTTATTTCCTTGTACTTTGGGGAATAGAGATTGGAAGTTTAGAGGATTCAGGAATATAGAGAGAAACTACTTTGGAATATCATGTCCTTTGCTACTGCTGCTTGTTTTTGGACTAGACTATACACCTTGTATCTAATCTGTAGGAGAGGAAGGTCTTCTCCATTAGAGATAATGTTAGTGGAAATAAAATTGAATAGTGATTAGGCTTTAGCATTTGAATCAAAAATCAAGAATAAAGTTCAGATTTTGTGTCTTCGAACCTCTGCTTTAATCATAGTCCTAGCATTCTTATCTCTTATGGGCCATAAATACTGACCACCTGCTAATAGAGAGCTTTCTTAAAGAAAAAGAGTGACTGAACATATTCCTATGCTTGCTGGACACTCTGCTCCCAAAGAACCTTTGCCCTTAGGGCTGTGGTTTAAACCCAACTGAAGTTCTTGCATATTCCCACTGATGGGAATGCATAAGTGGGAACTGACATTTGCATTGGCAAAGTTGTTCAAGACCAAACACAAGGAAAGAGTAATAAAGAGCTCAGCAAATGGTGATGTATCTTTGGAATTATCAGTGACATTATAAATGTTGCTGTTAATCCAAGGTTCATTTGAGACTGTGTCAGTCAGATGGGAGAAGCAGGATGCTTGTTTCAAGTGTTCAACAGAATATGTTGTTTCAGATTGCGTGACACTTTAACATGCAGAGGAGTTAGTGGCCAACATCTTTGTCTTAGCCAACATCTAGTGCAACTCTGCTGCAACCAAATGTGCTTTTATGGAAGACAAAAATGAAAGTTTAATAGCCAGCTCTATACTTAAGCTGCTCAGTAGCTTAAAAGCAAAGAAACTGTTGTGATTGGAATGGAGATCAGAAAAGAGGGCATTGAGCCACTTGGTATGTTCGTGGCTCACCCGCAGCGTGAATACGGGATGAGCTCTCCTCAGCTCCAAAGCCATAGAACAGAGCATGGAAAGTACAGGAAGGGTAACACGTAGGCAAAACTTTATATATCCAACTTATTTTCCTACTATTTGTGATTTTGATTTTTTTTTTCATTTAGATCTGTGGTATATTTGTGTATGAAATCCTAAAGCTAATTCAAATTAGCATACACATTTGTAAATTTTATTTTAAAACAATGCATGCAAAAACAAATACATATTGTGTGTGTCTACAGTTTCTAATATTTTATTGACTTTTATTTCCAGGAGAGTTTGTGCTGATCTTATGGAAAATAGAATATTTTATAATAGGTTTTACATAGTTTTTCCCTTTTTATAAATACTTATAATATATTTGTTTTAGTTTGTGTCTTTGACTTCTGTGTATGATTAAAATATCTCCTGCAGAGATATGCAGTTGAAATATTAAGGTCATTTTTTTTCCTAGATGTAAAATTGTCATCAATCTAAAATTAGCATTTTCCTGCCAGTAACATAAATGCTGTTATTCTCCAGACTGAATAGAAATGTATCCACACAACTATTGTATCTGTAGTCAATGATGGGATGTGACATTTCAAAAGCTCCGCTTCACCAGCAATGAGCGACTTAACTGTCCTCACACTAAACTCCACAAGGTACCAAAGGTTACATGAACTATTAATACCTTACAATTATTTGAAAATATGCTCGGTTCCATTTGTATTATTGGAAAGGTTACACGTTGATGCCAACAGTCCTTCCTTTCAGGAGAATAATTCACTTATGCCTACAAAAAAGGGATTAAAGTATTTGTAAATAAAATCAACAGTGAGGGTTTATCATTTAGAATAATACATTTTCCATTACAAAATGGTGCTGACAGAATGTTAGTTTATTGTATGATGTGTTAATTTTATAATCCTCACTGTTAGGATTTAGCGTCTAAACCCCACGCTTCAGTTTGAAGATATTCCCTAAAATGTTGGTAATTTTTTTTAACAGATTCATCTTAGTGCTTAGAAACATAAAACAAGTCTTTATATCAGTCTTTGTAAAACCACCCTTTCTCTGTGACCTGTAAGTGAAAATGGGCACATAGGACTCAACAAAGAGTTCAACTAGCCCCTGGGTGAAAGCTTGAATCAAATTGAAATATTTAATTTCACAGTTTTGAAAAGAATTGTTGTTCCTAATTTGAATTCAGAAATAATACCAGGAAAATACATTATATATTTTTGTCTAGCACAGCCAAAGAACTACTAGAAATTTGCAAATAATCTGCACCTTTAGTTTAACTATTTAAGCATCAGCGTTTCTGAAAAGCCTGTTTTCCATTTCTAACAGAATTTCCATATCCAAGTGCCTTGGTCAAGCATCTGGACCTGCCTTCCAAATCTTTAGAGACTGCTAAATTAAGCCCTTCTTTTCTTGCATTTCCAAAAGAAAATGGTACTTTCATCTAAATGAGCTTTTATTATTCAAATATCTTAGTGGCGCCAGAAGTATGAATGAATGTGTGTATATTTAATTTTTGACCATCAGGGAAGGATAATACAAATGCTAATAGAATAATTATAAAGGTAATGTTAAGTGTCCTAACATCTCTTGGCTCTCTGTGAGTTAGAGCTTAAAATTCTGCCTTTTCGATTATTATTTCTTTCCTCTGAATCTCTTACCATTAAAGTGCTCTCTAGGTTTATACTTGGCATGTAGGATCTAAGCTTATGAGTGATTTAAAACCAAATCTGTGTATTGTGCAGTAAGGTAAAAATCTGTTCACTTTCTTGATGCTGAAAAGCACCTGCCTGAGAAACGCATCCCTTGCTGTGGTTCTTATCTCTACTCGAGTATTATGGTATTTGCTGGTGATAATTGCCAGGAACGAGGGTTTTGGCCTTTAGTTTTGGTTCCCTCCCGTTGTGCTGTCGCTTCCTCCTTCCTCTTGCTCTGCCGAACACGGCGGCTCCCTGGCCCGTTTGGGTTACTGAGTAAATCCTGTTCTCTGCTAACAAAGTCAAATGCAGCCACTGGCAACCACTCCCGCGTCACCAGTGTGCATATTGTTTTTTTTTTGTTTTTTTTTTTTTAACAAGAACATGGTATATTATGTAATACGTAAAGTTTCTACAAAAGCAAAATCAATCCTTTTGTTTTTTTCTTCTAACTTTAGCTATTTAAACTTATCTTAGCTTAAACTTTTTTGTCTTATTTATGATCTTCTTTTAATTTGTGTTTTCCAGTTAACTGCCTGCATTCATGGGTCTGCAGCTATGCTCTACCCAATGTTCTGGCAACACGTTTACATTCCTGTCCTGCCCCCGCATCTACTGGACTACTGCTGGTAAGGCTGGGTGTATCGCTGACATCCTCAACCGTGCTCTCGTTTCTGTGCTGTAAGTCTTAGGTGCTTTTCTGAGGCACAGTTAGTCTGAAAATATATATGTGTATTAGGGAGGTGACCAGCGTGGTAAGTGACAAGTTTTGTTTTACAGCATGATAAATGGTGCTGTGAATGGTACTTGAGAGGCTCTGAGTGGCTTGTTGCAATTTTTCTTTCTAAAATCTTTTGTCAGGATATCTGTTTAATGTTAAAATTAAAGATACTTACTAATTTATTTAAGCAAGCACAGTTAAGTTTACTTACCCCTGATAGTGGGGTCCAGTAGAGTTACTGCCAATTTTTGAATATTAAGGTGGTGAAACCCAAAGGTCACAATCATTGCAGCATGGAGAAAAGTGTGAATTGGCAATGTTCCTGTTAACACAATTTCACACAAGTAACCAGATCATCACGGTACCAGGTAGGACGTGGCAGTCTCTCCAAAGTCCATCTCTATTGTGATGTATTCTTTGTTTGAAATGTTTTGGGTTTGGCAATAGATTATATATAACAGCTCGTGAACATCCTGAAGGAAAACGCGTGCTTATGACATGAGCATTGTGCCATGTGATGCTGTTTAGAAGGCTTTTGTCAAATTCTGTTATAAATACGACTTGACTGTAATGGTCAGATCTTTGTGAATATGTGGTAAAGCATCTGCAGAGACTTTGTAATTCCTGTGTTAATTGGTTTTCCCTTTTTTTGTAGCGCATCATCAGTGGTCACTGAATATTTGATAACTTGCACAGCACAACTATTAAGTAAATGGATTGCTACTGAGGAGAGCAAATAATCTCAACAAATTATAATTCCATTGCTTCAAATTCATGGGTTTCAGTTGGTGTCCATAGTCGCCCTAAAGCTGACATCTTGCTGCTGACTCCCTGGTAGTGCTGTGTGCTGCTAAGCAAGAGTGTCTGCAGCGCTCCCGAGTAAGGACCCACGGGGTTAACGATCAGTGCTAGGTGAAGTGCCAGGAGCTGAAACATGTAGGTTTAAAGGACGCTCGCTCCTCTGCAAGGGATTTAGATGTTCAGTGCGTGCCCGTGCTGGGGATACACGGAGCGGCATCCAGAACCTGTTGCCGCTGTGCAGAGGAGCCGTCCACCTAGCGCGGTGCGGGCAGGGCCGAGCGACTCCTTTTCGGTGCCCGCAGGTGCCTTGGGTGCACAGGGGCCTTCGCCCATGCGATTACCCCTGGGGCTGCTGCCCCGGGGTTCAGGACAGCAGCGAGCGCCACAGGAGGCTCCCGCGCTGCACGTAGAGATTGGGTGTTCGTCGACTGTGGCACGGACGTGTTAAAAGGGGCTAATCCCAGACCCCGCAGCTGGGAGCAGAGGTGTGTGACAAGCAAGCGCACAAGGGAATGGAGACTCAAGGCAGTGCCGGGCGCTGGGTGGTGCCCGGGGTGCCCAGCACCCTACGCAGGGCACCAGCCAGACGACCGGGGCGTGAAAATACCATTTCCAAAGCTATAACTATGAGGCACGCTGTAATCACGTGCTCAGAAATACAATAACTGAACACTTTAGCCTCATGTGAACTTTAATTGGAGTGGTATTCACACACTGTAATCATTTGGATATATCAATTAGCAACAATTTATGTGCCATAAATTCTTTTCTCAAAATAGAATCTATCTATTTTCTAACCATGTGAATTTTGCCTATGAAGACTGAGAAATGAGCATTGTACTCACTGCTTTAAGGCAGTATTAGTGCTTATAGATTTTTGCATCTTCAGGGAAATAACCTGAGATTATTTAAAATAAAAGAGTTTGTTTAATTTTAATTATATCTGGTTATTTCCATTGCAAACCCAACATAAGATTGCTTTGCAGCCAGCATTACCCTCTGAGAACCATCTTTTCGGCACAGTTGCTGAACAAGTGTTTCTTTTGGTGCAGTTTTCCCTTTCTCCAGGAGTTTTTAAACTTCCTTTCTCCTGTTTTCAAAGTCTGCATGTAGCTCAATGTGCTCCTCACGTCAGTGGACAGGCGATCTGAGGGCGAGGACTTCTGCCCTCGCAGAGCAAGTCCCTCGTCACGAGCTGCTCAATGCACATTTTGAGTCAACCTAGTACATCCGGGTGCTCCCTGAAAGCTCTTGTCCTTTCTGACTATGTGTTTTCTGCCCCACTCCAGTGCACGTAATTAAGCTCCTAATTTGCATCAATTACCTAAATACATTTGGGATTGAATTCTGTTTACTTTTCACTGAGAAATCTGATAAGAAACCAAGAAACTACTTTAAAGTACTACTTAGTGTGCAAGAGAGAAAGATTGTCAGTGTGTGTATATCAAGACGTGAGTTTATTAAATCTAATCTGATCAGTTGTCACGGAACAATGGAGCAAAATGGTGCAAATCCCTGGGTACCTGTAAACAACAAACCTCTGTAAAACCAGGGGTTTCTGTGTTACATTTTATGTTGAATTGCAGTATTTTAAAGGTTTTTTGTTTGTTTGTTTTTGTTTTTAACTTAAGAGGAAATGTCCCTCTATTTCACCTGCTTCTCTTCCAATTAGTAGTTTAACCACCTCTTGGGAGCATAATTAAGAGGTCTCCAGTTAGCCTAAGGAAAGAAATTAAAGAAATTGTAAAAATGCAACTGTAATGAATAGGCAGCATGTAGCCATTAAGTCCACAATATCCATATTCATGCTTAGGCATTGCTACTTTAATGATTTGATATTTACCTATATAGCTCATTTGATAATAAATATCCCTGTTTGCATTAGGAACTAGTGCAACACAAGGAGAATAATAACCTTTCTCTTTGTTCCGAAAGACTTAGGCAGGCATTTTGTTTAAGCAGTAGATGTGTGCAGTAGAAATTGCTTTAAAATTTTGCATTTAATGGATATTGGCTGCCATCAAGTAACTCAGAGTAACCGGCAGTTGTGACTGTAGGGAGTCCCGGGCCTAACCCAGGAGTCTCAAGCAGCAGGTAAAACCTGTCCGAAGGGCAGCCCGTCGGCGGCTCTTGGAGGGATGAGGCTTGCACAGGTGGTCTGTGCTGCTTGCACAGGCCGTGTGTTGGAAGGTTGGCTGGAAAGCCTTGGGAATACACATCTCATCTGACAAAATCCTAAAAACTGCTCTGGTGTTTCCTGTGTCAAGACCTGAACCGCAGTTAGGAGGAGCCGCTGCAGGGTGCTGCGAACGGGAGAGGGGTGCACGGTGCTCCCTTGTACACTGTGGTTTAAGTAATGGCATATAATTAACACATGGTAAGCAAAAATGATGATAAAGAGAGATTATGAGGTGTGATAGGAATCTTCAGCATTCACAGCAAGGTTTATTTCTTCTTCGGGTGAGATTGATAGTAATGACAGAAGAATATCATCTCTCCAGTATATTTTATTTATATTTTATTTATGCTGTTTACCAGAATTATGTTTTATTGAGATTAATTAAGAAAACCTCATAAATAATGTTTTGGGGATATAAGGAGCCATTGCAATGAATTATTCTTAAAATAATCTTGCTTTTGCTTTATTGTTTGTGTATCATCAAACACTAATGGCAGCCCTGGCAAACAACATGAATTTTAGTAAATTATATATACAGAACAATTGAGGCATTGATACCCATTGAAGAAAACCTTTAGGGTTCCTATTTCAGTGATAAGCACATCTGAATAAACAGTGCGTATAATAATAATCCAAATAAATCACAACCATATTTTTCATAAACTGTAATAGTAATTTTCCTTATACAAATACAGATATAGAGTAATATTTGAATTTCTCTTCCAATTGCTTCACTGATTTTATCTAAAATCAGGTTATTGTGAACTCTGAGTCTTAGATACTTTCTGGCTCTACTCTCCTGGTCTCTCTCCCCTCACAATGTTTCATTCTGAACGAAGGACGAGCACTCAACAACGAGCGCTGCGTAGATGCCACCACCAAGGTGGTTGTTCCCAGTGCTAAAGTCATTTTTCATAGTGCTATAAGCTCAGATTTGTTCCTTCTGCTTTCTCCTCCTGTCCAAATGCATACATCACATAGCATGTGAAGCTCCTGCTGAAGTCCTTTAATATTTCATAATACAAGTTTATAAAAACAATAAAATGGTGCTAAAAGATAGATTACTGCAGTCAATATGCACTGCCTGTAATACCTATAGTAGTTATTTGTTGTTGCCTTTAGATGTACTGCCTTCTATTAGAAAACTGAGAGGATGGTTCATTGCTCCCAAAGCTGATCCGCCTCCCTGAAACCAGATCTTTTCTTGTAGTTTCCTAAAATCTCAGGGGAGGGACGTGATTTCAAGTGCTTTGATACCTCCATTTATTTATTTATTTATTTATTTATTTATTTATTGTTCAAAAATTGGAAGATGGACATTATGCACTTAATTAACCTCTGCATTCCCCTGTGCTCGTGACAGGCTCTGCTGTTGGACACATAAATAAGGGGCTGCTTTCTGGAATACGGCGCTCTTCCTGCTTCCTCTCATTACGTTAGCCAAGCTCCCACTAGATGAGACATTTGCAGGCTTAAGACTTCCTGCCGAGGTTCAGACTTTGTATTTTGGAGATTGAAGCTGTCGTGTTCCTGACGCTGCTTAATTAGAAACACATTCGTTTCAGCGAGTGCTGGAGGAGGCTCAAGCGGCAGAGCTGCCGTGCACGGGAGTTGAGCATTTGTGCAGCTGGCAGCTACACCAATGGCTTATACTTTGAATATTAAATTACTGGGTATTTTCCTGCTTCTGGAATGTGGCCATTGGAAATGAAGAGATATGGGTGACAAAGGTAGTGTTTGTCACAAATAAAACATGCAAAATAAAACTGCTCCTTAGTGGAGCAGCAGTCCGTATGCAGTAAGTGAATCGTGTTGAAAGGTAAAAGCCTTTACCAAGGAGCTTGGCTGCAGGTTCTGCTCCTCACCTGGGGCCTCCTGGTGATGCCGAATTTGTGGATTTTTTCCCAAGTTAGATTCTGATTTAACAATCTCTCTGGACCATCATAGAGTGCTTTATTAGGTGGAGCCCCTTATCCTAAAAACAAGAAGTTATTAATTTCTTATTATCTAAAGTAATAAGAGTTAATAACTTAGTTATCTAAGATATTCTCAGCAGTCTGTACTGCTGAGTAGGTGGGAACGTGGCCCACATCACTGCAGTGCTCTGCAGAGCACGAGCTGGGTGTGCGTGTGGCGGCGGGTTGTTTGGGGATTTTTTTGTGTGTTTTTTTTCCGTCCTCCCCAAAGTGCTGTGTACCTGCTGGCAAGCCCGGGAAGCTCTCAGGCAGGGGCCTGCCTCCTCCTCTCAGGGCAGCGTCCACCGCGTGGGAGTTCGGGCTGGTTTGTTGAACACGGTCAGTGCTCGTACGCGTATCAGGCGGTTGTGTTTCTGGACAAGGAGCTGCTCGGCGCTGTGAGAAGCAGCGTTTCGGCAGGGTCTCAGCAGCGCTCCCAGCACTGCGGCTTCTACTGAACCGTAGGCGCCGCCGGCTAAAAACTCTTATCGAAGATATTTTCATCCGAGGCAGTACAGTGACATTTCTCTCATTCTTCATCTAAATTTGAAAGTCATCTCTTTGAGCTTCTGGCTCCAAAATCAAATGAGCCTCTATTTTAAAAGTTGTGTCTGTCTGGGTGCTTTGGTTGAACAGGCAGTATATGCCACATTTGCAATTAGCAGCTTTGGCATCTTCTTTGATGTGTTCTAATAAGCAGTGCAAATATAAGCCTTTCCTACTTGCTTGAGTGGGAGGCTGCACTAAAGCTTGGTTTTAGAGAGATAGTGTGTGCACGGATACGACTCCCGCAATGTTCTTCCTGTGTTGTGCAGCCCTTGCTGCTGTTTGCTACATCATAGAGCAGAAGATGGGAAAGATCAGTCTTTCTCTGTGTTAGATCAGTCTTTCTCTGTTTACTTCCTTTTTGCTAGCAGAAGTTGTGTGTCTGTGTCTGAGCTGACAAACTTGTCCTAAGAACCTGTTGGTGTATTGGAGTTTAGTGTTCTGAAATAAATAATAGTGCCAGAGGGGATCACAGTGACTCCAGATGTAATCAGAATATTCCAAAGCCATTTTTCTCTTGTTTTATGTAAATGTTCCATGATTTATGTTTTAAATAAATTAAAATGTATCTGGACCCATAATTAAAGGGTTTAAAATTCATATCACTCAGTGATACATATACGTTAAATTAATCAATGTTACAAATGGACAGTATGTCTAAAGAACACTGTTTAGAAAAAGCCTAGGTATTTAACTGAAAATTATGATTAACATATTTTATTCATAATAAGTAAGTGTCCTTATTTATCTGACTTACTTTAAGGAGTAAGCAAGTAACTTTAAAAAACAGTAAGGTGAACTGAATGTGTTTCAAATATGGAATCCAGTCATGTGCTTTTGTGGTTTATTCACACATTTTTAACAAAACCTAACTCAGTATCCCTCTGTTTTCTTATAGCTAATTTTATAAGTGGTGTGTGTTAATGTGGTATTATGAGAATGTAAAGCCAGGCTCTTTTCCTCTTTGCAGTGCCCCAATGCCCTACCTCATCGGAATACATTTAAGTTTGATGGAGGTAAGTCTTTCTCACCGTTTCTCGGAATATGTGTATTTTTACAGGTTAAACCTAAATTCTGCAAGCAATTATATATGAACTCATATGCTTAAAAGTTAAGTAATTGTGCCAGTTCATTAGGGATGGCTCAGGTTAAGCTACCTGTTAACATCATGTCTCTCGGGAGTTGTGTTCGGTACCTTCCCCCCTTGGGCGCACTGTGTGCTCGAGATGAGGGGCTAGTGAGGAGCTCGTGTCGTGTTCCCCTCCCCAGCCTGCTGCTTTGTCTCATCCATTCACTATTTGCTCAGTTTGGCTCTCTATTCAGAAAGGCAGAATTGATATTAATCAGAATGTTGACAGTTACAGAGCTTTCTTTCCTCTTCATCTCCCCCAACTTTTGCAGACAGATTGTGATTTTTTTTTTATTTTTATTTTTTTAATTTTTTGATGTTTAAAAGATCTGAAAACAAGGAACTTGTTGTTAATGTTAACACAAAGCTGGCAGAAAACCAGCCCTCACAAAAACCTTTACATGCGAACAATTCAGAGTAATTCATGTAACTTTAAAGAAATCTCTGTAAGTGGAAATAGCACTTTTTCTTTTCCTTCTAATAGTGTTGAAACAGTGAATGACTTCAAAAGTATCTGGGGGACAACATAAGCTATTAATTTAGATCCTTAGGAAAATCCTCGTCCTTTTTACTTGTGCCTCTTTACACAGGAAGTCTGAACACCATGTATATACCGAGGGGGTAGGAGCTCCTCCTGCAAAGAAAATGCTGCCTTTTGGGAAGCGGTTAGATTAAGGGGCAGAATTTGTAGGAGTTGCACAATTATTTGAGAATTATTTGATTTGTGTCTGTGTTTTAGACTCCTACATATGGACATTTATGCTTACTCATTTAGGATACTTAAAAATTTACACTGCTGAGATTTGCATTACCAACCATATATTATCAAAATATCTGTTCTAATGTTGACCATAACATCTACTTTCTGTGAAAACATAAAGCATACTCTCTCACTAGGGCAGTTTCGTGAAAAGGTCATCTGTATCTATTTTGAGACAAGTTATTTTTAATCAAGTTATTATTGTATAAAATTCTTTTTATTTTTTCCCTCCAGTACTAATATGAGACACTTAGAAGTCACCTTTTAAAGGTCCTTTTTTTCATTCTTTCTCTCTCCTGACCACAGACAGATGATTTTGATGCCCTTTGTATTGCTAAAAAAGTACAGATTGATGAATGACAGTACAATGTGTTAGTGAATAAATAATTATTTTTAAAGTTATTATAAACATTTATGTTAGAGGGGTTTCTCACACTGACACTTGAATACTGCACAGATGGGACTGAAGTAATGTCTGGGGAGGAATAGTCTCTCCTATACCTCTGATATTGAGCAAGAGTTTTCCTGTCCTGTGTCTGTACTAAATATTCATTGACATGCTTATTATGGATGTGTCTGTTTTAAAAAAACACTGCCTGGTAGAAGATGGGATAATATATTAATACAGATATTTTTCAGCTTTTATAAATATTTTGTCTGTATGCACAGACCAAATGCACAGCTTGGCTAGTGCTAGATTGGTGTTTTGGTGCCAAACGTTTTATTCTTTCCTTTGTCCTGTTCTTCATACGTGTAAAGCTGTGTGTTCTGTTGGAGTAACAACTTCTCGTTATGCAGCAGGAGTCTTGCTGCTTATTAATGCTTCCACGTCAAAAGAGCTGTATAAACGGCATCAGGAAGGCTGCTGTCCTCAGCCTGTATTTGTTTTTTGTGCAATGCCCGGGTTTCGGCGGGGCTCAGGGAGCGGTGCTGGGGCTCCGGCTTCCCCGAGTCCCCGTTCGCACTGGGACTCGCAGCCCCGGCTGGAGGGGCCGCGGCGCTGCCCTGGCCCCCGTGCTCAGCCCGTGTCACCGTGTGAACAGCCGGGGAGCCGCAGGCTGGGCAGGCCGAGCCGTGGGGCAGCACGAGGGGCGAATCCCCGTGTGCGGAAAAACAATTTTCCAGCTGTGGTTTGGTTTCTGTGGGTCCTCGTGATCCCCATCTTGGAGCAGATCTGCTGGGAGAAATAATGTAGGGATTTTAATACTTGAAAACAAAACACACCGCCTGACTAGCCCGGACAGCCTTTTCTCAAACCGTTGGGCATCCTGAAACCCGGCGGCAGTTTCCCAGGTTACGTTGCAGCTCTGTAGAAGGAGCAGTTACTTTAATGGAAAATGACAAATTTTTCTTATGATTAAAATATCAAACATATCCATTGACTGTTAAATCTAATTTGCTGTGACTGAAATGTTCTCCAGTGAGATAAGATAATCTCCTGTTGTAGGTCAGAGGGCTCCAGCTGATTTATGGGGGAAAGCCTTGGTAGAAAATACAGAGCTGTGTTTTGTGCTCTTATTTTTCAGCTTTTCTCTCATCACCTAGTTAGTCATTCTTTATAAGATTTCCATTTAGCAATCCATAAAGTGACTTCAAAGAAGGCTAAAAGTTTATAAGCTGTTAGATAAGAAGGCTGGGACCATCACATGAGTAATGGAGCCTGCTTACAGAACTAATTGAAATCATATTAGATGAAGATAAGTACTTAGTACTGATAAAGCACAACGCGATAGGAAAACAACACTGTATCCATGAGCACCTCCTTTTCCAGCCGGCTCCTTTCCTCCCCGTGGCTCTGCCGTTGCGGCGGGCGCTGCCCGAGGCCGGCGTTGGGCTGGCGCGCGGCGCGGTGCCCTGCGCGTTGGCGCGGCCGGGCGGCTGCTGCGCCCGGGTTGTTAGTGTGACGGGGCTGATGGAAGAGGGACGCCCTTGACCCGGGGCTGCCGGCGGCCCTGGGGCACATGTGGTTCCCATTCACCTTGGGCAGCGCTTCCGAGCTGTCAGGTACGGAGCTGCCGGCCGATAATCCTGCTGCCTACTGCTCCGCGGCGCAGCCTCTGCTTGGGGCAAAGCACGAGCGTTCGTGTCAAAGTAAACATAATGATTCTGAAAGTATAAGCCGGGCTTATACTTTTTTCTTTTCTCTTTTAATTTCAGTCTTGCAAGGGCAAATTTTTATTCTTGTGAAATTCTCAGGAATGTGTTTACATGTGAGGCATCGTGTTGTGTTTTGTTATGGATATGATAAAATCCACACGTGCAACTGCTTTTTTTCTATTTTAACCGAACAGCAGTGTCAATTCGCGTTAGGAAAACGAAGTGCCCTGCAATAGCTCGTGTCTTCATTATGCTGGGAGGTCGCAGCTGACCTCGCTGTATGTAGCAGGCAGCCCAAAGGAGCGTTTTAGGGGCAGCCCCACGTGCGTATCCTGGGAGCAGGCTTGGCCCTTCTGCGTGATGTTACCAACCACCTACATGATGTTGCCCCGAGCGGCAGCCGGATTCCCGGCAGCAGCCGAGCGCCGGGCGCGGAGCAGCGGCTCCGGCCTCGCTGGGTGCAGCCGCCCCGCACGGCCCCGCTGCCGGCCACGTCGCTGAGCGGCAGCAGTTTGCGGAAGACGCCCGAGAATTCATTAATCACTGGGGTTTGCCAGTGCTGGTGTTAATTGTTAATTACATCTTCTGATGGGGGGGCAGGGAGTTGTCTTTAGCTTTTGCCATCTCTTTCCGTTTGATAAATGAGTTGATTTTTTCTAGCTGTAATTGAATAAATGTTTTCTGGGTTTTAAATATATCAGATATTCTGAAATAGAGGTTGTTAAGAATGAAAAGCAATTCAGACACTTGCAGGTAGACCAAGGTGTACGTGGTTTCCAGGGAGGAAGGACATGTGAGGTGTTAAATTGTTCTTGGACAATCGGAAGAAGAAAATATTGTGGTTTAATAAGAGCTTCTGAGGGGAGCTGGGGGGGCTGCAGGCTGCTCCGGCTGCCGGCCCCGCCGCGGGCAGCGGCTGCCGAGGCCCCGCGTCACCTGTGCCGGCTCCGGGGCCGCGCGGGGCCGGCGGCGGCGGAAGCGGGAAGATGCACAGGAGGGGGCAGCGGCCACCTGCGGTGCCAAGATCAAAGCGCGCAGAGGGCAGGGGGCACATCCAGCCTAACCGTATTTGTCTGCTGAATAGCTATTTCAGATTGTAAATCTAAGGGTGATTTCATTAAGTCCTTCTGGCTGCTGTTGGGGCATGAAATAATAAAATTTTATATCCGCTGCCTTTCCTGCTTCTGGCAGCCAGATTGACACGTTGCTGTCTGCAGCGCCGGGGCTGCCACGTTAGCGGGGCGAACGCTGCCCACGTCGAGACGGGGCGCACGGGGGTTAGGCTTACGTGAGCTTCTCATGGCAGTTTGAGGTCTGATGTACAAACCAGCTACCAGAACAGGGATTTTTGTTATTTGGAGTGATAGTTTCTCTCCTCTGTTATTGCCACAGTACTAGTATATTGAGCGCATTTGTATCTGCTCAGGAAACCTCATGGTCAACGTGGTTTATCTTTTGACAGCAGTTTAGTAAGGAATGTAAGTAAAGCTGAGAAGTACTGAGGTTGGGGATGCTTTTTTAAAGGAGCTAAACTCCTGGAAAAAAAAAGTTTAGCTTGTTTGTTTTGTGATAAAGAATGTGAAAAACACAAAGTAGAGGCAGGGATAATATAGTGACATTTAATAAAAGCAGAGATTAGTCATAGTGATGAGCGTTGCCTCAAGCCTGTGAGCAGGGTGAGGCAGAGCAGCACCCCATAATATTTCCAATAGAATATAGTTTTTCTGGTCTTGCAGCCTTCCACCCAGATATGTAAATTGCTGCAAGGCTGCGTTTCCCGTGAGCGGGACGGGCTGCCCTAACTGCTGCTTATTTACTGACCTGGTGTTTAAGGCCCCCTGGAGTTTGTTTGAGAAGTTAAGAGATTTTCACAGTAAAGGTGCCATTTCTGAAATTTAAAGTGCTCTTTTCACCAGGAGATAAGTTCACTCTGATTAAGTCCGTAATTCTTACTAAGCCATGTTTATAGAGGCCATAAACAATGGGTTCAGGGTGCTTGTTAAAGCAGCTTTCCATACCTCTCCACTCTTTTAAAAAGAGACATTTAAAATAAAAGGCAGGTGTAGCTGCTAGTCCAATTTGGTGGGTTTTAGAGGATTAATTATGGTTACAAGGATTCTGGTTAGAACAGTTTGTTCTTGTGGTCCATGATGTGCATTTGCACTGAATCGCTGCTTTTGACTCAACAAGTCTCCTACCTATAGTAAATTAGAAAGGCAAACTGTAACATTCATGTTTCTTCCTGTTCTCCACATATTTTTCTGAAAAACATGGACATAATGAATCAGTCCATTCTCTACAGCAGGAAGCAGCTTATTTCTAAAATTTCTTTTGGCTACTTGGGAAGATGTGATACATGGAGGGTATGACTGGGGCTGGTGGCTGCCCCTATGTGGGTGACAACACCTAACTCTCCCCGTGACAGAGCTGCACGGGTGATGCGAGGAGTGCAGGAATCCTTACTGCCATCCCCATGCCAGAATAACTTGTTTTATTCCCAGTTTAGATCTTTTCCCTCTGCTCGAGGCTCCTGTGGCTGTATTTAGCAGAGGAGCCGCTCGATTATCCACCAAAGCTCATCTTCCAACTGCCTTTTGATATCTTTTTCCAACCATCTTTTTGAGCCAAGATTATGCTGAGAGGAAGGATAATAGAAACAGATTACGGTTAAGAAGAGCTGGTCAGTCTGCATTTCTTTAGCCACAACTTGACCAGCTGCCTTGCCTTCTTCAAATGCAAGGCAAATTAGACCCTATAAATTAAGCAAATGTCAAATGTTTTAAATCTAAGGGCTAATAGATAGAGAATTCCATTCTCTTCATACAAATATTGTGAAGTTTTCTTTGAAAAGCTTGTGCTTTTTACTCTGAAAAAGTATAGCCCATCAGAGTTTAATAATTAGTTAGATTATTTCTGGACCATATGTAGAGGTGAATTAGGTTGATCAGCGTTTATAGTCCCTGCAGCCTGAGCTGCATCTTTCCCTACTCTGCTCCTTGGCAGATATCTGCTTGTGAAAAGCCTGTTCTTTGCTACAGAAAACCCCAACATTTTGCTGATGGGAAGGTGCAGATCCATCGCTGAAGTTGCACAAACACCCGCTGACAAGTTCACACACGTGTATGCTGCTTCTTCGGCAGGAACCGAGAGAAGGTTTTAATTCCTTCTGTCTTGTCCTACTGGCACTTGATTTTTGACAAGCTTCTGGCTTTGGTTAAGTACGTTGCTAAAGACCTTTTTGTTGGAGCTTTTCAGACTCCTCTGAGTATAAGTGAGATTTTTAATTTTGTGAAACAGGAAGAAGCAAATCAGTTTGTCTGGCTCTTCCGGACTCCCAGAAGGAGCGAGACTCCTGGATTGCTTTAGAGTTTATCAGATGCAGCCAACAGAGTGACCTTTGGTTCCTGAAATGGAGAGGAAAGTACCTGGTTTGTCATGCAGACTTATGCCCCTTTTATGTGAAAGCACTAAATGGAATATTCTTCCTTTAACATTAGAGAAATTTCTTGCTGAAGACCCAAACATAAATGTCTAGGAAACTTGCTTAAAGGTTGTTGCTGTTTTTTTCATTGCTTTTGTTTTTTACCCCTGAGTACACAGCAGCTTTCTTTATAGCCAGAGGATTGAGCTTTGCAAATGAAGGTAATTATTTAGGTGCCTAAGGCTTAACATGGCCATTGTCTTAGGCTTTAGTTCCTTTCCCTTAAAGGACACAAATTCTTCCACCCCACAAGGCTGTAATCAAAATATGTTTTTGAATATATTTTTGTTCATTTTTCTCCTCGCAAACTCACATTTGGTCCTGCTTATAGCTACGTAAGTTCTGTTCCTCCCTAGAAGTTTGCTTCCGGGCGCCCTGGGAAGTGTCCTCGATTACCGTGTTCATAGCTCCACTTTCCCTGGTTTTTGAGTTTACAAAGATACATTTCAGGAGGGCTCAAATGTATTTCTGTTAAACAGATAGAAATGGTCTTTACCTCTATGTCAGTCAGCCAGTAGGGAAAAAAAAAGATTTAATTGTCCTGTTATGTGAAAAAGTGTAAAAAAATATTTAATTCTTGCTGTGTCTCATGCTGGTGGTTGTTTTGTTGTTGTTTAAGCAGGGAAATATAGTTGGACAATGTTCCACCAGCTTTAGATATTTGAAATTGAAGATACCAGTGATTGTTATTTTGAGAACAGGCTCTGCTTTTCTTTCTTCTCTACGTTCTTGTGCCATTATAAAGACATACTCTGACTAGATTAGAGACGTTTTTCTCTCAGTTTATGGTGGTAGAATCAAAAATTGAATCTGGCTGCTTATTAAAGAGAATAGGATGTGGTTTTGTCTGTTTGTTTCATTTTTTAAACTCCTTGCAGTGTCCATATTACTTAAATACAATTGTAAATGTCTCTATATAGGAGATGCAAGAATAAATCAGGAAATTGGGAGCAGATCCCAGACTTAACTTAAAACTCTAACTACCAGAAGAGCCACTGTTTTTGCTATTTAAACTAAATTCAATATAAATATAGAAAGATGCACTTGAAATCTTGACTCAGCTGGAAGCTGTACCTAGGCATAATAAATGTGCAAGCACAATACCGTAATTAAGATGAGACCATAATTAAAATGAGCACTATTAGAGATGCTTGAAATAACTCTCTGCCTGAATGATTTCAGACAGAAACCATGAGATTTTTAAAATTTCAGTATGTGCAAGGTTAAGAATTTCTGTCTACCAATTCAAGATTATTTTTTCAAACTTGTAAAAATATAAATAACTCTAACAATTAGTGAGAGAAAGACTGTTTTTTTTTGTTTTAATACTTCAGATATTTTGTAATGCCTGGATGCTGTGTCATTGCTCGAGTCCTTTATGAACAGAATTTAACTTTTCGTGTTTGTGTCTTCCTTTCCCTTCTCTTGATTCTGCTCATATTTAGAAAGTGAGAAACATGGCCCTGGAAGATGTGGTGATTCTCAACGTAGACACCAACACACTGGAAACCCCCTTTGATGATCTTCAGAGCCTTCCCAATGATGTGGTATGTACAAAATGATTTTATTCAACTCTGCCAGGACTCAGAAGTGTAAATCCTTTTGACCTGTTCAGTTTCCAAGTGAAGTGTGTCGTTGTGTTGCTTCAATTATTTTAAGAAAATGGCTTTAACTCAATTGTTTCCTGTTTTGAAGTGTTAAGCCAAGTTGTCTGAACATTTGCAGATGTATTTTTCAGTCTCCAATGAAAATGAGCTAACGTAAGCTAGAAATGTTGGCAACGCGGCTTTGGAGTATCTGAAGTCAGGTGACGGCTGTTTGGGAGAACGTGGGACGGGGAAATCTGACCTTCTTTTGCTGCTTCAAAGTATTTTGCTAGTCCTAGTGAGTACAAGGAGTGCGCGAGGAGTAAGCTTGTCTCTTGGAAGGAAAGCTCAAGTAATGGTGAACACTGAGTGCATCCCAGCATTTCCCTGAGTGGAGTGATCCGTCTGTGCTTAGAAAACAGGGAGTTCCAGGTCGAAGGTCCATCCTCACTGTGAACATCTTGGTTTTTGTCAAGTATTTGGTCTATAAAAGTCACTTGCACGCACTTTCCTGGCCGTAGAGTTTTGGTTTTGATTTCACTCCCGCTTGCAGAGCTGGGCATCGCTCGGGCCGTAACCCGCAGCCCGGGAAATGACAGCCTTGTAAAGCCATGGAATTATGTAAGAAATGTCTGGATGCAGCGAGTCCGGGCTTCAAACATGTATATGATTTGTCAACAATCAAGTATTATATTAGATTTTATGAGACTTCATTAAAGGAGCTGTTGTAGGAGCACTGTAGAACATCAGAAGAGACTTCACCAATAAACACAGAACTTCAAGCTTTGGAATGTAATAAATTTTAAGAGACTTCCTTCCTTTCATTATTTACTTTTACTTCACTTTTTATAACAGTAAAGAGTTGTGTTTTATTAGCTCAAATTTCTTGATTCAGTTTTCCACAGGTCTGTTTAAGAGCTACATTTTATCTTGGAGGATGTTTGAGCGTAGCAGAGGAAGTGCTGCCAGCAAATTCAATTAACTGGCATGGCTCACAAATAGCATACATGGTGTATTTTTTTTCTCACAACTGCTATATAAATACAGCTGGGATTAATATTTGTTGTAAAAAGGACTTAACTTGAATAATGTTGCTTTGTGTAATTAGTGTTTGGGATCGGTGTTTATGTCTCATTTAGTTTTGTTTCATTATTTTGGTTACCTGGATTATGAAGTATTCTCTTCTAGGTCTTTTTCTTTCCTTCTTCCTTCAGACTGCTTAATATTTGGCTTTGACCACTAGAGAGCAGCTGCTCTTCTTTGCAAGAATTGAATTTCTGTCAGTTCTTTCATGCATCATGTGCTTGGAACTGTAAGTGGATCAAGTTGTTCATCTCAGCAGGGAGACACCAAAGCTGATCCATTATACCTTTTATTTATTTATTTATTGGTGATGGGAGTGTGTGGCATCCCAGCATTGTAAATCTCCATAGATGCATATATAATCACACAAACTAGGTAGACACAAACTGCCCTTCATGAGCTTTGTGATCATTTAGGGCTATTCTGCCAGGATTGCAAGTGAATATAAACATCCACGAACTCCTGAGTATAAGGAAATTACTTTGCTAAATAAATCCATCTATACTCCACAAAGATGAAAAACATTTTGTGATACATCTACCAGCAGGTGTTTTTAATGCAGTAGAAAAATGTTGGTGTTTTCTTTTCCCTGACTGTTCTAATTAAATTACGTAAAAGAATCCCTGGAGATTATTTGGGAGTCTCAAGCAGTCATGTTCGAGTTTCTTGATAGTGACGTTGCTGCCCAAACCGATGGTCTTCAGGAGTCCGGAACGAGTTAGTCAGCACGGTTTCACTCCCGGTACCCAAATGCACATGGACTGCAGTGAAAGGTCTTTCCAGTTAGCGTTCGTGTCACCGCAGCTGGATTGCCCGGAGACGCTTCCCGTGGGGTCGGATTCGGGGACTCCTTTGCTGTGGTTTGGCTCCGTGGTCCCTGCTCAGGCACTTCCCCACAGCGCGGGTCAGGTCCTTTCAAAAGCAAGGTGTGTGCTACTGCCTGACGGAGCGGCTGTCTGAAACGTGGGAAGCCGTCCCCCCTTCACCTTCTGTTTCTGATAAGTGCCTGAAAATCTGGCAGCGTGAGAGCGCCCTGGGAAGTAAGTTTCCTTTTAAAATAGTCAATATTAAAAAAAAAAAAAAAAAGATTTATTAAGCACTGTGATTACAATAAGTGCATCTGCTGCTGACAAGTCTCCTACACCACCGTCTGTGTTGCAAGGAATAGCAAAGAGGGGGTAGTATTTTTTTTTTTTTTATACAAACCTTATGGATTTATCATGTATTTCCAAATAAGTGTCATCTTCTAGTCTTAGTTGTAGTCAGAGCTTCATATTACAAGGAATAAAGCATAAGCTCACTCTGTCAACCTGTAGTCCTTATTAAATGAAACCCTGGTGCAATGCCTAATATAGTATACGGCACCAAAGAGATCCTACTTATTTTGTGGCTGTGTGAGTATTTTGAGTTTGTACAAGCCCGTGGATATTTTAGGCTGTCAGTAATTTGGTTTTGTGTGTTACTGCTGTCCATTCATTAACAAGTTACCTCAAGTAGGAAACGTATGGTACTGTTTTTCCACTCAGTGGGAAATTAAATGCTTTTAAGAGAGCAAGAAGTATTAACTACTAAAGCTCTATGGCAAATCCATTTCCTTAAAGGTGAATCCATTTTTATTTCCTACACTGTGTTTGCAATAGAATGTTTCTTGCTTTATTCATGTTGACAACTGAAAAGCCTTGGACCTAATTAAAAGAATTTCCACTAGCACCTTTACTGAACCATTTCATTATGCTGCATTGCACAGATTGCATTTTGAAACATGGTGATAGTTTAAATCTGACCTTTAAACCTGAACTGCCAGAAGTATAAAAATCTTCTTTTAAAAACACTCGCAGGGTAGACTGCATGTATATGTGTCTGTTTAGCTAGAAATAATCTTCGTATTGAGTGGTCAAAATCTTATTTTAAAAGAAGTTTTACTGCCTCTTTAGGTAGGAAAGCAATCTTAATTCTGTTTATATAGTCTATTTTACTGTGAAATAAATTAATACACAAGACAAACATGAACATCTTTTTTCTCATGATGTTTTGTTTTTTTACACAAAAGCTATGATATTTTTTATTATGATATACTTGATTGAAAGGCAGAAATGTGTGAATATATAAAATAGACATCATCGAGTGTTAGATATACTCTTGAAAGAGATCAAATGATTTGAAAACTTTAAGGGGAGGGCCTTGAAAGTTGATTTGAAGATTTGAATCACTGACTTCTAGTTCATGATATATTATGTATTCTCTGAGAAAATTTATGTCCACTGCAGTAGAATCTGTTTACTCCTTAAATAATAGTCCAACAATGTCTTTAATTTAGCATGAAGCATATAGAGCTGGTACTGTAGAGTTTTACCGAATAGCATTTGAATTTAATAAAAGAGGTCGATTTGCTATTTATAAATATCTTCATATGGCTCCTTTATGTACTTCTGCAACTCCAGATGATTAGTACTTCCCTGGCTTTCTGCTTTCCTTCTGAAATTTTGGCTTCTTGCTGTCTTCTGCATAAGATATCTCCTCCCTCTGTCAAGCTTTGCACATGGCATGATCGTGGCCTCTAAAAGTGCTTGAATGAGTTCAAGCCTGAAGTCACTGCCCAGATTGTTGGGTTTGTATCGCTATGGATTTGAGAGATCTGTTTCAGAAATGTAGCTTGGATTCTGTCTCCAACACCAACAAATTGCTCTTCGCACAACTATTTGTTAATGATTTAATATAACCTCTAACCATTGCAGCACAGGCACAGCTTTAATATTAAACTTTGAAAGGTTTCTCTAATCTCCTTTCTCTGCTTTTGTTTGGGACAGAAAAATCCTGTCACTAACAATAACATATCACTGCACAGCCTTCCCTCGGTAGTTACCAAGCTCTGAGTGCTAAAGAAAGAGAGATACCCAACTAAGTCGCAACCTCTTTGTATGCAAGAGAAGTGATGCAGACCTCTGGTGTGATTTCAGGTTTCTGCACTGAAGAACAGGTTGAAGAAAGTCTCTACAACCACTGGAGATGGTGTGGCGAGAGCTTTCCTAAAAGCACAAGCATCCTTCTTCGGGAGCTACAGAAACGCACTGAAAATTGAACCTGTAAGTAGGAAAATAGTAGGTGTAAGGCGTAAATCAGCAGCCATGGTGACAGAGAAGAGGAAAAAATAAAGAGAAGAACTAACAAGAATTAAGAAGTGTGGTATAATTCACTTTCCACTAAGTTAGTATTGGGACTGTGTGCCTAACCAGTACTGGAAATAGTGTTCCAGTGTCCGAAAGCAAAGGAGATAGGCCACAAGCAAGAGGAGAGAAAACTTGGTGGAGAGTTGCTAGTATTAATATTAGTATTAATATTAGTTAAACTAAAGAGAATTGATAAAAACTTATAAATTAATAGTCACAGTCTAGTCAAGACTTACATCTCTTTCTCACTGCAAGAACATCTTCATTTCATTATTTTTAAAGGAAGTCCAAATACAGATAAAGTACATCTTTGTTTTTACACAATATATGCTTAACTGAGAAAGCGTGGAAACTTTTCAGGACATTTTCATACAAATACAGTTAGTAAAGAAACTGCCTTTTTCAGAAGTATGAAGAATATCTGGAGTTGTAACTGTTGGTGGTAAGTGTTCTGTTAGGGAAATCCAATCTCATGCTTCTGGTTGGAAGCTAATCTCTATTTAGCAACTGTTAAGTGCAATCTGAATGGGACAAAGATTTTTCTGTTGATGCCGGGTTTTACAGCTTCTAAGGAGGTGGCTGCTCCTGGCCTGCTGCAAGGGATGGAAGTTTGTGCTTTACTGACTTCAGGACAAATCTGTCCAGCAAAACCTGTGTATTTTGACATGTTTTGTGATACTGTCATTTTCTTAACATATAAATAGAAGACTCAGGGGCATGTGTATAGGTAGCTGATGGACTAGTTAGGAACAAGATAAATAGTGTGATGAACATTCAACTGTAATTGCTGAGGTAGCCCGGAAATATGTAGAGTATGAAAAGTCCTTCTCGTAGAACCACCTGTGGAATACAAGCAAACTGCTCCACGTAGATTTCTTCTTCTATTTCTAACACAGAACAAGCTAACACAGGTAAGTCAAATTCAGCAATAAGTCTCCGTGGCGCGTTCAGGGGCTCCGCTGAGCTCTGCAGCCCTTTCACAAGATCTCTGTAGAGATCCATCCCTCATTTGCAAGCATTTGGAGGCGGAATGGAAAATTGGTGGTAGCGATGGAAAGCTTGGATACCGCTGGGGGAAGCTGAGCGGAGTCCTGAGCCCAAGTGGGAAGCTCAAATGAGCGAAGCGAGTGGAGGCACTGCTGGAAGACGGGTTGTGCTTTGCGTTCCGCAGCTCCGTGCGCATTAACAGAGATCTGGCATGCAGACAGGTAATAACAGTGATTTTAATCGCGCTGGTAAAGGAAAGGACCAGAAGTTGGACTGAAGGTGTAGTGTGACTTGCTGTGGCTTTGCCATAGTCATTGATGGTATTTTCAGAACTAAAATATCTTTGCGGAATTTTGTTTGCGTGCCATTTTTGTGGATTTCTAAAGCCAAAAGAGGAAAAATAGCTTGGTCTGAGTTTTAAATCAGTCATCTTCATCAGATAAGCATCATTGCTATGAACCATATTCAGTGTTCAAAAGGGACTTCTGAATTCAGCAGGATTCCTTCCCCTTCTTATTGGGGGAATGTGTGGAGGATTATTGGTGTGTCTGTGTGTGCAGGAACAAATAGACGGCATTGCATTTAGTGCGTGTGGCAGGGTGCCACGATGCTCTGCTTTGAGTGCCTGATGCAAACTGCGGAGAGGGGTAAGTCGTTGTGCACGTGAATAACAACGGGGAGGCCGCGCGGCCGGGCTGAGCCCCTTCATCCGCGCGGAGGCAGCGGCTCCCCCGGCCTCGCAGCCCCGGCGCTCACACCCCTCCCGGTAGTTGCCAGGCAACTCTGGGAATATTGGTGTGTGCCGGGATGTGCACGAGAGATTAACTAGCTAAGGGTTTCGTGAAGAAAAATAAAGATTTAAATTGCTTTTCTGGAAATACCATCTGGTATTTTGAAGGCTGAATGTTAAAAATGAAAATTCAGAATTAGCTGACAAGGGCACAAACCTAAAAATTACAATTCCCACCCCCACCAGGCCAGCAGACCTGAGGAGCTTTGCATTTGCTTATTATTCCATCAAATAAAACCCCTAACCATAATCGTTCAAATGTATCATTAAATACTCTTATAAAGATCAGGAAGCAGAAAAATTCAAACCTTTATTTTCCAAATCCTTTTATAAATTAAAAATTAATTATTGATATTTCTTACCAAGATTTATGTAAAGATGGTTTGCAAAACACGGCAGGTTTCTCACGTGCTGAACGTGTCAGTTTGCCCTTCTGCAGGTGCTGGACCTCACCGGGATTGCGAGGAGGCGCTTAGGAATTGTGATCTTAAGAGGAGAATGCAAAATCAGACCAAGCAATTGCAGAACACACTTGCTAAGTTCACAGCAGAAAATATGATTGAAATTTAATAACAGAGCATCATGACTTTTATAAATAATAAGGCGTGTTGTTGTTTCAAGCCCTGTGTCCCTGGCCTGCCGCGCTGGGGATGTGGCACCTGGTGCCCTCCTCTCTGCTCCCCATTTTCTGTCTCCCACGACAGTTGTGTTCGGTGTTGGTGCCGTTTGCTCGGCAGCTCCACACTGCTGCTGTGGGCTCTGTGCTACCGGGTGTTTAAAGGGGCCACGATACACACGTGTGATCCTAGAAGAAGTACAGCATGGTGAGAGTTCGCACCGAGGCTGTACAGACCACGGAGGATGTCATCATTCGTTCAAAATATTTCATGTCAAAAAATCAGTTTTGAAAACAGGACAGATTTAATGGTTGTAAAAATTATTAGGTTCCATATTGTATGTACAAATCAGTACCTGGACTGTGAAAACCGAATTACACTTTCTGAGGACATCAGTAGCTCACACTTTACATATCCAAATAAAACTGCAACTCTAATCATAAGGATTTATGTTTTAAGGTAGCAGATGCAGTTACACTGCTGCGGGAATGTGTTTCTGTAGCCGCCTTAACGCAGGTTTTAGGTATGGAAGAGTTGTTGTTGCGCGCGCAGGAATTGCCTTCCTGCAGAAGCTATCTGCTTCACTGGAAGGACTTAAAGAAGTTCCTAAAGTTTTTGCTGTTTCTGAAGACAATATTTCCTAACCATTTAACTAACTGAATTGGGTCGTGGTCAGCGGGTGGATCTGGGTAGCTCCGTGTGCATTCGAGCGCTTTGCAGCGCTGAGCGCAGGCCAGCTCCGTCGGCGCCGCTTTCTCGTCCTGACACCTAGCGGCAACGCGCGCCCGGCCTTCCTGCGGCGCCGCCTTGGGGTCTCCTGCTGCCCTGGGGTTGTTCCCTGTGCGCTACGGTCACCCGCGGTAGCGAGCTGTACCGGGAGCTCGGGGGCTGCTCTGGCACGGGGTTTGCTGGCCAGAGCTGCACGCCCGCTCTTTGCACTGCACGTGAGCTCTTTACACACGTTGACATTCATGGCGAGCAAGATAAAGTCCGTCCTGTTTTAAATGGTACTCGTCTGCCCACCCCTCTCTGGATTGGGATAAGTGTAGAAGAGAGCTTAGGGTTAGTTCTCTGACTAATTTAGAGATTTAAGGCATCACCGTTGCATCTGCAGTAAAGAAATGCTAGTGGTGTATCCAGATTAGTGATGTCGTTGGCAGAAGTAAAAATAATAATAATTTAATGCTATTTAATTACTATGCACTGATAGTCCCGTAGGTAGCTAGGTCTCCTACAACACTAGGAAGTTTAAAAGTGTTTAAATGGAAAATCTGCTCCTCTACTTTATGTGTGAGAGCGCTTAGGATTCCTGCTGTAGGGACTCATGAGCAACCCCACGACTGCAGCAGCGCCACAAATGGACGGGTGTCTCGGGGAGGCATTAAGAGTGCAGCGCGGTGGTGTGACCTGAGCCTTCTCTGTTAGTTGGTTTATAGCAATCCCGTGCCCAGACTAACACTATCAATTCCTTTAGCAATTCCCAAGCCATGAGATCCGAGTGGGAGAGAAACAAGGAAAGAAAAGCAGATGATGGGTGGTACCGAGAAAAGAGGCAAATGCCAGATGAGTCCAAAGGGAGATCTGGTAGAGGGCGGATACAGGAGCGTAATGAAGTGTGTGCTACGTATTGGTGCATAATTCTTGTTGAAAAGACTTTGTAGCTTGTGATGCTTTATCTATGGTGAAGTACGATTGTTGCCATGGTGAATTTTTTCCCTTTTTTTTTTTTTTAAACTATTCAGTGGAAGAGTAAATAATTCTTTCCAGTTCCCAGTAATTGCCACATCGCAGTCGATTCCTTACATGGGCACCTTTTGTGTAGCTTTGTTTTCCATATGGAATTTTTTAAGGTATTTTCTACTGGGTAGATCCTTCCCTTTCAGCCCGTCTTTTGGCTAGGCCAAGCTCTAGTGAGGGCCTTTGGTCACCGAGAGCCTTTGTTTATTCATACAGAATACACAGAGAAGGCAGATGATGTTGTTTATATTAGACGCATATAAACTCTGTGCTAAAAATGATAATGCAGGGGAAACAGTGAACAGAAGCTTATAAAATAAAGCACTTTGCTTACTTTTTTTCTGTGCTCCTCTTAAAGTTATTATTGATGAATATTTAATAGGAGTCCACCAACCTCTAGTATTTTATCCTGTTGTATCGCTCTGTTTGTATGGAAAAATAATGAAATGAATTCCTGTTTACTCTGGAACTAAGACCTAGGACTTTTTTTCCCCCTAATGCAAAGATCCTGTGGTGATTTGTAGCATTTCAAAGATCACAGTTTGCGTATGTAACTCTTTTTAAGTTGTACCATTGACTGAAATGTTCTAGCAGATGCATTATGCAGGGCTGAAAATTCTGATCAAAAAGCTAAAAAAGCTAAAAAAAAAAATAACTACTGGGACAATACTGTTGTTTTTTCTGTTAAGCCTGGTGTTGCTGTGATCTGTCTGTCTATAGCTATATGCAAAGTTTCAACCTTTGCTTTTGCTGTTCTTAACCTTTAAAATGACTCTTTTTTTAGTAATCATTTACTGTATTTTTTTTTGAAGTATGTTTAACATTCTACGTGTGAGTACGTTGAGATATCATAATGAAACTGAAAGGCAGCCTCTTTAATCTCCTCCAGCAGTCAATTATGCAGTAAGCAGAATTATTTTGTAGTTTCCATACTGTTACGTGGTGAGATACTGTGTTCTGTAATTCCATATGCTGTATCGGGAGGAAAACACAATGCCAAATGAAGTTAAAATTACTAAGATTCGGAAGAACGGGTTCAGCAGCACAACTCGAGCTCTGTGCCGGGTGGCGTGCGGGCACACGACGGCTCTGGGTGACCCGGTACGCAGCAGCAGCGGTTCTGCCCTGGCACGCGCAGCGTCCCGGGTTGTGCGAGTAAATTTTCTGCCTCCATAGAAATGACGTGTTCATCCCCCAAACGGGACCAGGTCACTGCGTTAGTGCTGCAAAAAGAAAGTCACGTTGTTCAAAAGCCTCTAAATCTTCCTATTAGCAGTGAAGCTGCACAGTGAGGAGCAGCACCAGGAAACTTTAGCTTTACAGTGGCGGGATTTGTACATCCAACTGATAAATTATTCCCCTGTGCCTTTCTCACCTGATTTTCTGCCTTTTTTGTGTGTGCGCATTCTATTTTATGCACTTGTTTGTTTCTCCTCAGTTTGCTTCAAACCTTCGTTTGTGTCTGACTGACTTTGAGCCTCTGGTTTCCGCACGCTTCCTCCTGATGCCGGGTGTCTAATTGAGAGCGCGCGGCCCCGTAAGGCCGTGGCGGCGCCGTGCCGGGGAGCCGCGCAGATCTCCTGCTCTAATAAAGCGCAGGGGACTTGGGAATAATGGAGCATGTAAACAACCCCACGCATAAAGCAACATGACCGTCCAATTCTGCTGCTGTGCACGGCGCTCGGTGACTGTGTGTTTTTTCAAATGAGCTGGGAGAAGTTGTGTTTTGTGTTAGGAAAACCAGGAAAAGACCATTCTGCAGGTAGGGAAGGGCTGAGGCTGCATCCCCACCCATAGGAGAGAGGAACAAAAGGTCCTGCCTGCCCTTGAAGAAAGATGATAAGAGATTTGGTACTCAGTTTTGTAAAGTGGATGTTGGTAGCAGACAAACTTGTTGAAATGATGGTAAGAATCAGAATATTAAATTGGATGTATGTTAAGGACAAACTAACGGCTTCATAAAAGGAGACCAGGCCGCCGTGGTCTTTGCCCTGGGAGTGGGAGGCGTTCGCTTGCAGATGTAGTGTGAATTGCAGTGTAACTTCTAGTGCAAAGATGGATAGGTGATTGAAGTGAGAGGCAGGACAGTGCTTGGTAATGGTTTGCAGGAGTGGAAGAGGGAAGGAGGCGCGGGTGCCAGCGTCGGCAGGTCGCTCTGCCCGGCCTCCGTGACGGGGAATGTCCCCGTGCGTCCCCAGCGAGCGGGCGCTCCTCCCCAGCTGAGCTGCTGCAGACAGAGCGTCAGGGAAAGGGGCGTCCTGCCTCGCAACCAGTGTCCTACAGGCGGGAAAGCAAATGGTTGAAGATCACCCTGTCCTTCATCCTCCTCTTCTGGAGGGCAAAGAAGTGTAAACTCTGCAGATGGATGCGTTGTTCCTTAAGAAAACAAACTACTTCACTCTAGTAAAACATCAGATGAGAAGGTTCTTTCTTATCTTATCCTTTTCTAATTTAATTCATTGTTTTCTGTTTTCCTTTCATTTGATAATGAGTAGCTTTTGGAAATGACAGATACTCTATTGTGACTGAAATATGCATTTTGTAAGTCATAACTTTACTTGGTATTTAAATAAACTGTGTATGTAGCGTGTGCAAGATTTATGCAGACACAGCTGGAGGTATTCTGCTCACAATTCCTATGGTTGCAAATGTCTCTTTCAAGTTTGAAAATGTGTTGCGAAGTAGATACCGTTATGATAATTGGAAGTTCAGCTGCTCTGTCTTGCCTCTTTTTTTTCTCTCTTTATTTATTTTATTTTTTGTTTTTTGAATACAATTAACACATCACACACTTCACCTGGTCTCTCCTCATTTACCTCCGACACTGCCTTGATATTTACTTAGACACATGTGGTGTCTTTGCTTTGAACTCAATAGTTGGTATATTCACTAGATTTTTTTGAATAAGTGCGTTTCTCGATTAGAGATATACAATTAGTTTGCATTGTTAGAGAAAAGTATACGTATTGATGGCAATTTAAGTCTTTTACTTATTTGTTAGATGATCATTTGAAGACTATAGAGGAAACTGTGATTACTATCAAATCAAAATACCCACCGAGAAGCAGAAGTGGCTCATTTTATAATAGTTCTCATGAGGGAACAGTGCAGATAAGACATGCAAAAAGATATCCAAAGAAAAATGTATGTCTGTCAACACAAAATATACATATATAAAAAAATACATTTAATTTAAACTGTGTTTTCTATAGCACAAACATGAACAGAACTCAGTGATTTGCTTGAATTGAGCTTTATTCTGTCAGGTTGGTTCTGTCAGTGATGATCATTTACAGTGATTTCTGTAAATGAAAATAAGACAGTGTATCTATTTTAAGAATCACATTCTTAAACTGGACTTAAAATACTATTGGTTTAACTTTTATTTCTTACACAAGGTTTTATTTATTGTACCCTGGTACATTGTATGTGCATAGCTGTTACCAATGTAACAACAAAATCCTCCAGAAGACAACTAGGAATTATATGAAATATTTTTTGTAATTTTTATAAGAAAGTATCTCTGTGATAGATACATTCTAATGACATTTAGCTGAGGAGAAAAGTGTGTGAAAATATTGTACTGCTCAACTTCAGATCCTTTGGAAATTCAGTTTGGAGTTTTCTTGTTCTTTTTGTTTTATTTCACTTTGAGGAACACCAGTAAGGCTTGAAGGTTTTATAAGAAATAAATCAAAATTCAGCCTACGCCTTGTAATTTTTGTAATGGGAAGTGAGCTGTGCCCGTGACTGAGCTCTGCACAAAATACTGGTTTGCTGAGGTTTCTCTCTGGCCGGGATGGTCCTTGTGGCTTCTGCTGGGCGGCTGCGGGCAGAGGCTGTTCAGAAGAGGAGACTTGGTTATTTACTGTATCATAATAGTGCGAAAGGAAACCAGGCTTCCTTTTGGGGTGCCCTCAGCTTGTACTTTAAATTTTGAAAAATGCACATTTAAAATATGTGATCTCTATGTAAAATTGTGTGGAAGATAGGATAGGGATCTTTTTTTTTTTTCTTCTATGAAATCATTTTATAATAAAATATTTCAAGTATTGGCTAAGCTGTAAAGCTTAGGGCTGATAAACAAAGCATCTGAAGCCAAATGGCCCCTTAGCTAACCCCAATTAAAATAAAGATTTCATTGCGCTCTGTCCTGACAGAGAGGGAACATATTGTTGCCTTTAAGGGAGTTTGGTTTAGTTAATGAAATAATTTATTTAATTTTTTCAAGCACTGAACCTAATTAAATAAGTTTCAACTTGACTTGTAGTTGAGGATATTTTAACTCCTTAAAGGTTACTTTTGTGTCCAAGTATAATGCTCTCTTGCTATAATTTCTGCTGCAATGTTTAGTCTTCTGTGCTTTATGTAATACGAAATATTGTAGTAAATCCTCTGTGAGTAACCATGCGCCTCTCCTATATGCACATATATATTTACTATTGATTCTAAAAGTGTAAAACCTGTTATCGGTGTGGTAGTCTTCAAACACTCTATTTAACATTTTTACTCAGATTTAGTAACTTATCCTGCATTCTTAAAAGTACTGTGCAAACAAATGTGACATACTTTTGCTCTGAATGTACTTTAAAAGCTGCAAGGGATTCTGTGTACGTTAGTTCTGTTCAATTAAAAGCAGAGATGTATCAGAGGGTTTTTTTAGTGAGACTCTCAATGCAGTGGTCAAAATCTTTACCTCAACATTTTTCTTGGAGGATTAATGGTGAAAATCAAAGTAGTTTGTAGGGGTTACAAGTGTGATGAGCTTGCCTGCCTTCAGGAGCCGTCTGTAGGTAAGGGCAGAGTCTGACCTGCGTTGGTCAACTACTAATATATTACACCTTCTGCACCCAAAATATAGGATAGAGGATACAGAACAGCTTAGCTGAAGATGCTTTCTTTTCACATATACCAGCATTTTGTGTTCCACACTTGAAGGCAGTAAGGTTTTTAATTAGTTGATACAGAAGCCAAATCCAACTAAGGAAGTTGATGCTTAAGGTAAATAATTTTTAGTCATAACAGATATTTAAATATCTCTACCAAAAAGCTGTTGTTAAATTATAAATACTTTCTGTATTGGAATAATGAATTTCCAGTTAGTAGGGAGGACTTTTTAATCACAATTTTAAAACATACATATGTCACATCTCATGATTTGTGGGTTTTAAGCATAACGTTATGAAATATGTGTACTCTTTCCAAATGTCATTTAATCATGCATTCTCCTTTGCATTCTAGCTTTCTTAAAATGAATTTCCAATATGAGCAGAGAGACAATCTCCTGCAAAAAGGAGTATTGATTTCCCTAAGTTGAAGTTCTGCCCAAGGCTTTTGATTGCTTTTGCTTCAGGTATTTGGTGTGATGCAGGATTTGGTTGTTACCCTCACGGCTGGAGGTAAATGTTACTCAAAGAGTTGCAGCTCTTGAGAGGAAGTAAATGAGCAAGTTTATTTACAGATAATTCATTGGGTATTTAATAGTTTGTAATGGGTTTTCAGATGAAAAAGATTGTTCTTTTATGTAGGTATGAGCATGAGTGAAATTGAAGAATAGATCCTATTGAAGTCTTAAAGATCTCTTATTGTTTAACAGATTAGCAGATCTTAAAATAATTTCCAGATATTAACTCTAAATTCAAAAGCAGTCTTATTCATTATAATTAGGAAATATTTCAGATATCTTGAAAATAGTTGCCAAACAGAACCAAAATAAAGCATCACATCTGGCCAGGGCTCTAGGCATAATAACTCTGCCCTACAGCTATGTTGCCTGCCCATTACCTTGTCATAGCTTATTGTGCTCAATTTTAATTAAATTTTACTAGCAATTTTGCAGTCATAACTGGCAGGAAAGTTCTCCGAAGACTATTATACCCACAGGATATTTCCCATGCATGTTTGTTTGTTTGTTTATTGTTTGCAATCTTGTCCAAATTTTGTTCTTTGGGAGTCTGTGGCAATGAGGAGCTTGGAACCTGAAATAAAGAAAAAGCTCCTTAGCTGGCAAGGAGCAGTTTGCAGCCAGGAGAGATCAGTTCCAGTGTGTGGTGCTGGGCACAGCCTGCCAGTGGTCGGGTAAGAAGTCTGGAAACCTGACGGACCTGGTGAGGGGTTTATTTGGGTGCATTGATACTGAGGGATCCTGCGGGTGGGCTTCAATATGCACGTGCTGAAGCTTCAAAAGTAAAAACGACATTTGCAATGCTGCAACCTACAATTCTGGCTTTTCTGCTTTTTAAAGTACACCACGATGCTGTGCCCAGCTGTTCCTGTGATATCCCAGAGTTTAATGTCACCTATTTAGCATTAAAAACAAAACAAAAAGGTAATGCAGAAACATCAGTCCTTATTGTTGTATCGGAAGCCTTGTAATATTAATTGGCTGTCAAATCCCTAAGAAATAATGGATTAATGTGCTCGATCGTAATGCCCTGTTCGGAAGCTGAAGTTTGCTGATGTCCCCAGCCTCTCTATTTAACGCAATTACAGCTATGCATTCAGGACATTTCAGTGGATTGCATTTCATTAATATGATTTGAGCAGACAATACTAAGCTGCTGTTGGGCCCTCTCTGACAGCTAATTACTAAAATGAAGTGTGTACAGGGCTAAGGAACAATGGAGCACTTGTCAGGAGCGCTGGAACAGGGCAGGAGCGGAGCCGCGTCCTGGAGCCGCTCCTCGGCGCTGCATTTGGGGGGCAGATGAAGCCTGGACACATAGAGCCACGGTGGCAGGTTAGACAGTGAAGAAATAAAGTTTGTTACCGACCTTTGTAGTTGGACGGTAACACTTTGTAGTCCTATTTTCCCCTTTTCTCACTTGTGTGTATTTAACTCAAATGTTAAACTCACCTTTCCTGTCCTTAGAGACCTGATTTCTGTACGCATTTCCGTAAAGCATTACGGATCCTGGAGAGAGTGTCAGACAATTTTATTGTGCTATTTACAGGAAAAAGGGTTGTTTGTGCTAGGAAGGTGGGTAGGAGCAGACTTCTCGCCGCCTTGCCCAGTACCAAGTGTCCGACCGCAAAGGTTGGGAGCGCACGGGACGGAGCTGGTCTTGCCGGGGACATTTCCCGGCTCAAGGGGCATCTCACAGATCTGCTGGGATTTACCTAAGCCACGAGCACCAGCCGCCTCTGCGAAATCCCTGAGCTGAAAATCCCAGTGCAGTAAAAATAGCAAGGGCAGAAGTAACGTACAGACTTTGTACCTTCCTGCTCCTTCCTAAGCATCTGCTTTCTTCCTTTCTTCTGATGGCCACATGTTCTAAATATATATATATATATATATATATATATATATATATTTACTATTCTCATTTTTTTCATCTTTATGTCATGTTTGATTTTCAGCCACTAGAAATGATGTTACTAGAGAGTTATATTACTTGTCATAAAGAAAAGTAAAAAAGGAAAAGCAAGGAAGTGCTTCATCATCGAGTGGGTAGGATCTCTCTCCTATCCCATCTCTGCTTCAGGCTTTCTGCGTTTTTTTGGTAACAGTTTTGCCTCAGAAGACACAACACTTCTGCTTGAAAAGCTGTGCTGCACCTTGGCTGCTGGGAACATTCTGTGCTAGCTGAGAACTATTTCTGTGCATGTCGCAGTGGGAGAGGCAGGAACCACAGTGTATGTATTCCTGGAGAAGGGGGTTTATCTCCAGGCCTCTGTAAAAGCCTGTTTTACCCGGTATATTTTTGTCTTCATCATATGTGTGCCAAATTATTCAAAATATTTTGATGCTGGCTACAAGGCTTTTTTAACAGCCAATTCTATTGACTTCTGTACTGCTATGAAAGTTATTACTGGCCTTCTTTTCTGTAGATGCTAAGAGGAGTCACAAGGTGCCAGTGTCGACTGTGTCCATCGGTGCTTCCCTCACCTGGGTGCAGAGCCACTGTCACCGGGAGCCACTGGCTGCAGCTAATCTGTGCAGTCAAAGCCGCAGGGGACACAGGCAGGATGGGGCTCGTATCAAGTCCAGCCTTCCTACCTCAGTGGGGCCTGCTAGTCTTTCTGCTCCTGCACGGCATATTTCTTTTTAATCCTTAAACACTTCAGGTAGTGACCAGAAAATGAGGAAATGCACTTGCTTTTTGTACGAGTGGTGAGGAACTGGCCAAAAATGCTAATTTCCTCTAATTCAGAGTCAGATGAGCTACACAACTTAGTCCTTGGACAGTGTGAAAACATCCTTTATAAAATGTATAGCTTTTAATGGCAACTCAGGAGTTAACTGGTGTGTCTAAGAAATTTTGCTTTAATATTCAGTCGTGAATCATTCGGGGACCTACAAAGATAAGTTACCCTAAGCATTTTTGATAAATATAATAAAAATGACAATCTAATAACAGGTCTTTGACGAACAGTGTAGTGCTTATGGCTATTGTTACGATATTTAGCACCAAATACTTTCAGTTATATATGAGCGTTTCAAGACTTTTCTTAAAGAGGATTCCTTAGGGTTTTCTTCTTATTTGGAGGTTTTCTGTTATGAGGCACTTCAAAAGATTCTCTGTGTCCAGTACACCAGACCAGACAATTTGTATGCCTGTAAAGATGGGAGGATGCACGAATTATTAGTAGCTTTTAAGTGGAAACCAGAGCACGTGCATTCATAAGTTTAGGACATCAAATGCATCTCTGGAGTTGTCTTAGCATCAAGAAATATGTGCAAGTGAATAATGCTCTCCGTGCGTGGTGCAGCAGCTGCTGTAACTGAGAGGCAGCCGGGGACTGTAGAGATGCTGTGAGAGTGGGAGGCTTGGAGCGGTCCCGGGCACCGAGCGGGATGCGCTGCGAGCGGCAGAGGCTTCCACTGCCGTTATGGGCAATGCCAGGACGAGCGCGTCCTCTGCTAGTGCAAGTACTGCAGCAAAGACTCTATTGGCAACAGGATTCATCCCCTGACTGCGGCACACCGAAGCATTATAAGAAAAATTGTACTTAAATTAAAAAATAATACCAGAACTGGAAACAATAACAACTTGGCAAAATCTTTTCTGTTGATACTTCCAGGTCCTATCAGCTTTGTGGAGAGTAGATGCAAGCACTCAACCACAGCGATTTCAAATAACAAGAGACTCAAACACGTGCAATTTCACAGAGCATTTTCCTTTACAAATTGATGTAAATTAATGTAATTTTGTATATAACATGCAGAGGTGGAAATAATAAAGTGAGTACCTGCAACTTCATGGAAACTCCTAAAGAAAATGACTGCAAGCCATACTATAAGCCTGTAAAATAATTGCAGTAGAATAATACTCTACTATTCTTAATTTTGAATTGTGTCTAAAATTTTGAATTTTTGAAAGCTGACTCAATTGGAGAAGAAGAGGAGGTGTAGATCATCAATAGAGTGTGTTCTGCCTGCTCGGCTCACAAAGTCGTGTCGAGGCTGTGAGATAGTTTGCCATCGCTGCAGCTCATTTTTCAGAACAAGTTCCAGACTGAGCTCTGCCTGCATGTATTCTCTCTCCATGGAAATTATGTCCTTTCTCTCATTCTGAATTAGATGAGTACAAAGAAATCTGTATTTTACATATTTATTAACAAGACTTTCCTCCCCATGGTATTGTAACTATCTTCACTGCTTTATGCAAAGAAATTACAGGGAGAATTAGCAAACCTTCAGGAGATATTTGTGACCGCTCTTTTCCAGCATTATTGCTCTGCTCTGCCTTCCTCTAGTGTGTTGCCCTGCCAGTCGCTGCTCACTGGCTCTCTTGCTGTAACCTGGCTTTATTTTCTTTTAATTCTGAAATGAAAGACACAGACCTCAGGTCAAGTCCAGAGCTCCTCGGATATTCTGCTGTTAGAAAACTGCTGTGATTGAAGAAATGATGCGCAGTGCACTCTGGCAGGTGCTGGGTTAAGGGAATTTTTAGCTTCACCAAAAAGTCTTTGGTCAGATACTCAGGTGTTGGAAATTTTCTTAGCAACATCAGTCACCTAGGAACATGATCATCTGCTGTTCTGGGGTAGAGATTACAGAGCTTAATGATTAGCTACTATAAGCTGCAGCTGATGCCAGACTCTACCCCCTTTACACCTAATTAGCCTCATTAATGAGCTCTTGTGCTCTCCGCAGAGAGGGCTTCCTCCTCGGGATGGGAGCAGGATACCTCGCCAGGTACTCGTGCTGAACCCTTAATTACTGCCCGCACCTGCAAAGCCCCACGGCTCTGCCGGGCTGGTGCCTAGCTGAAACTGGGCTTATTTACAGTGACCATGCTGCAGAGTATTAACTCCTTAACACCTCAGGAATTGCTTTTAAGTTTGGAAGTATTTATATAGGGTAAAAATCTAAATGTCCAAAGATTTTACATGGAACAAAGTTGCCTGTGTAACCTGTGAGGATTTTTTTATTTTTGATATATAGCAACAATGTTTATATCAGTGTTTGAGTATTTGGCTTAACAATGCAAAATGAATCAAAATAATTTAAAAATCGGCACAAGAGGCAAGTCCATGCTGATTTGAGGCTATTTTCAATGTTTTTCAATGCGGGTTTTTGGGTGACTCTTTCAGGGCAGTTCTCGCAGCGGTCGGTGGTGTGCGGTGCGAGCCCACGGCGCCGTCCCGCAGAGCCGGGGCCTGAGCAGGGAAAGGGCCCGTGGCTCTTGGCGCTCTTCCCTGCTGCTCTCTTGGCTTCCCAGCTCCTGGCGTGCGCTTGCAGGAGCCCCCTGGGCCCTGAGGCTCTCGTGAGACACCCGTGGGCTATCGAGGCTCAGTGCGGAGCCGGGAGACGCCTGCCCAGACAAACTGGACAAATGTCCCCTCCTTGGGAACCACCCGCAGAGCCTGCTCAGCGCCCGGAGGGCAGCAGAGCCCCAGAGTTAGGTGGTTAGTCCCTCAACTCCAGCCCTAAGCAGATTTATAGCAGGGTGCTGGGCAGATTTGAACTGAAGCGTTGGAAGAGAATCAGGAGAATTAATAAAGGAATTTGGAATAATAATATTAATTCATAGAGTTGAAGCAAACCAAGAAACTGAAAGGAGGGACTTAGAGGTGTCAGATCAGCTCAATCGTCACGGTTAGCTCTGCTCTGAGCCTGCAGACCAAGTGCTGCTTTACTGTGCTGATCGCTGGCACGCTGCGCCCTGAGCACCCACGTGCCCCTCCACGAGCGCAGGTGTGTCACGTGCCAGAATGAGGCATAAAGATGCCTATTTGAACACGGTTTTGTTAATTGCTGATGTGTTTTGCTGCCCTTACGTAACTGGAGTGCATTCCGTGAGTCGCCTGGTGGAAATGGTGGCAGATTTCATTCTGTTTCCACAGTGAGAAGAGCCGAGGTTCCAGGGCAGAGATTGCCTTCTACAAGAGAGAATTGTCACGGAGGGCGCGTGGCCCTGGCGGGGAGCAGAGCTGGCATTTCTGGCCCGGCAGAGAGCTGCCCATCTGTTCTCTGTCGGAATACGTTAAAGTGCATCTGGATCCGTGCCGCAGCGTGGCGGCGCGGCCGCGCATGTGGCTGTGTCTCCACGACAACTCGAGGCCCCGCGCCGCGCCAGATGCTGCTCCGCACATGTGGTCTAATTAGACGGCAGGTTTTTCCCCTCACCAAAGAGTTTGGAAATCTTGCCTGGTTCCGTGTCAGAAACGCGTAGCGGGTGCGATGGCAGCTGGAGGGAGACCCGTGGCCACGGGGACACGAAGGAACGGCCCTCGCGGCCCCGCTCCGATGCGGTGCCGAGCCCCGGGCTGCACGGCGGAGCGCATTCCCTGCCGCCCTCCCCGCGCTCGAGCAGAGCTGGAACCTGCGGGAAGCAGCAACAGGGAAACCAGCGTTGTGGGGGTTTTCCCCCCTTCCATACTGGATGCTACTTTCTCATTATAAATATTTCAGGAAAGAGCTGGAGGACTGAGACGGATTGCATATCTTGCAGTAAATGCTTACGGTACATGTCTGTCTCTGCTTTTTTCTCTTTTTTTTTCTTAAGTATTTCAATAAAAGCTGCAGGAAGTGAGATGATGCAGGATCTTAAACTGTAAGACACAGGGAAAGGGTTTCATTTGGTGCAGATGATCAAGGAGCTCTGTCAAAAGTAATTGGAAAGTAGCACGGTGGTTTTGCATTTATGCTAATGTAGGGTTTTTTCCTCCAAGTCTGTCTTGCCTTCTCACATGGCAAAATCTGAGCCTGTTTCTGACAAAGAGGGAATAAATGGTGAAAGAAAAATGAGACATTCTTCATTTAACAAGGAAAATGCTTTATTATTTGCTCTCCTACCTGTATGGAGAAGCCCCGGGAGCTGCACAGGCTCCCGGGAGCCGCTGGGACAGGCCCGGCGCAGGGAGCAGCCCGGAGCTCGTGTCCCCGGTGTGCCAGAGCCTCCTGCCACTTGTCCCCATGTAGGGAAGCCTTAGCAGCGAGTTATGGTCCCACGTGTGTAATAAATAACCACAGCAGGCATATGTACGTGTGCGTAAGTGCAATTAATCGCTGACCACTTAGGTTTCTCCAGAGACCGTTACATGATAACACAGAAAGGAGGGAAACCCTTTTCCAGTGCGCTGACACCAGTGCCCTTGATGGCCTGTCCCGGGGGAAGGATGGATTCCTGTTGGGAAGTGACTCCTCTAGCCGTGGGTTTTCATGGGAATGGCAGCCCTCGTGCGCATTCCCTTAGCCTGGGAGTTTTCCTGCCTGCTTTCTCATGAGGCTTCTGCACCAAGTTATCTGCCAGCAAAACATGATGACGAATCCAACTCTGATGAGTTCTGCTATAATAATAATAGCATTTACATTGACATTTATTATATGGAGGCGGTGACTGCGTATTATGTTAGTTACACGTTTGTGCATTAGTGTGCATAGCAGAGATGTCCCAATGAAGTGCAAATTTGAGAAGTTCTGTTGCACTGCAGCCCTTTTCTTCACTGAGATCTTTTGTATTTCTGAGCTCAAAGAGCATGGTTCTCATCTCCTACTGTTATGACTAAAGTTGCTTCTTCATATTGCTTTCCTGAAGCTAGCAACAGGTTTTTTTCTCCTTCAGCATGTATATTAGCTGCATGTTGAGATATTCTCACTCTCAAGGATCAGCCTTTCTCGTTGATGTGCGTTCTGGGATCATCGTACAACGGAGTCACATGCATCAAGCACAAAATCCTGGGCTCTTTTCAGGCAATTGCACTGTGCTTTCTCCCTACAATTAGATAAATTAACAGTAGGTGGTCTTCATCACAGATTATTTTCTTTTAGTATTTTCTCTACTGAATTCAAATCTTATTCTTCCAGCATCATAGAAACTTTGTTGATTTGAATGAGTTTGGGTTATTTACATGTGTGTAAGAAAACAAAATACTCTCCTTTGTTATCTCTGAGCTTACTGGTCTCCTCTGAATCTTGGACAGTCATGTTTCATTTCTCTAGACATTGCTTTTTTTTCTCATTTAACAAAATATTTTGATATATTATTTTGAATTTTAATAAATGAAACAAAGCTTGTAATTTGTCTCATATAGGAAATACTTTGTGTAGATTATATTTTCGAGTGCACTTTTATATTTTACCATAGAAGAAAATAATTCACCTAAAAGAATTGCTCTGTAATTTTTCTCCATTTTTTGTATTGTCACTAATGTTCCACAATAGCTAAAATAGAAAAAGGCCTTTTTTATTATAGGGAATTTGAATTGGTAGCTGCTTTGCATGCAGAACATAGTAGCTTCAATGGGAGTATTGCTCATGGAATGATTGCAGAACTAGGCCCTGAAATTACCTTGCCAGCTAATGATAAAATCACATGCAGGCCACAGGGGTTTTTGTGGAATAAATATAAGAGTGGAACAATATACAGTACACATTATACCAGTAATTTAAAGCATATTCAGGACAAAGAGAGAGTTCCTGGTGCAGGCAGCATCATAGAGATTTGCTGTATCTGATAAAGATTAGGTTTCTTGGCTCATAATACCATACTATTACTTTTCTTTTGTTAGTCTTTCAACACCTACACTCATGCATTGACACAATATCAAGTAGGAAGAGGAAGAATAGCCTTGTATTTAAGGTACTGAACGGGGATTAAAGAAATTTCGGTTCTTTTCCCTGGCTCTGCCAGAGACTTTTGTGACCGTGCACAAGTAACTTATTATTTTCCTGCCTCTATTCTTGCTCTGTGAGCTGGTGATCCCCCTCGGCCCCCCAGCAGAAATGCTTTATTGCTGCTTCCTTGCACTTCGTCTCCCGGGTTGTTGCCGCGTCCCAGGGGCGCGAGGCGGCCGGGGAGGGGGGCTGCAGGGTAGAGGCTGTCGGGCAGGTCCCGGCGGTGCCGAGATCCGGGCGGCAGCGCCTGAATAGCCACATCAACACGTGCAAAACGAGCGTGCTCGACTGCCCTGAATCGGTTCAGAATTTGTAAATGTGAGCGCGTGTCCCCGTGCTTTGGCCCAAGAGGAAAGCGCCAAGTGACCTAACAAAGTAAAAGGGGCCGAAAGGAGAAGCAAAACCAGTGTGATTTTTTTTTTCTCATTTACTCCTTTTCCTATTAGTTTCATCTTGCATTTTTGTTTGTTTGTTTTCGTTTTCAAATTTTGGTAGATCCTTAAAGGTGTGTTGGTTACCACCATCTGAATTAATATACTGAAGTGTTGTTGAGCTTCTGCTGGTTATTCACATTTGAAGTGGTTTTCTTGCAAGGTTTTAATGCAAACACCTTATTTCATATTGTTTCTACAGAAGTTTCAGAGTACCTGTAGTATGCCAAAAAACAGATTTTTTTTTTAATCTTAAGACATTTTGGATATTTGTAGAATTGATCACAGCTTAATCAACAGAGTGTGTTATTAAGGGTATAAAAGAAGCAGTGTTGGCTGTAGGCTTCTCATGACAGTGTTAAACCAGATTTGAAGATTGAATATCTGCATATTGTATTTTTGCATTTAGAATTCAATTATGCATTTAAATGTGCTTCGACCTCACTGGCAGCCAGCTGGTAAATGGGGATATCTTCAATAACTGTATGAAAAACGGCATGATATAAAGTCCTACGGGCTGAAGCGGGCGTTTAGGTAGGACACAGTGATGGGGCAGTTCACTGGTGTATTTGCCAGCCTGCATTGGTAAATCTATATGTTTTCAAGATTGCTTCTTTCACACTGGAATAATCTGTGTAGTTTCTGTTAGCGGTGCTAATTCATGGGAACAGCTAAAGTGGGCTTCGAACAGTTAGTTTGCTTTACGAGAAGTGTGGTCAAATCTCTAAGCACATGATTTCTTTGTTCCTGAGCAGCATCTTGAAACGCTAATAAAACTGTGCCGTCATTTGCTTAATACAGAGTATTTGATCTGTGCTTTGCATTATGACTGAGGCAGATGCGAAGAGCTCTCTCGTGCTGAACATATGTACCAGTTATGGGGAGGTTATTTGTCGTTGCAAATGCAGGCTGAATGAGCCAACGTCGTCTCAAGTGTCTGCCACCAATTTCGGGTTTTCTTTATGGAGCCCTGCTGGCCGCCTGATCAGCCTTCTTCAGCCGTGATGAGCTCCTCTTTCCTTGACGCGGTAATCGCGGGTCTGGAAGGGTCTGCGCAGTGTTTGCTGCTGGTTGCTGTTGTAGCTGGGGTTGACACATACATCCGGATCAGTAAGATCTTCCCCTTAGTTTCATTATAATTCTGGGTTGAATTAAGGACAAAGGGTTGTCACTACAGGCCTTATGCTTTGCAACCTGATCAGTTTTTGTAAAGGCCACAGCTTTTGGCAACACCTAGTTAGTAATAAATCTGTGCTATAGGAATCTCTACATGCCACTGCTCTTGCCGGATATTTGGAGGTGCTGCACTGTGTGCAGACTCTGGATTTGTGGTGTGTGGACTCTCACACTCCCATCCTGTTCTGTGCCTTTAAATTCCATATTCCGTATTTTTGATTCCCTGACTAGTTTACAGAGCAGCTCTAATGGCCTGCGTGTTTATTAAAGAGGCTTTGAAGGAGCACCTCCATGGTTTAAAGGCATGCAGACAGCAGCACAAAATTCATTACCCTGCACCACATGCTGACCGTGATAATGCGGGCGAGATTACGGGCATCGTCCATGGCGTAACTTTGAGGATTGGCTAAACGAAGCCTTCAGGCTGTGGGTTGTTTTTTTCTACCCTGGAATCAGGCTGTATGAGATCCTTACTTGTGCAAGAGACTCTCACTGCTGTCCTAATCAACCCCCGTCTTTATTATTTTATTGTTCTTCACAGCAGCCGTGGGATGGCTTCAGTGTCCTGTTCCTGCTGCACTCCTCGTGTTTCCTCCCTTGCGAGAGGGAAGTGCTTGGCCTTCCCTGAGCTGTGTCGGCACTGGTGGGCTTTGCCAGAGGTGTCACTAGTGTTTGCCCTTCTCCCCTCCTCGAGACCTCCTTTCATCTGCTGTTTTCTCTGCCTCCCCAGACTTGTAGTCCTTTATATTCGCCGTGAAAGTGGCTGCTCTAAGCTCTTGGGCTTTTTGAGATATAACAGCAGGTTTTGTGCAACTCTGTGACAGCATGAAATACTCTGATTTCCTTTTTCACTTGCAGCTTTAGGTAGGTATTAAACATTATTTTAGTTTGTAACAGGATTCCAGTTTCAGTTGACTGGCAACAGCTTAGATGTGGACTGAAACTTCTCAGCTTTTTAGGGGGTCAGGAAATAGCAGCACTGCCCTGATGATCTTCATTATACCATGTGAATATAAAATATTCATATCGGGGAGGTTTGCAAAGCCGTAAAGGCACCTATTTTCTCAGTGCATCTGGGCTCCCAAGTCCTCATATTTTAAAGTTTCTTCCACAAAAAAAATGTTTTTTTTTTTGTATTTATAAAATAACGTTGGGGTCCACGTTTGCAATACATATCTATCATCCAGTAGGGCAAATCAAATCAGATTCACCGTGCAGTCAGTGTGCCATGTTTAGAGCTTTTGCCATGCAGTACCTTCGCCCTCGTTACGCTTTGATATTTGTCGAGGACAAGAATGGAGATGTAATCTGTTGGTGAGCCAAGGTCTAAATTCCAACTATTGGAAATAGAAAGTTTAGGAACCAATGAGTTTATTAGGACAAGTCATTATAATTGTTTCATATGTGAGGAAGACTATTAATTTTTCAAAACATCTGCAGATTTTAGCATGTCTCTTCTTGTACAGTGTCATCCGTCAGTAAAAGCAGAGCCGATTAGCTTTATAATTTACACTTAACTAAATCTGTCCAGAAGATGGTCTTACAGGGCATCTTGTCTTTTCGTAATGAAGCCGTGGCTGGGGTTAAGACAGAGAGCGTTCCCTCCCGGAGGTCAGGGAGGTGGGAGCCGCTAATGCATGCTAAGCGGGCAGGCTCACGCTTGACCTTGATGATTAAAGTTTTTCTTTCCATCCAGCAGCAGTTGAGCCTGAATTGGCTCTTAAGAAGTCAAAAGGTCTAATCAGCCTAATGAACAAACTCAATCATTAGTACTTGGGGGAGGAAGCGTGTTCACACTGCAGCAGCGCCGGGCCGGGCGCAGGCGCTGCGGGGCCGCCCGAGCGGGGCTGCACGATGGCACCGAGGGTCCGGGGCTCTGCTCAAGGGTTTTGTAAGGGAGGATTAAATGAAACCCGAGCCTTGCTCTCGACTTTTCCCTCTATTAAATCTGCACTTTTCTTCATGGTTTTCTCTGTTCTTTTCACGCCCCACCTTGTATCCGTACCAGGCACAAATATTTTTCAGACAGCCTTTACTGCACCACGAAGGCCGAATTTGATGGAAAGTCTTTTTCACATGAGTCGAATGGCCTCTAAATGCCGTTGTTTGCTGTCCTGTGGCCCGGGCCCATTGGGCAGCTGCCTCATTGTCACCTCTCCTGCGCTGCGGCGCTGTCCCGTGCCCACCGTCACTCCTGCTGCCGGAGGGAAAGTTTGAACAGATCTCGCTTGCGATGGCAGTGGTTGGATATAATGTATGAAGTCCTTACGTGAGCCATTTATATTAATCCAAATTGTGAATCCCATCTCAAAATCAACTAATGGGTTTTTCTCCTTGCCAAATCGCTCGCTTGCGGTCTCCTGTTGACACTCCAGCTCACGCAGCAGTCCAGCTCTGTCCCTCCTCCCTGTTCAGCAGCATGAGTGCCAGGTTGGTTACTAGTCATTCAGATATGTTAAAGGCTCCCAGACAGCACGTGCCTGCAGTTCGGGGACAGAGCCTTTGCCAGCAGAAGCGTCTCCATCATCCTGCATGCTGCCAGGCCGACTCTCCTTCCCAACATTTTCCCTCTGGTTATGTTGAAGGATGTGTCTTATACTTTACTGTGTCGAGAGGCAGCTGTAGAGACATGACCATTCCTGCTCAGGAATGTTATATGGATTGTACTGTTCCCCATACCTGCTGGAGTCCCTCACTGGCAGATAAGCACAGTTTAAAATTACGTTAATTACCCTGGCACTGTAATCTGATGATGGGAAAACAAGACGCTCGAGTGAGCTGTGGTGTTTTTTCAAGTGCGGTCTGGTTAGTGGTCCTGTCATCCTTTCATTAGACAGCCTACAGTAAATCAGATTTTTAATCTGAAAGGCTTTCAGGATTGACATCATATCACGCTTTTAAAGTGGGTTCTTCAGGGCTTTTTGCTATCTAATCTAAATCTCTCCATACTAATTACATATCAATATAATTTTATCATACTTTATTGTTTTTAATTTATTTACTTGCTATGCAGAGTATTTGTAGATTCAAGCGTGGAGGAAATTTGTGCCTAACGGCAGATGCACAGCAGCCTTCAGATTAACATAACTCATTAAAATAAGATAAAAGTAGAGCTGCAAAACAATCTCTGCCTTTTGCCAACAAGCTTGCGAAAAAGGGGAATTTCACTCAGTTCCACATATGAAAGTCTGATCTTTGTGCACCGTGGCCAGAAGGCAGCAGAAATGTGGGCCTGGTGTGCGGGTGCACTGCGGGTCTGCCCCATGCAGGTGACGTGGGTTTGAGCTGGGGACATTGGATAAAGTCACCTCTCTGGATGCCGAGAGCCCCCTCGCTAACATTAGCCAAGTGTGCAGAAAGCAGATGTGTTGCATCGTGATAATGAGCAATTTCCCCCAGTTTCTGACTTGGTTCTATCGCGGTGAGAAGCAGCTCAGTCCTCTGCACTCGCTAACGTGGATCCAAACTGCCCCGGTGCTTCCTCCGCAGGGCGAGCCCATCACGTTCTGCGAGGAGAGCTTCGTGGCGCACCGCTCGGCCGGCACGCGGCAGTTCCTGCAGAACGCCACGCAGCTGCAGCTCTTCAAGCAGGTACCGCGCGCGGCCGCTGCCGGGCGCTTGGCACCGCGCTCGGGACGCCGGGCGAGGGGGCGGTCGGCACGCTGACACCTGCTCTTGTGTTGTTATTGTAGTTCATTGATGGCCGCCTGGATCTTCTCAACTCTGGAGAGGGCTTCAGTGATGTTTTCGAAGAAGAGATAAATATGGGAGAATACGCTGGTAAGAAATGCGGTATTTCTGAGTAATTTTGGAGACCGCCTCTGAGCTGTTTGAGGCCTGATCAGATCGGTTGCTGTGATCACTCGTCTAAATGCGTGAGGCAGCCGTGATCCCATAGCTTGAAGTGTCTTAAATTTTTGTTCTTTCCTTTTTAAAAACTTTGAATAAGTGTTAATAGTCTCAAAATATCTGCTTGGCCTTTATATGGCCTCAGCTTTCCCGCTTGGCTACAGTACAAATAAAGAGCTCTTGCAATGCAGGACAGTGGAAAAACCTTGGCTTTACCAAGAACCACCTGAAAATTGCTTTTAACAAGCTTGAAAAAGAAATATCTCAATGTTCTCAAATATCTAAAAGAGAACCCAAAGAGAATAGAAATCCTGTGAGGAAGTAGAAGAAAAAATGAAGTTATCTGGACAATTCCTGGTTATTTTGTTTTCATTAATGGAATGTCCCATTCTGTTTCCGTAGTATTTGTCTACCAGACTCACTAAGTGCTAATGCTGCTGTTGCGGCTGGTTTGTGCTTGGTAGAGCTGCAGTTTTGCTTATTTGTGTGTTTTGGTTCTCCCCAGGCAGTGACAAGTTGTACCTGCAGTGGCTCTCCACAGTCAGGGTAAGAACACGGTATTTTCCAGCTCACACTCCAGGTCTCACTGGCCCAGTGAACACCAAAAGTGGGGCTCCTGCTTTGTAATAAACACAGTTTAAAACAATAAAATGCAAAAAAAAAATCCCCCACCAAAGAGATAAATGTGGATATATTTATATGTATATGTGTATACTTAAATATATAGAATATATGCATGTATGCATGTCGGATGTCACATCTGTGGAATGAAATAAGGTACTGTGCAGCAATAGCCTAGGGTATGTAGAAGATATATATAAAACACCAACAAGACTTAGCAGATTGTTCTGACACGTTTTTGTTTTATATTATTTTTATGTTTACCACATGAAATCTAGTATTTCTAGAATCAGACTTATGGCTGGCTGTAGTTATGTTTCATTTTACCTCTGTTTTTTCCCTAATCTGGAATTTAGATCCTAAAAAGGCAGCATGATTTTGATAATAGTGTAGTGGGATCCTAAAAAGGAAAACAGATTCACAAGTAGCATCTCATATCTTCGGATAAGGGTACAGGCTTTCTTGGAACTGAATTTTCAGCTCCAGATTTGATTATTTGATAGAATACTTTATTCCTAGAAATAATTTGATTTTAATGTCATGTACAGGACACCCTCGAGGCTGAGTAGAACAGCCACAGAGTCCTGGTTTGATGAGGGCACTATAAGACAAGGAGTTTGGGCATTAGGATAAACTTTTGGCTCTGAAAAATGATGTACTGATGTACTATGGAAAAAATGAGGAAGGTTTTTTAGGATTATTTTAATTTACTATTTTAATACTCAGATCTCCTAATAAGCATAGTTAAGTCTTTGTTAAGTTGTTAAAAATAGTGGCCTTTGCATTGCTTTTTGTTTTGAAGAGTTTTAATAATTTTTATTCCATTGTTATTGTAATTATAGAAAGGAAGTGGAGCCATTCTCAATACAGTAAAGACCAAGGCCAACCCTGCCATGAAGACTGTCTATAAATTTGTAAGTATTGAGCACTGGCTTACCGGTGAGAGACGAGTCTAATTACAGTTCTGTTTAACCTTTCAAGGGAGACTCAAGACTTAAGTTCATTTCCATTGTGCTCAACAGTACTTTAAGATGTGCCTTCCTTCAAATGCAAATGAAAGGAAAAAGTTAATTTTTAAATATTTAAACACAACAGAAATGCAAATGGAAGGGAGAACCTGTGATTTCTTTTGAAAGAAGGCATCCTATTTATTAACCAGAACTGCTTCTGGGAAATCGTGCCTATATTCTGTACTAAGCAGCTCTACCACCTCATCATTACCCTGCTGGAAACCCATTGTTAGCTGAGGTTTCTGCGCTTGCAGTTTCATTGAAATAAGGGAATCCTCTCATTTCCTCGATTGTTCCAGCTTTTCTAAATTTCAGCATTAATTTTTGTATGCTCTTTTTATACTTGCTTATTTAGAACCCAACTTACTGATCTTTTTGAGTTTTTAAAATGAAAATGCTTTCAATTGTTAAAAATAGCTAGTATATAAGAGCTATATCTATTATATATATAATAGCTACTATATTACTGTATTATCGTACATTTTCACTGTACAGGAAGCAACATTGAAACAATTGAGGATTTCTGACACACTGAATCGTAGGAGATAATGCTGCAAGGAGATTGGACTTTAGTGTTCATGTTTTTCATCCTTTCCCGTCCAGCCTGAGAGCTGGGTAGGGTTAGGTTAGCTCTGCTAAGTGGGACTGGCATCCAGAGCGCTGCGAGGAGGGAGTTTGGAGGTTTGCTATCACTATTGATTGCTAACTTATAGCAGAGGTAAATATAGCAAAGGGAAGACCTAAGGTCTGGAAGGGGAAAAGACAAAAGATGTGTCTGCCTTCAAGACAGAGAAAGCAAAATTTCTGCAGCATTGAGTGATTTTTTTTTTAGCTTTTTATTTGTTTTACTTCCTGTTTTTGGTCCCTTGTGCCATTTTTTTTCCATGCCTTTTTTAGTAACTAGAGAAAGTGAATCTTGTAAATCTTGATGCACTGAAATCAAGCACAGTCACTGCTGGAAATAGAAGGGGATTTTAACTTAAATTAATTTTTCATGCAGGCAAAAGATCATGCAAAAATGGGAATAAAAGAAGTGAAAAACCGCTTGAAGCAAAAGGTACTTGAAGTTTTTATTCAAAATGTATAAGCACCATGTATGAAATACTTAGCCACAAAAAGCATTATGTGATCAATAGGAAGCTGTTTGATACAGTGTTGTTAGCACACTTCAAAATGCATTACCAGCTGTCCTGGATTTTTCACACTGTTATAAATATTCACAGACAAAAAAAAAACTATCTTCAAATACACTAAGGCTCTGACTTAAACCCACAAAAGCCAGAAAATTGAGTGCTCTGCTTAGAGGGGTCCCTCTCCTCTCCTTTGTGCCGGGGCTTCGCGGATCGGGGCAGTCACGGTAGTGAACTTTCTCCAAATGACAAATGGTTGTTATTTCGACAGTAATATCTCGGGGAGAATAACATAGTGTCTGTCGTTCAGCAGATGATTTACGCATTTCATGAGGATCTGCTTTAAAGTTCAGGCACAAATAAATTATATCAGATTTGATTTTCATTATAAATTTGAATTTTGTTTGTTGTTCTATGAATGGCTTTTCTGTTTGTAAACAGTAAGATTCTGGGAATGCTGAACTGTGTTCCAGGAGTATGTTAGCCAATATTAATTGCCTGTTTTCAGCCAGATGCATGGTCATATTGGTACATACTGAATGGAGGAATGGTTAATTCTGCCTTTAGGTTTATTTCAGATACTCTGTTTATTCTGTGAATCAGAGCTATTAAGAGTCTACTGGGAATACAGTAGCTAATTTGTTAATATAACTGTGAAGCTCTCATTCAGATTTTTGTTTCAATTTACTGCATACTAATTGTTGAGATTTTTTTTAAAGTGTGATATTTCAGTAATTTCTTTCCTTCTAAATCTGATACCACCGTCTTAAGGTAACACTGCAAATATATTCCTTTGCTGTGATCAGAAATCTGCCTAAGCACGCCGACAAAATAATAACCTCCACAAAGGGGTTATTCTAAAGTTAGGTTACAACCTTTTGAAATAAACAATCCAAATGTTGTTCGTCCTCTAAATACAAATTTCAGCAAATTTTTAAAGATTCATGGAAAAGATAAAGTTGGTTCAGATTATTTTCATGCTATTTTATCGCATTTATTACTTTACATGTGCCACATTGGCTATAATGTTAAAATACAAGATAGAAACATGGAACACTTGCCTGTACACGTTTTTTTTTCTGTCATTCCTAACGTTTTACTTCTGGATGTAACTTTCATGAATAACGACTTCGTCTGAGCTTCTCGTGCATCTAACATAGTTGGTTTTGTGCAAAATGACTAAATTGATTTCCAGTTTTTAAATGCTAATATAATTATGTGCTAGTCTGTGAATTTTTCATAGAAAATATTGAGAACCTTCTCCATTCATTCATTGCTTTGTTTTATTGCTCTTGTCTCCCTAGTCCTTCAAACACCAACTGTTCTTTTTAAAATACACATAACATTTACAAATGAATGGACCAATTTTGTTTCACCTTCCTTGTTATTTAGCATTTCTGTAAGTAAGATCGTTACACATGTGCTTTCACGGGACTTTAAGACTTCTATAAATAATTGACACACGCTGTTCTACCTCTCTTCCCTTCAGTAAATCTGCTCTTTTTCAGCTCCATTCCTTTCTCCTTTTTGAATTCACCGTTACAAGATAACTCTGAAAAGAGGTATTGCTCCCTTTAGGGTGATAAAAAATAAGAAATATTGTTTTGGCAACTCTCAAACATTATTTTGAATCTAAGTGTGTTTGGGCCCTGTTAATAAGTCCATTATTACATCCTTACCAATTTTCAACTTAGGATAACGTATTTTTCAGGTATATTCTTGCAATATATGGTTATTTTGTGTTTGAAATTCTGGCATAATTAAACACATAATTTCATCAGATTTGGAGTTCCATGTTCCTCTTCCATGTTCTAAGTATAGCTTAAGATTCTTTTTAAATCGAATTTAATAGAATAGCAGATATTATTTTCTGGTATTAACACAAAAAGAATGCAGGCCACTGGTAAGGAAAGTCAAATATAAACATCCCTTTTTCAGTTTTCACTGCCAAATATGAGCAGCGTCTGTACAAGATAGAATTTAAAAATGCAATAAAGCTAGAGGTCTGCTTCCTACAACTCTGCATAGCAATGATGACCTCTTAAATATAATCAAGAGCCCATTTTGCCCTTGGTCTGCTCCAGTCTTGGGTTTGAATTGCAAATGGGAAATGCAGGATTGACCTGTTGAGAGGTCACTGTGGTGTGTGTAAGGTCCTTCTTTAATATGATAGTAGAGATTGAATGGGGCTCTATTTCCATCCCTTGTTCATTTGTGGTACAGTATTTCAAAGCAACAGAAATAGTTTTCAGAGAATCCTTATGAGTGATAGCAAATAATTGTTAATAGATACAGCATGGTAGCTTTATTTTATATCTGCTGCAGTACTTTTTTCTATTCTTTTTTCTTTTTTCTCTTTTTTTTTCCTTTTTCCCCTTTTTCCCCCTGTAAAGGCAGCTTTTTCCATTTCACAAATGGAGCCTGGTGGTCAAGTCACTCTGTTACTGGCCTCGTTTGAAGCTTAACTGCATAGAATTAGGAAGAAGGAGGAATGTGCATGGTACCATCCTCAACTTTCAGTAAGGAGAATATTACTGACAGCTGCCGCTAAGACAGTTTATAAATGGCTGGGCACTTGGCATTAATGTATTCAACATTATTTTACCTACTAGACCCCTGTGTGGCTCTAGTTAGTGTCTGTTATCAGTGGGTTTTAGGGCTTTATTATTGGTACGGCTGAAAACATCTCATTTAGAGGTTTATAAAATAATTAAAAGAATCCCTCTAGATGTTCTGACATGTTTTTCTTGTGTTCCTAATGGACAGCATTTGTAGTCCATGACACAGAGATCCTAGAAATATTCACAATGTTTATTTCAGTGGAGGAAAACCTTATTCAGTTTACATAGCTAACTTTACATATCCGCCTTTCTATTTACTCATTCTTTGAAGTTTTGGGATTTTTTCCTTTAAAATAAATAGATAAATAAGCATTCTCCTCTCTGTCACAGTGCATTAGGCTAGTAAATTCATAACTCAGTTTAGCAAAGGCTTCCCCTGCAGGGACAGGCATTAGGGGACGTGCTGTTTATATAAATTATGGAGCACGATGCAGAGTTGTCATTCTCTTTTTCCACCAATCAGTACAATACTTTTTCCCCTCGAGCAATAGGTGTGGGGTATTTTTAATAGTGTTCTTAAATTGCACTTTATTTTCATTAAAAGGCCCCTGAAACATTGCTAAGTTTCTGCCTTTCTCGGTATTTTTCCTCCAGTTTTGGGGAGGGCTGGAGGTCTTCTCGGTGCCCTGACCCCGCTGCAGCCATTTTGAAGCCAGTTCTTGCTCTTGGGCTCAGGTGTGTTTCAGCTGAGGGCAGAAAACAGGCTTTTGTGAGGTAAATTTAGCTTCGATGCCAGAACGGTGGTGTTCCTTTGTGTGAATTTTCGTGATGTTGAGTGAATATGGAGGTATCAAATCGGTTATTTTTCATATTTTATTAAATAAGCAAGAAAAAATTCCATCCCGCGGCGCCACGCGGCAGCTGCTGTGGCAGGCAGTGCCCGGCCCGGCCTCCGGGCGCGTGCGGATCGCGGCCCCGAGGTAGCTCAGCTGCTCCTGGCATCACCACGTGTTGGGTCTGTAGCCTTTATCTCCCCCCTTTCCCATTGCTCCCGTCTCCAAGCTTTTGGCCTGTGTCTTGGGGGATCTTGCCTGGAGGGAGGGCGCTCGGTGTTGACTCCCCGCGTGCGGCCCCGCTCTTGGAGGCCGCGCTGGCCTCCCTTCCCGCGCACGAGGTGCCTGTCCCTGGCACCCTCTGCCTCTGCCTGTCCCTGCTGCCCCACAGGCCGGGCCCAGAGCTCGGCCCCACTCCATGGCCCTGCCGGTGTGGGAGCAGGGAAGCAGCCCTGCTCGTGCGGGAGCGCGTGCGGCCTCCCCTCCTCCTGCGGCAGCCGTTCCCGTGCTGGTTTGTTGCTGGCTTAGACCTCAACTATTACAAGTTTTAGAAAAACTTACGTTTCTTGCGCTCGGGTTGTTTTTAGGCTTCTTTGTTGCTAACCCGGTGCACTTTGTTGTATTTGTTCCCGACGAGGTATCATTGTGCAGCTGCTGGGGGGAAGGAAAAAGTTTTTCTCTCTAGTTTGCCTTTCCGAAGTTGCTAATTCCGCGGCGCGCCGTGTGCCCACGGTGCTGAACCACCGCTCTGCCAGCTGGAGCTAAAAAGGTCTCTCAGCCTCTGTGTGGAGCACACAAAGCCCCTTAGAAAGTCCAGCCAGCTTTTTGTTTCATTTGACCTAAACACATTAGGTCAGCCGGTGTCCAAAAGCCCCGCTCCTAATTGGCCATCAGCCTACACGGCTCATTACTGTACCTGAGCGAGCCGGGGCCTCGCGGGGCCATGGCAAAGGGCAGCCCATCAAAGCGGTGTCGGTGGCAGCCGCCGGCCCGGGGTCAGGCTTGCAGAGCTGCCATGCGTGCGGCTTTCTCTCTATATTTACCGAGCATTATTTCCTCCACATTGTTGCGAAGGGATTGAAGGTTTGGGGCCCACTGCGCCGCGGGCCCGGCCGCCTCGGTTCCGCTGCCGCCGGCCCTCGTCCCTCATCCCCTGACCACGCAGGCGGCGAATGCCTTGGTCGCGGGGCCACTGCGCTGCCGAGCCCATGAGTAAGGGCAGGAGCCAACACGGAGCATCCCATGTCCTGCCGGGGAGTGTCGTGGGCCCATTCCGAGGGCGCAGGGAATGCGGCTCCCCTTGCCGCTTCCACAAGTGCCACCCGGCCGCACGAAGCTCAGCCATGCGGAGCTCAGCAATTCCAGCTTCAGGAGCTCCGCAAAAGCAGGACGAGCCCCTTCTTGGCTTTCCGTACTCCTCAAATGGCAGTCTGAGACGGCGGTTCTCCCTGCACATTTCCTGGCTTTTGCTGGTTTAAGTCAGAGATGCTCCTGCACGCGTTGGGTGTTTGCAGGCAGCGCTGGTGTTGGGTGTGCCCAGGCTTTGCTTGGCAAGGTGCAATAGAATGTTTTATTCGAATAGTGTTTACTTTTCTATACTTGTTCTTTTCATAACACCGAGATGTTAGTGTCTCCCTCCCCGAGGGACGCCCTGGCCATGCTCTTTGCCTTTCCCCACGCAGGACATTGCAGAGAACGGCTGCTCTGCGGCGCCCGAGGAGGCTCTGCCACGGCCAGCACCTTCTCCCGCCGTTGAAAAGAAGGACCCCAGGTTAAGGGAAGACAGGAGACCCATCACAGTGCACTTTGGGCAGGTACGTGTTGCTCTTAGCATTCTCGAAACTCCAAGAAGAAAATGAGTTCAGAGGAAAGGCACTGTGTAGGATATGCCAGTCATTTCTTTAACTTTTGCAGCTGAATGATGTACCAGTATACATGGGATTCAAAAACCTTCCTTTGTGGTGTTTACTGATTCCTTCTGTTCACACAGGGTTTTTGGAGGAAAACATTCTAACTCCATTTGAAAATACAAAATCATTAAAACCATGTTGTAATCTACTTTGCTCTTTAGCGTGCAAAGATGCTGTGGCTCTCAAGGCTGATGGTGTATAATTTAAAATATCCTCTGTTATGTAGCCAGATCATTAGTGTCAACACAAAACATCCAGCTATTAAAGCCTTTTAACATTATTTGAAAATTAAAAGCGGTGAACTAAGATAGAAAAATCAATTAATAGCTTATTAGTGTGCTTTCTATTTCAGTATTGACAATTGAACTATGCACATTAGTTACTCTTACAATGTTTCTTTCAATATGTTTGCAAAAGAGCGATTTTGGTTTCTTTTGTTAAGAGCTAATTATTTAGAAGACGTTAGATTTGTTGTGATTATCATGCAAAAACGTACAGTGCTCACTATGAATTTGCCAGCGTTTTACTCGAAAGTGTTTCTCCGGGAAGTAACATTATTTTGGTTTGCATTTTTTTTTCTTCTACAGTATTATTATCATGAGAGAAGTAAGTACATGGTTTCACCTAAGAAAAGTGATTTTAAAACAGTTATAACAAAAGCAATTATAAAAGGAATGGGAATTAAAATGTGAGGCAAACCAGATTTATAGATGAACATTTAATAATAGAAACTAGTCAGCGTAACTGCACTGCCTGCTCCGATATTAAGCAGAGCTACATCAGATACATCATACCCCACTGCTCAGAGCATTTTATTTTCAGGCCTCTCTGTCATTTCAGAACTTTGGCAACTGTGCAGAATGTAAGTAGTTGAAGGCCTTTTTTCAAACAGATTCCATTCCAATTAAATATTTGCAGTAGTGATTTATTTTTCACTTATTTTCCGTGCCAGTACAGCTGAGAGGAATTGGGACTGCTGGAGAAATATAGCCACCTATCTCTAGCAGGAAAATGCTACATTTCCTTTAAAACAGTCAGAAATCCAGATAATACTATAGTGTATTTTCATTTTTTCTCTTTAGATTTCTATGAAGGATGAATAGTTCAGGCATTTTGGTAGATTAATGAAATGTATAATCAAGTGGAAAATGTGACTTTAAATTCATGAGTTTTTTAATGGCCACTTTCAAAATTTTTAATGATCACTTTCTCTGTGTCAAAGGAAACACACATCAGCTCTACTGAACCACTGGCTGCGGTGAAAGACTCGCTTGCTAAATGCTTATTACTGCCATTACATTACAAATGTCAGGTTTCCAAAAAATTATCTAACTTGGCAGTTGTAGGGCTACCTCGCTTAAAGCCTTTGTCCTTTCACAGGTCCCTTTTTCCTGATAACCCCATGCCAAACTGAAAATTAAATCACATTTTCATGCAAAAGGAAAGGTGTTCAGGTCTATGAAAAATAAATTAAGACTTTTGGAAGGGGAAAAAACAGCAAATTTTACTGTTTAAACAGGAGATGACTTCTAACTAGTGATTAAAGGGAGAGATTTCAGTGTCACTTTTAACTCTGCCTGGGATACAGTAGGTGGGAACAATTAAAAAGCCACCAGAACTCTGAAATAAGGGCTGTTTGTGCATTCACAGCTCTTATAAACCGAAGAGGATGAAAGAGGCTTTTTTCTCATTGTCACTTGCTTTCTGTGTCTGCTAGTATTATGCGAGTGTATATGGCAAAGGCAGACTTTTTTAAAATGCATGCATGTGGATTAGGGTCAAGCCCTGTGTATCAGTAATGCAGTAAGCCCCGTCCATACCGCTGCAGCGAGCGAGGCTACCAGCAGCAGCGAGATGCTTTAATTGAGACATGCTGTCAAAGTGACAAACACATTTGCATACAGTCTATTTATTTTTGTTGGAAAGGTCTGCAGTCTGCTGGTGGTGGAACATTCTTAATCAGCTCGCGGTGAGCGAGCCGGCAGCGAGCTGTCCCGCGCTAGGTGCTTCTCTTCATTACATGACAGATTAGCTAACGGGGGATGGGCTGCCAAGCCAGCAGCAACCTTTAATTTTAACTCATTATCTCGCGCCCTATAGTAAGTTCGTTTCTAGCTTTCCTAAGCACAGCTACGTACCTGCAGTTGTTAGCTAGCAAAAAATGCCAGCAAATATCTTGAAATCCTTTGTATAGGGCTTTAGCTGATTGCTGATAAATCTTTGCAAACCATTATCTGCGTGTATGAGAGTTTATAGCATTGGGACTCATCTTGGTAGATGTTGGTGGATGCTAGTTAAGAGGCTCTTTAAGACAGAGTTGTTTTAACGGTGATTTCTGTCACACCACGACGTTGTGGGAAAGGTCTCCATGGCAGGAGAGCTCTCCTTGACCTGAGGAGGATTTTGCCCAGCTGGCCCAGGGCAAAGCAATAGGAATGAAGCAAGATGTTCTGGAGGCGGCTACGAGAGGACAAGGAAGCGGAGGGAGGGCTGTGGCCACGACTGCTTCTCCTTCACTTGGACGCTGATGATGGTCAAAAAGTAGCAAGAGTGACAGAGGCAGCCTAGGTTTAACTAGTGGGGACGAGCGGGTCGGGTGTCCAAAGCCAAGAAGGCCCCAGTGAACAGTGCGGAGGGCTGGGCTGCACTCGCGGCTGGGCGAAGAGGAAGGTCCGCGTGTGCGCCCACCTCCTGGGTAGGGTGCACGGCTTTATCCTTCTCATCCTTGGGCTATATGGACAATAACCTCGAAATGTAGTGGGACTTGCTCAGTGTCTGCTTTGCCAGGCAGGTTGTCACCTCCAATGGCAGGTCAAGGTCGTGAGTCCAGGTCTCCGTGGCTGCCTCAGACACGTTCCTGACGTGCACAAGCAGCTTTGGGGGCTGCTCTGGGAGCACCCGGGCTGAGATGCTGCAGATCTGTTGCAGTACTGGGCAAATTTGATCTGATATATATGTATATATATATATATTTTTAAGAAAATGTTTGTTTTCGTGCAACAGCCACAGAAATTCTAATTGCTAGAATCTCATCTTTTAATGCTCACTGTAAGGAAGGAGGACTCGCAGGACGCAGCGTTAGAGACTTCCAGTTTCCATGGACTGTTGGAGCTGGGTAGCTATTAAAGCGTGCATTTCAGTCCTGTCTGGTTTCAGAAGTTTGTTGCTTGAACAGCTTTTAATATCTCTCCACCCTAAATATAAATATTGATTTATAACTTGCCTTTATGCCACGAATAAAATAGAAAGAAAATAAATTAGAAATACTGCAAGGCTTTTTTTTTTTCCCTCTTTTTACAAAGCCAAACTATCCTGATGAAGTTCTTTTTTTTCCTGTAGAGACACAAGGCTCAAGTATTGCATTCAAATATTTAGATGACTTTTGTATATATTACAGCCCCAAAAGCCAGGGAGCCAGGAAAAGCAGGCATCTCTTTAATGATGGTGATTGTATGGCTGTTCCAAATAGCGCCAGCAGCTCTCCAAAGTATCTTGCTGAGCTTTTAATGAGCAGTAGGCTTTCTCTGTTCTCTCATATATATTTATTTTTGCAACAGATAATAAAAAAAAATTATAAACTGAGAGCTTGGCTAAGAGAGAAGGCAGATTTGTATCTGAATCTGATATTTTAGAAGCCTTTTCCCTCCAGAAGACGGTGCTTACCTGCTAGGTTGCCAGTGCACCAGGTCTTGCTATGGTGAAACGCGTACCCTACCGTAACCCAGTACCACAGAGAAGAAATGGGACAGTTCCCCAGTCGGGAGCTGCCTTGGAGACAGGGACACGGTGGCGGTGCCTTGAGGTGGCTGAGCCTGGGGGCTCTGCGCGTGCCGCAGGGCCATCCTGGGCCACCCTGATGAGCCACGGCCAGGCGTGTCCTTTGGGGAATCTTGAGCATTCGGATGGAGGCGAATCACACCGGCAGCCTGTTCTGCTCTCTAATTGCTGCTTGTATAATTAGAGTGTCTTTTGTCAGCTTAGGTGTGTTTATGCTTCTGTGGTTTGTTTTTATTTAGCTGCAAATAGAATATTTTATCCATTTAGATGCCAAAAGGTAAAGCTTAATAAAATAGAAGAGTCTTCTAAATTCATGTTTGCTTAAGAGATTCAGTCCTACTCTGTTTTCAAGGCAAACAGGGAATAGTTAGTATTCTAGGGCCTAATGTAAATCTTGGGAGCAGCAAAACAAAAGGAAAATATATTCATCCCGCTAAAGCAACTTATCTGAGTGTGAAGGACTTGTCCAAAATTCTCTTCCAAGCTGGTTCTTACTGTTACTAAAGTTTCACAAGCCATAAAATGGAAATTGCCCCCTTATTTGCTGTTTTCAGCATCTGCTGTGGGGCAGCCACATTCACAGTCATTTTCTCTGCTTGGGATTGACGCCTAGACGTGCAGAACGAGCAACTCGGCTTTGCAGGGCAGCTTCGTCCTCAGGAAGATTAAACAGTATTAAGGGGTCAGGGGGAGGATGGGGAGAAACCAGGCAGCCGCATTCCAGGAATGCAGGGCTGGATCCGGGAGGGCAGGGGCAGGCGGCGGGAGGGATCCCGGGTGCGGAAGGGGGAAGGCGGCTCCCCGGCCCGGGACTCCCTTCACACCCAGGTGCCTCGGGACAATAGGCGACTCCGGGAGCACGGCCGGCACTGTGCACCACAGGGTAGAAACCAAGGGGAAAGGGGAAAACAGGGCCATTTCCTTAGGCTGGAGCAAGTCAGACTGTGACTGCACAGCCAGCCTCCCTGCCCCGGTCGAGGGGACCGCGTCAGTAAGAAAACCAGCTGCCAGCCCTTCTTCCCCTGATGAGCGAGACGGTTCCGTTCCGATGAACCACGTGAAATTTTCTTCCTCTATCAGTTAGGTTCTTTATGGATCTAGTAAAAGTGTAAGCCTTTAAAATTTTTGTGTCTTGAAAAAACAAACAACAACACATTTTCTTCCCTCATTTCTTCATGTCACTCCTTTCCTTGACTCTTCTTCCAGACAGGAATTCACTGTTACGCAGTAGAAAATACCTTGTGGGAAAGGAGAATGCTTTGGCCCAGAAGTGTTTGTTCATCTAATACCTGCTTGAGACTATTCAGATGTCCTGTCGAGTTCTTAGGGGCCACTATTCATAGAAGAGGAACAAAAACAATATCAGTGAGCAAGAATATAATGCGTTTGATGGAAATTCTGCTTTGTGGTGTGCTAGATTTGCAAGAATGCCAATCCAGGGGACAGGAATTATCTAACTGAAAGGCTTGCACTCTTGTCATGCGTGTAAATATTTGACAAGTGAGACCTGGCTCTCTCTTTAGGAAGATGTGCACCACCTGCAGAGCGTACCCAGAGGTGGCTGCTCGCTGCCGGCGCCTTCTAATGAGCAGCCGGCTGCCGCGGCGCACGGGAGCCCAGGCTGTGTAGTAGCATCATGCTGCCCCAGTCCTGTGTCCAGCACAATGTTCGTCCGCAAACACACATGTTCTGCACTGGGGCCTTTAGGATTTGCCAACCTTCTCGGCATTTCAAGCACTTTTTAAACAGGGATGTTCAGAATAAATCCACTGCCCTGGGTACGTGCAAGTCGGATGCCATAACGCTTGGATCTGGATGTGTGGAGAAAAGAGTGTGACTGAGCCGACCTCCTAGGGCTCTGTGACAGCAACAGCAGCTGTAACGGGTGCGCAGAGCCTCCTCGTTAGTCCTACTATGTCGAGGAACCCGTAACTACCGTGTAGGGAATATCGTGGTCCATCACTGCTGGCATCTAGAAGCAGAATTGTGCTTTATAAATAATACATACATATAAAATAAATACATCAGTGCATGCAAGGCTAATCAAATCACCTAGATTGACAAGTTGAGAAGGGTTCAGAGGGGCTTATGGATGACTTGCTTAGTCTATCAACCTGTATCAGCCTCCAGAAGTTTTGTATATATTACTACAAGGTGGGTAGATGCAGTTAGGCCCAAGCTGTCTGAACTGACCTCTGGGCCCTGGATTAAACTAGAAGATTAAAGGGAGGAGGGAGTATCTGAAGGCGAGGTTTCTCCTAACTGCTAACCACACCACGACTGCTTGTTTGGATGGGTGTTCGGGGGATCTGTCCTTCAGAGCTGGACTCCTGTTAGCAGCACGTGTAGCAGTCGCAGCGGGCTGTGCTGTACAGAGTTCAGGAGACAGGTAATTTTGTGTGCTGGTGTGGAGGAATGCTACCCTAATTATGCTGACTTCCACGGTGAATGATGGAGATGTGCAAAGCAGAAAGTCGCTGCTGTTTATAGAACTCCTTAAATGAGAGGCTAGCTCGTTTATTTATTTATTTTTCTATCCAAGCATCCTCCTTGCTAGAGAGGAATACCTTTAGAGGATAATAAGGGATAGGCCCATTTTCCAGCATGTTAAATCATGCGGGGTGTGTGATCTCCTTGACTAGAGATCTGGTATCAGGCCTGCTGAAAGCCCAATGTAAAGCTTATGAAATGACCAGTTAAAAAAAAAAAAGTGGTGTGGGACTTTATTTTTAATATCGTATTGCTGGATTTTCTGGTATTTTAAATGAAAAATATATGTAGTTACCTCCACGTTGACAATGTCCTTGAGGATTTGACAGTGAGATTTTCCAGCAGTTGCTCTTCGTTAGAATCCTGGTGGTGTTTAATAAGGCAGCCGAACTGCTGGCACCTCCGGTTCTTGTTTGTTCTCCGAGGGCTCGGGGCTGCTGCAGTAAGCACATCGACCAGGGCTGATCATTACAAGGGCGTACGCCACCATGAATAAAAATGTCACACGTTTTCCCATCTCACAGCAGTACAAAATGTCAGTCCTGTCAAACAGACATTGCAGGTAGCAGTGAGCAGTCAGTACAAATTGGGAAGCTGAATATTCCCCCAGCTTTCTGATATTCTTCATTTGAAGCAGAAGAAAAACAGTTGTTAACCTATTAGCTGTGATTTTAAACTCTGCTGAGATAGTAGATGGATAGACTTTAACACATGGGGATAAATATATTCCTGGGGTCTAGGATTTTTTATAACATGTCTCTCCATCCTTGTATGTTGAGAAACAGATGGAATGAAAACTGGCCCCTGCAAAATATACCTGATTTTCATAGAAGTGCGTTGGAATTTTGGACATCTTTCAATGAGATTATCTTTCAAAACGCTCCCCCTTTTCATCTCTCTGAATAGTTCTGAAAAACCTCCTTGCTGTTTTGCTGGTAATCCAGAATGGCCATGGTTCAATGAGTTATGGGAGTTTTCTTTCATGGTCCTTTCATCCCGCACTAACATAATAGGGGATTGTGGTTGTATTCTCTTTCTGTACAAATGAAAGTTGTGCTGCTCGCAGGCTGAGGCGTATCACATGATGGAGCGCCTTGAGCTCTCTCATTTTCTGGGTGTTGAACTTGCCTTAGTACTGTGTGTTCTGTGAATCCTGCTAGGACTGAGGCAGTGGTAACGACAGCACCCGATCCCGCAGACCCACGGAAGCTCTGGGCTGGTGCCAAGGAATGAAGCGCAGACCCGGCTATAGTCACCAGGGATTGCCCCGAGGACAGGGCAGCAGGTAGAGCAGGATGTGGGGGTCTGCGTGGACGTGAGCTTCTCCGAGGCATTTACCCCAAAGTCCATTCTATAAGTAGACAATTCTTTGATTTTGCTCTGGTATCTTTTCCTTGGTACCTAAAAAGGAGTGTACACATTTAAGCTAGTGAATTGTTGCAAGTTACCAAGGAATTTATTATTTAAAATGCATATTTTTAAAAAGGCATTGTTATGAGTGAGGATACTCCATGGCAGTAGTCTGGCCGGTGCTCTTGGAGTTTTCTCTCCCCGCTGGTAGCTGCGAGGCCTCGTGTGCTGCAGCCTGGCCCGGTGCCGTCCCCGGCGAGGTGGGTGATCCCGACACCCAGCTCCGCAGTCCTGCTGTCCGCAGTGCTCTGCAAGCCGAGGTTTAGAGCAAAATGTGTCACGTTGTCTGTTTTTGTGTGTGTATATGGGTACGCACGTGTGTGTATATATATATATATTATATTAGCTACTCTGGGATTGTTTGCACAGCATGCGATCAATAGGTAGAAGTTATTAGCACTGCTGCCGAAGAAAGGCTCCCAGTGCCCTGTGCTGAGATGCACCATAAAAAAGGGATCTTTCCTCCTTTGTCAGGAAGGACAGAGTGGGTCTCAGCCAGGGAAGATGGGAAGAGAAGGTAGATTTTCAGAATCCTCCTGCCTTTCAGCACAGCACGAGGGTCCCCTCTGGGCCCTGCCCAGACCCCGGTGGGACTCGGGCTCCCAAAACCCGGCTCTTAGTGCGCGCTGGGGAAAGCAGGAGCTCCGACACTGCTCCTTCATTTCCCTCTCTTACTCTCTCTATCTCTATTGGGTAGTGGGAGATTCCTGGCTAGAAAAGGTTAAGGGGGTAGTCCCTGTTTTTCTCATTAAACTAATCAGAGGGTTTAATTGTGGTTGTCTCCCTCCCCATTCATAAATGCTTGGCACAGCTACAGACATTGCTCGACTTGCCAGATTCAGGCTACCTTCCCCATGTACCAGTGTGTCGCAAAGAATGAGGCATCCCTTAATATGTGAAGTTTTTTTGTCACAGGGCCCAGCAGATTTCTGTTGAAGTATTTCAGAGTGTAAATTAAAAATATATGCTGTAAAGCTTGCACTGTTCTTGTCATTCCAGTTTGTGAGCTGTGCATATGGGAGTATGTAAAAAGCAGCGTGTGCTGTGCAGGGATCTGGATGGGTAATAAAACAGCTGCCTCATAGATTCCATCTGCTTTCCATGCTGAATCTTTTTAGGTACCATACATTTTTAAGTGTTGTTATTTTCTACCCCCCGCTTTTTTTATTGAGTGTTCAGTTGAGGTTCGACACATTCTTCCAACGTCAGCGCTTCAGATCTTTTGCAGCACGTTATGTTTGAGCACAACCGTGCTCAGGACGGCCAGCTCTCCCCCAGGCCTGATTATCTGTAAAACGTGCGAGCAACTTTCAAACTGGTCCTGAATTTCTGAAGAAAAGTAAGAGATTCGTGTGGAAAGATTTTCCCTTGGAAATCTGTCAGAACATCCCTCTGTAGTGCTTTGAGCAGGACAAACCCTTCCTCCTGTATGTGCTGGCAAGCAAGTCTTGGTATAGTTTGTCTCCTTTATCCATTTTTTCCGTGATTACACTTGTGGCTGCAAATGAAATAGCCTGATAAAGGCTCTGTTTTGAATACCTCTTAAAAAAATTGCTGTATCTCAACAGACATTCACAGTTCGTTTGAGATAATACTTGGTTCCGCAGCTGTTACTTCACACACCCGAAATGATTTTTTGTAATGTTTTCTTTAGTATAAAAAATTAACTAACTGTAATGTGAAAGTTCCTTGGATATTTAATAGCTACCTGATGATCTGAGGAATGTATAATTTTTAAATAATATTTTAACAGTGTAAAAGTGAACATAAGATTTTTTTCCCTCCAGCATCTCATGGCTTAAAATCACTTGTTTGATAATTAGTAAAACTCTGCCAGATCTGCAGTCGTAAAACTGGCTTTTTGCAAATTTGCTTCATGTCTTGTTGCTTTAGAAGTATTTGGAGCAAGACAATTAAGAAAATATCTAGAGAAAAAAGATATGTGAGTAAACAGCTATGGTAAGAAAGCACTAATTTAGATGTTTCTGTGCTTCACAGCAGAAACTACAGTATATATGTTTAGGAACCTACCTAGAATAGCAATTTAGCTGCTTTTAGCACCATACCCAAGTGATGTTTTGTACCCTTTCATCCTTACAGCACAGGTAATTAAGTTGATATTCCAACACAGCTTCTCCTACTGACCTTTTGGAAACAATGTGTTTTGCTGCATTAACAAATTAACTTCAAATCAGAGGCAGTTCCAGTAAATATGATCTTCATATAATTCAAATATACTTGCTTATCCCACTCCGGTGACAGGTATTACCATCAACATTAAAAATGAAGCTCTGGCAAAGGGCAAATAGCTGTGTCTTCTGGTGAACCTCCACGTCAGTTATTCGTCGCTGCCCTTTGCCTGGTCTTGCCTGCGATTCACAGCACCAAATGCAGCCAAACCCCCTCCCATGGGTAAATTTAATAGAGAGAGAAACTGCCACTGGCCTGTGTAGTTTTGCCTTACCGTGCCGTTCAGATCTGTGGGATTCAGGGATGCGGTGCCTGCTGCAATAGTTACAGAAAGTGATTTCCCCAATGAAAGCTATTTGTGTAGCATTTCAGGCAGTTTTCATGTGGCAGTTTGCTCTTTGGCCTGCAAGTCCCATTATCTTCACCTACCTGAGTCAGAATTTCAGCTTTAATCTCACGTCTTACACATGAATATATAAGGTAGTTTTTATTTTCACTTACATGAATTCCGTGCTCATCTAGTGGAACTAAAGCAATCCTTGCCCACGATGGCACTAGCGTGTCTCAGATCAAGGCTTGGTCCAGCCTCAGGCAAACCAGTGCAGTCTGTCACAAGTGTTCCCTGGTCTAGAGGCAGAGCAAAGCTGCTGCCCTGTCCTTCCTTCCCTTCTTCTCCATCTACCTGCGTTCCTACAGGGAAGAGCACTGAGGTTAGCCTGTGTAGTATTCATTTGGCGTGGGCTGATTCCAGTAACAGAAGAAGAGTTCAGCGAATGGGAGGACAAGTGTGGACGAGCAGCAGGACTAATGAGTGCTGCCAGCAGCGGAAAGCGTAGGAAAGAGGAGAGCAGAGGGAAGAGATGAGTGTAGGTAGCATGTTACCCTGGAGCTGCTCCTGTTGGACGCTGTTTGCTAGAAGAAAAGGCTCATCTGAATTACCAAGGAAAAAAGATGTTATGTTATTTCACAGTCCCCAAATAAAATGGAAGCTGAGGTGACCTCAGTACATCTTGATAACTCATGCGTTTATCATAAACCTTGGGAAATTCTGTTTTCATTAGTCCTTGGTCCTGGAGTCAAGTAATTAAAGGAGACTCTCAGCTCATATTGAAGAACAGAGATTGTGACCCTCTTGGAACCAGAAAAAAAAAAAAAAAAAAAAAAAAAGTAAAAGCAGTGTGGATTTACCCTAATCACTTAGGGCCCAGGAGAAAAAAAAATGTATATATAGTTATGATTTCTAGGCCAATGTCATGGTGTTTTAAGGTCTGACTTGTAATTGCTGGTCAGTTAGGACTAATAGGAGCAAAATATTAGTGCTGCACAGCATAAGGACTGCATGTTGGTTTGGGTCCAGGCAAGGGGAATATGTGACATGAGATGATCTTCCTGTTGAACTCCAGACTGTCCTGCCCTGCTGATGCTCTTACTCCTCCACATGCTCTCGCTCCTGCGTGCGGGTGCTCTGCATTCACGCTAACAGTTCAGCCAGAAAGGTGCAATGTGAGCAACTCTTCTGAGCAAAGAGAGAGTTTTCAGATTCCCCAAAGCATTAAAAAGTCCCTATTATTGCTATTGCCATAGCAAATAGGATTAACAAATCCTGTCACGCATTTTCTGAGACAAATGCTACTGCTCAGGTGAGCAGGCGGGTACGCGTGTGCTCGCAGGGGCTGCTGCCTGCGTGGTCCTGTCGCTCGAGGTGGGCTCTCCAGGCGGCCTGCCTTTCCAAAGGGCTTTCAGAAGCTTGGGATAATACTGCTCTGGTCTCCTCAGCTCATACTGTCCATGCTGGGTCTTGCACAGATCTGTTTTCATTCGAAGCTGCTGGTGACTTTATCTTCTTGTCTTCTTTCCTACGTCCATGCACGCTTTGCCCTAGGCAAGGTGCCCAAGCCTGGATGCAGTAGGGTATGTAAGCACGTGTTCATCTTTAAGTATATGCATAGTTTAATTGACTTTGCCTCTCATTTGCTCATCTTTGCTGGTTCAAGACCTGAGATTTTAGTGGACGCTCATCATCTACTTTGCCAGATACAGCTTAGTTTCCACCATAAGGTCTATGTAGCTGACCTGTATCCAGTGTGTGTGTCACAGAGGCAGGCAGCACTGCCTCCCTGTTAGGGCACTTGGTAGGTTGTGAGATTGTCCTTGCTTTGAAAAACATTTGTATTCCGTGAGGTGAGTACGAGCGTAATTGCATGTTGTCATCTGCTCAAACTGCTTTTGCCACAGAATCAGAGGTGTTTCGTGTAGCTGACTGTTACTTTAATTTACCCATGACTTAAGTTTCCACTTTGATGCAGCAGCAAAGACTCCGTCCGCCTCGGCCACCGCCTCCAAAGATACAGCGTTCTTCTAGGCCCGTGAGTAGCTGGGGGTTTTGTTTCACTGCTGCAGCTTAACACTGCCTGAATTGCACTCTTGGTAGCATTACTAAATCTTAATAGTTTCGACTGTTGAACTTTGCAAAAAAAGCAACGTGAGAATTGTGCTCCTAAACTGCCTCCTTCTCTGCTGCGGCGCAGCCTGGGACCTGCGTTTGTTCTGCTTTTCTTTGACGAGTTCTGCAACTTTCAGTCAGTTCTGCAGGTAACTGATGCTGCTGTTGCAACGTTTGTTTTTACCTTTGTGGTGATTTCTTAAACCAAAATTCTTGCTGGGCTGGCATAAGTTTTTAGCCAGTGAGTTTTTGAAGACTTGCACTAAGCTCTAGTATGAAAGGAAGCAGAAATCTGAAGATAAAGTATTTATTCTCCCCAAGTTCTGCTTTAAATTAATTTGGGATGCTTTTTTTTTCTCCATGGAATAGATGAGTGAATGCATCTAAATAAAATGAAGTCTGTGTTTGGACATTAGGGTTCTAAAAGTACATTGTGGTCGATAGACATCTATACTGTGCTCATTTACACTGCTAGCTGAGAATCTCCTTAATTATGTGGGATCAGCATTGCCGGCAGAGCGTCTTGGCGAGGAGAGTGACTCTCGTGGAAGAACCACACAGCAATTATTCTCAGTTGCTGTATGAGGCACAGAGAGCTAAGCACGATTTCATTCAAAACATGGCAGGCAAATTGTTACGTTATCTATACTAGGTGCCTTTAAAAATGGAAACTTGACTACATCTGCATTGGGGACTCTCTTTCCAGTTCAGGAAATCCACAGTTTTGGAGGGGTGTTGCTTTTGCAGCAGGCTTGGGAGGTGTTTAATTCCATTCAGGATTTTTGTATCGTGAATTTTAATTCCACCAAAAGGCAAATACAGCTTATTCCTTGCTTCCATGTATGTTGATGCACATGTCTAAGAGAGAGATGCAAGTTTTCAAATCTAATCTTGCTAAAACTTGTTTAAAGTATTTAGTTTTAGATGAGCAGGCGACTGGTTAACAAATGCACTTGGGTGTGTTTTTAACTTTTGGTCTCTGGTGCATGTTCCTCGGTTCCGTTTCAGTAGCATGTTTTCCTCCTCTTCCCTCTTTTTAACTCTGGGTGTTTGACTTAACAGAGTTGTCCTGGACTCCTGCCCTGAGGGCTTCTGTTGTGTGTGTGTGTGCAAAGGGGAGCGGGCACTCTGCTGTGTGTTCTCTTCAATCTGCCCTGGGTGGGAGACCCTCCTGGACCCACCGCGCTGGGAACAAACTTCCCTGCTTCTCCTGGGGCTGCTGGGGGCTTCCCAGCGGCTTCGGAGCCCGATGGGATCCTCAGCACACGAGTCCTACGCAGGACTGCGCAGGTTGAACAGTTTATTGCCCCAAAGTGGATCTTCCTAAGGCTGTTTATCTCCCAGCTGTGGTACATTAATAGTCCTCAGTATAATGTGTTTGTGTCAACTGTCTCTGCTCCTAATGTGATTGATAAAAGGTTGGAAATGTAATAATAAAAGCTCCTGTTGCATTCATCTAGCTGTGCCAATAAGTGGAACAGAAATGCTTCATTCATCAAGAGGAAATTCCAGATAAATGTAAATGATTATAATCACTCCCCCAAAATATGCTTGTACCAAATATGCATAAATTTGTTGTTGTTCAGAACTGTTATTTGGCTTTTAATAGATGAAATGCATTTTCGTGTATGTAAATAACACTTTGTGCAGGCTGCTTTTTCACCCTCTTAATCTTGGCATACGTTAGAGGTGGGTATGGGGAAGCAATTTGTCCTAGTGTTTTACAGCAAGCCCTGAACGAGGAGGCCAGGTCCCCCGTCTCCTCCAGCCAAGTCCATGTAATACTGGAGCTGCCAAGAAATACCTACTGTTTTCAGGAAGTATCTGCTGCCAGGGGAATCCAGGGGCACTAGTGCTTGTGCATGAGTCGTTACTGATGATAAAAAGAAAAGCACAGACCAAAGAAAGGTTGAGGAAGTAAAACAGATATGTTCTTCATATTCTGCTGTGAAAGAGAGAAGGCTGCTGCTTATGATTAACAGAGTTCTGTTTGGATTAATGGAGGCTCCTTGGAACTTCATTTGTTTTCTTAAAAACAAGTAATAATGAAATAATTATGCAAAAAAAGTTGATGAGGATTGTAATAAGCACATTTAACCCTTCTGTCCTGGATGTTCACCTTTATTCTCCTGGCTGTATGCTCATATAATTGGATTTCTTTCATACTTTTGCATTTGATATGCATTTAACCCTGCTTCTTTGGCTACATAAGGCTCAAAATCCAGCAAGGAATTGGCTTGGTTCCTGGCTTTCCGCTGCTTTTCCCCATGAACAATGCTCGAAATCCCTCTTAGCATGTCGCCCCGCACTTCAGTGCTCCGCCAGCCCCCTGGAGCCATCCAAAACTCTCATCTTTCTCCCTCCTCAGCATCACGCCCCCAGGGTACCACCCAAAAGGTGAAAGTGTTCACAGCATGATGACAAGCCAGCTTTACACATCATCTTCCAGCTCAGATTTAATTAAACAGGTTTTTTTCTTCCTCTCTCTTTCCCTTTCTCCTTCTCATTCGCTTCCCCCCAGCCGCTCTGGCTTCCCTGCCCCTCCTGCACGCGCTCTCCCTCGCTCCCTCGCTCTGTTTTATCAACCCTAATGAAGCAGTATTCTTCATCGATCCTGCTGATTGCCAGCCCATTCCTTTTGTTTGTTGGCACCGAGCCATTCAGCCGCACTCTGACAGCTCAGCTCGTCTAATTAGCTCTGTTGTTCTTTTCCCCATGTTTCACCACGTTGCAAGTTCAGTTGAAGTTGCCACAAACTTAATCCTTCCATTCCTGCCATAAATTCACATTCTTAAGCTGTCTTTATTGTAGAGGGGAACAGCCCTGTGTGGGGACTGATCTTCAAGACCTTAACATCTGACCTTTTTATAAACCTTTTTTCCTAAGGAATAGTGGCAGCGCATCTCCGAATTTCTTCACCATTTCTGTTGTACGCTATTTCCTTTGAAATGAAAATTCAAGACAATAATCCCGCTGTTATCTCCTGCATACTGTTGTGAAGCGTTTCAGCACTATGCACAGTCTGCTGGCTTTTTCCTTGCAGGAAAATATGATTCTTAAAAGCTTGCAGAGGTGGGGGAAACCCTCATCTATCGCTGCAAACAAATGCAGCCGTCATCCCAAGAGTGCCCCGGCCTGGCCACTAGCTCCGTCCCTGCTGCTGCAGCTCTGCAGGGCGCGGGAGCCCGGGGAGGGCGGCGTGGAGTTGTGTTCCTTGGTTTATTTGAGGGCTTTGGGGATTCCTAGTGAAGCCGGCATTCAGCTAAGCCAACAAATTAGGCTTTGTTTCCGCTAAGCCAGTGCTGCCTAACAAAAGCTGCAGAGCTTGTTTGTGCAGCCTGCCCTGCTGCTGCACGGGGGCACTGCTGGCCGGGCGCACGGGGCTCCGCTCGGCAGCGTGGGGAGCACCGCGCATCCTCCAGAGCCACCGTGTGCTTATTCCTTGCCTTGAAAGGAAGCTTGCTTACTGGTGGAGGTACATGGGAAAATTAAGCTTGATTTCAGAAGATGATGGATATGTCGCTTCAGACTGGACTGATGGCAGCATCACCTTTGCAGCAAGCCCCTAGCTTTTATTGCAGGCAACAGAAAGAAGATCTGCCAACATAATGTAACAGCCGTGGGGATAAACCCGACTACTGAAAGGAAGCGTTTTTTTTTTATGGAAAATGAGCAGCATTTTTCATGTTCTAACATGTAGGCCATGCCCTGGTGTTCTTAGTGTTCCCTGCACCAAATCCTTTGCTTCAGGAGCTCGTTTTTTAGGAACGAGCAGACAGGTAGTGGTACGAGAGCTCAACTCTGATTTCCAATACAATGTACAACCAAACACTGGGGTTTCTGTTTCTAACGTTTCAATTAACTATTTTGATGAGATCACATTTAGGAAATCTTTTACCAGAGGCTTAACCTGTACCAAGCAGGATGCTGAGGTAACTGTTCGGTTCTGGGCTTATAGCTAATGGTCATTGACAAAAGCAAGTGTCTTTTTATGGAAAGTCTTTTAACAAGTTAAAAGACTTGGGTGCTGTGGTTCACGTTAATGCTGACAAAATTGTAACTTCATTGTAGCACATAAAAATAAACTTTGAAAGCAATTCTAAATGTAAGATGCTTCTAAGATAACATCAGATTTTGTCATTTTTGCTTTTCATTTGATCAACTTGAAGTATTTGATGAAATTTCTTCCATGTAATAGGTTCGGCCTCCAAGACCTCATGTTGTTAAGAGACCCAAGAGCAATATTGCTGTGGAAGGGCGAAGGACTTCGGTTTCCAGTCCCGAACAGTAAGTGCTTTGCTGCTCTGCTTCTCCTTAGATACTCTGGTGTTTACAGACTTGTGTATTCAAAACTGGACCCGGCCAAAGGCAAGAACAAAAGCACAAAAACCTACAAATGGAACAAATGGAAGCAATAGTTTTATGAACTAGAGAAAAAAAAAACTAAAAAAAAAAAAATGTTATTTTTAGATTTCGTGTGTTTTACAGGAGGAGTGAAAAAGCAGAAACCAAAGCTTGTATTACTTGGGAAATCTGGTGTGTCACATTGCACTTAATCTGATCAGCCTGCTCGGTGCAAGGTTTTGGTTTTGGGGCAGTGTGTTCCTTGTTGTTTGGGGCGGGAGGGCAGGTGTTTGAACACGAACTCGCGCCAGGTCCTGCGCGCCGTCGCTGCGGGCTCTGCCGGGGGTTGTGTTGCAGCGCGCGCTGCGGCTCGTGCTCGTTAGCGCTCCGCAGCAGCGGCTTCCTAACGAGCTTCGGGGTGAAGCCTTGCGGAGCCCCCCTGTCCTGCCTAGCACTGGCTAATTTGTCACTGCTTTGGGTTTGCCCACGGAGTGAACAGGTAACGTGCCAGGTAAGTCGTGTTGCTGGAGCCGACTGCGAGCGCCACGAGCGTGTTGCCTTCACCAGCTCTCCTGCTCTCACAACCACAGGAGTTTTTCAGAGGCTTCCATGAAAGTCACAAATGGAAGTACATTTTGAAAAGATAATACTGGGTATTGCTGCTGATTTTCATAATATTTAACCGTAATTGAGTTAAACAATATGCCATCAAGTAAGAAAGCTAAGAGGAGAATGAATATGCGATACCTTACCAACACAGCATAAAATACACTGCTGCCTTTAACCATATACCTGTATGCTGCATCCATACCCTGTTTTGGTTCAGAGTTATTTGGATTCTTTCCGAGTTAGCTATTTAATGTGTTTGGAAGTACAAAAGAGCACTAGGTTCTGCTCCAATACAAAGTCTGGGAACTGTTAGCTGAGTTTCCTACGTGTCTGAATATGCAGGTTGCCTCATTTCAGTTCTGAATTTGGGGATCTTAAAGGCTGGGCATTTTGCCAGGGGTCATTGATCTTAGACAGAAAAGGTGTCTTGAAAACTGCGGCTGGAGCAGGGACAGAGCTGCCTGCTCTCCTGCGGGAGCCATTGAGCATGAGCTGAAGCAGCTGGCAGCAGAGCCAGGATCCCTTTTCCAAGTCATGTGAAAACCTTAAACTGGTGTTTCCTGAAAGCGCGTGGGGCATCTTTGGTTTCCTCCTTGGACAGGGGATGCTCTAGTGTTTTCCAGCTGTCCTCTGTGTAATTCGGGATGGCCAAATTCTTCCCGTTGGGAACACATACTGAAATGTTCATATCACCAGGAGCCTTTACACCAGGATGGAGAGATGTTTGGAGGTGTAGGTTCAAATGAACGGTCACTTTTAAAACACACTGAGTGATTTATCTGTTTTGTGGTGGAATTTGGTTGCCCTCTTGTGGAGTAGATTGCAAGTCCTGCAGGAGCTCACATGGGGTTGCAGGTATGGGGTAGCTGCACGAAGGTTCTAATGGGTTTCAGGGTTTTTTTTAAGTCTTTTTTTCTTGAATGTGTAATCTGAATACTCAGTGCATATCTAGACAACAACTAAATCAATTTAGCCATAATATACATTTCAGGTGATAGATGAGGTATGTTTGGAGCTAACAGCTGCCTGGCATTCCAGCATGGCATACTGCTCACATTTATTTTCAATTCCTAACAGTAGCAGAATAGAAATATTAACATAAACAGGGTTGATAAACATAGTGTTTGTGTTGATACTAGTAGTAGATAGAATTAAATAATTTTTTTTGATTGAAGTTTGTTGCACTGAGTTTTTAGTGACTCTGTACAACTTCGCTTCTTTCACCGAGCGAACCGCAGGGCTGCTGCATTGAGAGGATCACTGACAATGAGCAAAAGAAAAGGAAGATTCTTTTGTAGCCATAGGTGATGACTTTTCTTCCTGTGTAATCTCCCTGACATTCCCTCCATCCATTAAACGTGGAATCAGGCAAGGAGCGCTTCTCATAGCGGTGATCCTGGTGGCACAGTGCCTGCCCGCGTCCTTCCCAGCGGCGGTGCCTTCCCCAGCCCGGTGCGGGGACACCGCACAGCTGCGGAGCTTCAGCTCCTTCCTGATGGAGTTCAGGTAGCACCGCACAGCTGAGGAGCTTCAGCTCCTTCCTGATGGAGTTCAGGTAGCACCGCACAGCTGCAGAGCTTCAGCTCCTTCCTGATGGAGTTCAGGTGGCAGGACGGGCTCTGGCAGATCCAGATCTGCTGCCACGCGGCTGATGGCAGAGCCCTGCACCCTGGGCGGCAGTGGCTGCTTGGAGGGTTTAACAGGACCAGGGTGGCAGGAGGGAGTGCGGCTGGCAGAGATGGGCCCTGTGGTGCTGCTGTCCTTCTGCCTTGTCCGGATAGAGCCTGTGAGACCTGCTTGCATGTAACAGGAGGACACTGGCTTTACTGGTCTAGGTAAGGCTGAGCTGGATCCAAACCCACCTTCGCTTAAAGCCTGGTGGAGGAGGACTAAAGCAGCGTTCTGCTGTAGTGTTCTCTGTACACTGAAGGGTTGGATTTCTCATCTTTTAGACAAAAGAGTAAATAGGGAAGGAGGTGGACGGTTCCTTTACTATTTGATTTGTTCTGGTGTGTGGGGAAGGTGGTGGCTGTTTTTCTTTGCTTTATAATTTTCATCTCGTTAACTTTGGATATTCAGAAAGCACGTGGAGGTTTTAGCCACCTCATTTTGTAAGGGTAAGTGCATGCTTGTTTTGTTAAAGATGGAAATGCTCAGGGGGAAACCCAGCTCTGCTCCTGGCATTTGGGTAGGGGGGACCTGGGCTGCTCTGAAGCTGCAGGAAAAGTGAGGGGTGACCTCGGAGCGCGCGGAGGAGCTCGCTGACCGCTGCGGAGACGTCACAGGTGCCAGGGCATCGCGGGCCCCTGGGGAGGGCCGATCCCCAGGAGCCGGTGGGATTCCCACAGGGCAGGTTGGGTCACACATGCGTATGCAGAGCCTTGGCCGCGCAGTGCCGGTCTGTGCCGGGCCCCTTGGCCTCGCGGGCTGCTGCTGCCTCGCTCGCAAGTCACCGACTGGTTTGCAGGGCCAGAGCTGCCCACGTCGAGAGCCATAGGGGTGTTTTGTCCTTGTGCTGTGGGGCAAAGGGGCTGTTGTCCCACGGGGGCCTGTCTGAGCAAGAGCAGAAGAAGAGGCCGGGCTGCTTCAGCGCTGCTGCTTGAGGTGCTGGAAAGCTCAGGAGCTCCTCGAGGGAGAAGCGACACAGGGGATGGCACAGGGCCCTCGGCAGCAGCGATCAGAGAGGGCCACGTAGGTGCCCTGGGCGCGCATCCAAAGGTGCCGGAGTGGGAAGGGGATTTCTGCACGGGATGCAGATCCCGCCGTGGCTGCCGCCTCCGGCAGCAGCTCGGCTCGGGGCTGCGCGTGTCCTCATCGGGGCACTGAGAGCCCATGGCGTCCCCTGCACAGGGGAGGCTTCTAGGTGGAGCTGGACCGGAGTCGTTACTTTAATTGCGGTGGCTCCACAGCCACTCGTTAGCCCGGTCCTTTTCTTGGATGTTCAGGTGTGTTTGCGAGGAGGAGCTTCAGTTCAATGAGAAATTTCTTTCCATGCTCAACTCTATTACTAGCTTTTCACTCAGGCAGTTTACAATTTTATCAATAATTGAAAGCCAGAAAGGTTTATGAAGTAGAAATATTCTTCAAACTTGTCATTAAGTCTAATATGTATAATTTAAAAACTTTTCTTAGCTATACAATAACAGGAAGAATTTATAGTTGCGAGCTCAGAAAGTGCTGGATTACCCCCCAGGGCAATCCTAAACCCATGGGACATGCCTCTTTAAACACAAATTGGTTGTTCAGAGCAATAAGGGGCTGCACTTTTTAGCAGAGAGGCAGTTCTTTGAGAGCTCTCTCTTACACCGCAGCGAGGTTTCCTATTAACTGCCAAATAGGCTTCCAGCGGCTCCGGGTCTCTAAGTGCTGCCTCGCCGCCTTCCAGGGCACACGGAGTGGGTGGAAATTAAAATAGGAAATCAGAGGGTCAGGCTCGCAATTAACAGCGTGTCAAAAGGCTCTGGGGCTGGCTGAGGCAGTGTCAGTGCCGCGGCAGTTCATTACGGCTTTCCCAGGCGCGCGGGCTCGGAGCGACGCTGCTGCTCCCCGGGTGCCCGCGGACGGGAGCGGGCGGCGGTGCCAGAGTGGGCCCGTCACCCTCGCGTCGGGACGGCGTCCCGCGAGCTCCCGGCACCAGGGGCAGCTCCGCTCCGGCGGCACCGTGAGCGGCACCGGCTCCACCCGCTGCCGTGGGAGCTGCGCGGGATGGCAGGGGCCTCTCCGCGCCGCTGGGTCCAGCTCCCGCCGTGCCGCGAGCGACCGCTGTCTGCGCTGCCCCCCGCCGGGATGCGGCGACTGCAGGGAAGGAGGGCAAATACGTGTGGTTTTCCTGGTGTTCTGCCGCTAGCAGTGTGCACAGTGCGGCAGTATGCCAAGGGACACTGTGAAAATCAAGTAAATGTTTGGTATTTCCTTAGCTCGCGCTTAGGTGTCCTGGATGGCTGCAGTGTGCGGGGCCGGGCTCCGCTCCCCTCGCGTGCGCAGCCGCGTTCCCGGGCCGTATCGGAAGAGAAGGCTGGTGCATCCGGATGCCTCATTCTCTTCATCTTACTGCGTATGAGGGACAAATGTCCTAGGTCCCTAGGGTTGTTGTGTAGCTTAAAAATAAAAGATAAAAATAAATCAAAATAACCCTAAATCTCAAAATCCTCTCTCAAATGTGAAAAGCCCTTTCTAGGAGACTAATGAAAACAAGTGCACCCTCCACCCTTTGTGGGTGCAAATCAGGAAAAAGCAAAGTGGTTAATAAAATACACAAATTCAAAATTATTACAGAAATCTCCTTATTAATGCTCAAATCCTATGCTCATGTTTTCTGGATCTATTTTTTTTATCTCAAGTACATTTAGGTGTCAATTAAATTTGAAATATCTACATTTGTCAGCATTTCATTTTTGGCCAGCGTGATGTGCTGCTGATTTGTCCATGCATCCTGACACATGAAAAAAGCTCCCGAGATGCAGATCTTCCTCATTAAAAAGGGAGCGGGCGCTGGCGGCACGGAGCCATGGAGCGCATCCCCGGCTTTATTGCGCCGTGTTGCTGACATGGTATTTAAAAAGGAACAGCCGCGGCTGTCAGCGCTGTCACATGCCGCCGCCGAGCGCGGCCGTGTTGAGCTAAACACGGGCAAGAGTGCGGGAGGCGGCCGGGGGCCGGTGACGGAGCAGCTGGACGGGCGCCACTCGTGCGGCCGTGCTCGGCTGTGCGCACGGGCGCTACGGACCCCCCTTGTGCCCTCGCTGCGAGCTGGGGGGGCGACGGGGCCTGCGGCTGCTTCGGCCCCGTTGCTTCACCAGGGCTTTGGCCCTGCGGGGGTTTCTCTGTGTCTCCGTGCTGGCTCCGGAGCAGCCGCGAGTCACCGCTCCGTGTCCGTGTGCCCGCCCTGCTGGGGGGCCGCGCTCGCCCCCGCGCGCCGCAGCCTGCGGAGC